>OY856411.1:1432078507-1432678507 GCA_963693085.1 Alisma plantago-aquatica
AAGTGGAGCCCAAACGGTCTTGAACCCGTTTGGGTGCTGAACACGTTTGGCCGTTGAACCCGTTTGGTCCTTGAACTCGTTTGGGCGCTGGACCCGTTTGAGCACTGGACTCGTTTGGGCCCCGAACTTGTTTGGGCGTCGAACTCGTTTGGGCGCTGGACCCGTTTGGTTGCTGAACACGTTTGGGCGCTGAACTCGTTTGAGCACTAGACCCGTTTGGGCACCGAACTCGTTTGGGCGCTGAACTCGTTTGAGCACTGGACCCGTTTGGGCACCGAATTCGTTTGGGCGCTGGACCCGTTTGGTTGCTGAACATGTTTGGGCGCTGAACTCGTTTGAGCACTGGACCCGTTTGGGCGCCGAACTCGTTTGAGCACTGGACCCGTTTGGGTGCCGAACTCGTTTGGGCTTATGAGGTCTCGGGACCGTTTAGAGTTCATGCAGTCTTGAGACCGTTTAGCCTTAAACGGTCTTGGGACCGTTTGGCCTTAAACGGTCTTGGGACCGTTTGGGGGTTTTGTAATTTTTTGTGTGTTTTTCTGCAAGGAAAAAGAAGAGAAAAGTTAATCTATTGATGTGTCAGCAATAAGGTAAAGATTTAATGATCCTTTCTAATTTATTTAAGAAAGAGTATGGAAAACAAGGGGAAAACTAATAAAATAGCATCACAAAGTGAGAGGTTATCACCTTCCGACTGCTTAAATTAATTTGGGCTGCTCGCCCATCTCTTCGCCAAGATTGGAGCCAACCTTGGTTCAATATCATAAACCCTCAAGTCCAAGCCACCGAGGGATCTGGGGATTGCGCTTTCTGCACCATATGTCACATCCAAGCGCTGAACCAGTAAATCCCATTTAACGATCTGGTTGCTGAAGATTTTCATTCCTTACGCGGACGTTATGCCATGGAGCTCATCTGTGATAGGCGGTTCTTCAAGGACCCAACTATGGCACCAGATGATGTTCCTCGCTACCTCTTCTCATCTATCCAGCGACCGCAACGGCTACCCTTCCGACAAACTCTGAAGGAGTCAGAAAAGACCAATATGACAGTCACCGATACCGAGCAAGCTACAAGCAATATCGATCCTCTGTCTACCATCGAACCAACCTTTCCTGATTTTGATCGCGATGCTTGCAAAGGTCTCTCCAACCTCGAGTTGCATCTCATTATGGCGCGGCTCTCAGCCGACAAAGATGGGCTCGTTTTCATGTCTCGAGACATTCTTGTAATGACAGACACACTACGAGAGACTTTACAAATCAAAGGATCGCTCTATGTAAGTTTAATGGCCGCCTATCAGTTTCTACTTGGCCAAAACAACCCAACAACATACATGGCATCCCCATATATGAAAGATGATCTTCTAAAGCTCAAGAACTTTGACACAACTGACGCGCTGATAATCTATCTACAGCACACAATGCCGACATTCATCATATTACCTTTCCTTTATCATGAGCACTAGATGATCCTGGAAACAAATCTCCCAGAAGGAACAACCACAATATATAATAGTTCTGATAGCCAGTACAACGCACGACAGAGAAACTACGTCGTGACACCGAAGATGCCAACAGAAGTAGTGGCAAAGGAGTGCGCCGACAAGTTAATAGATTTTCCGAGTCAGCATACAAGGGCGTACGACAAAGAGCATTTCCACTGCCCTTCCTTCTGCCACAAATGCCCCCAGCAAATCTGACAATCGAACGACTGTGGCTTCCACGTCCTCTACTGGATGTACACCATCATCGGTCTCCAAAGACCAGTAGAGGAGATGACTGACGTGGATTACCATGCTCTACGAGGACAGTTCACATCCAACCTACTTCATTCCCTGGGGGCAAATGCAGATTTACCTTAGCCTGCAACCCTTGTCCTAATTACTCCTCAACCTATCGCTTTGACACTCTGAGGACAGAGTGAGTGATAAGTTGGGGGGGGGGTACATTAGACAAGGGCGAGGTATCATTTTTACATCCCTCTTCCTTCTTTTCCTTTCTCTGTTTATACATTTTCCCTTTTTAACTTTCTTTTTAATTAACCCTTTTCGAGTAGAATCACCCTCATTTAACTCTAGAATCATGTTAGTCCCCAAAAGTAAATAGCACTTAGACATTTAATGGCAATTTAATAAATGTCACTCCACTATTGATTTTCATGCTTTTGCTTCAATTCTTTATCTGACTCTCCACAAGTCAAAATCAAGGCAGAAATAAGCCAAGCTCTCAAGGATGAGAGGGGAATCAGGAAACTTCCAAATCAAGAAGTTCTGCAAGTGGACCACAAACCAAATAAGTGCATGTTGAAAAACTCTAAGAACAACTTTCCTCTCTTTTAAAATAAAAGAGGCTTGGCCGCCCAAAATAAATTCCCAAACAAAACCCCAAAACCCAAGCCTACGAGTTATCGAATAAAAGTCAGAGAGACGAATAAAATTATGAGAGTTGTGCCATGAATAAGGATCTATATAAAGAACCAATGAAGGTTTCATCCGGCCGACACATTCCGCTGCCCTCACAAAGGCAGATGTGTCGTGCCCGGTAATGGAACCCTAAGGTATCTAAATATATGAAAGGCTCATAAAGGACTCACCCAGCTGGTACATTCAGCTGCCCTCATAAAGGCAGATGTGTCGTGCCTGGTAGTGAGATCCTAAAAAGCATAGACAACCCCTCCCCCACTTGAAGGGGGAGCTACACTTCAAGCCTTTAGCCAACCCTCATACCCTCTCTAGCTTCCAGTAGGTCTTTCAGAGAGGTATAAAGCTGATTAGAGTCAACAACATGCACAAAATAAAGGTGGTCCCAATGCAAACTACGAGATACGGAAAGAACCCGAGACCCGAGCAACTCTCAAAATCTGAAAGAGTCAAGGCAAGCAATAAGACTTTATATGACCTTAGGGGAACTCAGGTTAAGAATTGAAACAAGAGTATGGAAATCCTAACTAAATAAAATCACCTCGTCATTACATGTCTCAACTCTATCTAACTTGAGGACAAGCTAGACTCTAAGTTGGGGAAGGGGGTGATAACCTTCCATTTTGGACGATTATCTTGGTCCTTTTCTTTAGTTTTCCATACTCTTTCTAAGCTAAAACTATACATAATCCTAAATTTACCCTATTTTGTAAATATACTATCAGACTAACTTTTCCTTTCTATATATGCAGAAAAAGCACAAAAAAATCACAGAAGATCAACTCAACCTCAAGACCGCATGGATTCAAACGGTCCCAAGACGGCATGAAGCCAATCGGTCTCGAGACCGCATGAAGTCAAATGGTCCCAAGACCGCATGAAGCCAAACGGTCCCGAGACCGCATGGAGTTCAAACGGTCCCGAGACCGCATGAAGCCAAACGGTCCCGAGACCGCATGGAGTTCAAACGGTCTTGAGACCTCATGAAGCCAACCGGTGTCGAGACCGCATGGAGTCAAACGGTCCCAAGACCGCATGAAGCCAACCGGTCCCGAGACCGCATGGAGTCACACGGTCTCAAGACCACATGAAGCCAACCGGTCCCGAGACCACACGGAGTCACACGGACTCAAGACCGCATGAAGCCAACCGGTCTCGAGACCGCATGGAGTTCAAACGGTCCCAAGACCGCATGAAGCCAACCGGTCTCGAGACCGCATGGAGTTCAAATGGTCTCAAGAACGCATTAAGCCAACCGGTCCTGAGACCGCATGGAGTTCAAACGGTCTCAAGACCGCATGAGGCCAAACGGTCTCAAGATCCAAACGGTCTTGAGGTCCAAACGGTCTTGAGGTCCAAACGGTCTCCAAACTGTTTGGACTTCACTTAAGGCCTATAAATAAGACCCCAAGGGTCCATCACGAGATATCAAGTTTCAGACATCAAAAGGCTGCCTCAATCATTCCAGAGCTCTTGCTACTTCCATCCTCCGCCCTGGGCCTGTCGGTCTGAGACCCATACTCCATCTTGAAGCTGCTTTCTCCTTGTTCGCCAAAGAAGGTGGGAAGGGGAGATCTCATCGTCGTTCAACCTACGAAGACTGGTGGATCGTTGCTCTCTCTCCAAGGGGTTGACCTTCTCCATCCTTTATGGGGATGATGCTCTCTCTCTCTCTCTCTCTTCTTGCCTCCTTCTTTGTCCTAGTCATGAGCGAGTAGTCTTGTTCACTAGGGTGCGAGGAGTAGCCCCGCTACCCATGCTTTCATATCATGTAAATGTAATCCTTAGGTTGTAATATAGAGTTCTTATCTTTGTTAGTTCAACATCAAACGATTAATGAATGCATGTTGCTTAATATCCAGCTTGTGTTATCTTTTATCTTTTAGTATGAATTGTCTACGTTTGTACAATTAGATTTGAAACTCATTTGTATGTTGGTTCTTGGTGCATGTATCCACCATGCATCTGTTTCAGTATCTAGAAGTGTATCTCAAGAAGTGGAGTAAACTCACTATCATCCGTTGCACTTTCATACTATGAAATGGAATCAGTTGACGTATGGAAGTGCAACCTTAATAAGTCAAGGAATACACTTTGCGAGGGGAATGATGCAAAGTAATGTGACCATTTGTTCGAGAATGGCTGGCGTTGTAACATTCCCGCACTTCTCGTAGTTAGATTCTACGAAAGGAGGCTAAGTCTACAAGGATACTAACTGACTGGACTCTTTTTGTGGGTTAAGTTTTGCTTTGCATGTGTTGATCGATGTGTAGTGGCGGTGAAAAACCGATCACACCCTAGTGATCTTTTATCATAGTTTAACTCATTAGATTTACCTGCTTTCTTTACTTTTCATGTTCTTAGTTTAAAACATCAAAATCCAACTTTCGATATAAGTTCCTGCTAGTAAGTGACCAAGTGAAATTCCATACGTTTTCCATCTTGTTGCTTAGAACAAGACCGTTGTCTCGTGGATTTGACCCTTAACTATACCGCGATAAGACTTCCACGTATCTTAGCATACGTGGGTGGAGTTTTCTATCTAGTATAAGCAAGGCTAAACTTAAAGACTTACCATCTTTAGGATTTTTAGTGGTGCACACAATTCCACGTAAGTGGAAGCTCCATCAAGTACTTAAAACCTCGTTAGCCAGCAAAATAGCATCGCCAATCTTCGTCCCTTTCACAAAGGCCACCTGATTAGCATTAATAATACTAGGAAGAACCTTTGCAAGCTGATTAGCCATAACTTTAGCTATCACTTTATAGATCATATTGTACAGAGAAATCGGTCTAAAATCTTTAAGATTAGTATCCCCTTGAATCTTAGGAATCAAAGTGATCATCGTACTATTGCATTCCTTAAGCAGCCTGCCAGTTTTAAAGAAATAAAGAATCACGGAGACAATTTCTTCACAAACTACATTCCAAACTTCCTTAAAGAAAATAGCAGTAAAGCCATTGACACACTTTTTACGTGCGTAGAAATGCAAGTGTACGCGTCAATGTAATATAGGCCTTTGTGAGGCCAGAGTCGAACTCAGGGATACGTGAATTATCAGAGACTACTACTAACTACCCGCAATCAGCTAGACCGATTAAATAGTTGGAAGTTGTTGTAAAATAAAAAGAAAATGAAATAAAACAAAACAAAGCAATCGATTAAATGTTTAGTTTAATCAATTCAGAATGAGATCTTTAGGATTGCGGTTTCACCGCGGGTTTTCATTGTATTAAATTCTATGTAGTTATTCAGATTTATCTCTCTATCCGGGTAGTGGCCTGAAATCAGAATTGCCCATTGTCGTGGTACAATTCACTACCTATGTCTAGGTCGGTTCCACCGTCGTAGTAACCTATACCCTAAACTAGGTGCATTAAAATCGATCTCTCGGTATCCACCATTAACCTTACACCACCTTGTTCAAGGGATTTGTCAATTAACGTGAATTTTGTCTCTTTTCAACCATTAATTCTTCTTTCAAAGTAATTAAGGGCATTAGATTATTATTATGGTGATCAAGCATAACAATATAATTGAGAAAACAAAATTATACCACGGATTTAAGAGATAAAAGATGAATTACTATGATAAAATTGTCATACAATGAATTCCCGGGCTACTCCCAGTCCTAAAGACAAAGGGGATTAGCCCCGCATGTTCATCTCAGAGCAAAACGTGGAGTAGAAAAAGGGAAACATGGAGAAAAACGTGATTGAGTGGTGAAACCCCTAAACGGAGAAGATCCAAGCGCTCCTTGGCGTAGAATACGCGTTCTCCCGCCTTTCGATGGTGGAAATCATCTTCTTCGGCGTCCGGATCGGCTGGGGCGTGCTTCTGGGCTCCGTTCTTCTCTCCACACCTTCTCGGGACGTGTGCAACAGCTAATGATGTGATAGATTGCTCTTGGCTGCCGTCATTAGGTATAATCGCCGAGTTAGGTTGCCAAATAATCACAGCCGTCGGATTTAGATCGATCTGAAGCAAACTTGTATCTGACGGTGTCGATACCATCGACGTGGGTCGATGGTATCGACCTTGTGTGGTATCGGCAATTCTTCTTTTCTTTAGTCTTTGCGCCTGATTCTATCTCGATACCATCGATGAGGGTCGATGGTATCGACAAACCTGTAGCGACAGTTTTGTTTTTTTGTATCGCTGTAGCTCCACCAGCCGATAGTATCGACATATGCGTCGATAGTATCGACTCACTTCTCGCCAGCAACCTGATGGTAAATCGATACCATCGACTCTACTGTCGCTAGTATCAACTTTCTTCTGCTCCTTACGGGTGGCAACCTGTGGTCCGGTCGATGGTATCGACAGAAGCAGATACTTGTTTTTCCTGAAATTACAACATGAAACCACATAAGCCTACACAAAACGTATTCTTGTAATAATTTGTGCTCAAAATACTGAAATAAGGGAGATTTGACATAGAGAAGTATCATAGACCAAATTAGATGAATTATGCAACATTAACCACAGAAATGACTAATAAATGCATAAAACACATATAAAACAAGTCTATAAATGCGCCTCAAAATCATCGCATCAAACTCCCCTAAGCTTGAACATTGCTCGCCCTCGAGCAACTAAACCTTAGAATAGAATTGCTAGAGTCAACTAAAGAACAAATCATCACAACAGACATCCCATATGATCTGCACCGGACATTCACATTCTGGCCCTCACTAACCACAGAATGATAATTACCCTAAAGGCGACAGTAATCATCCATAAAAGATATCTACCTCAAAACTGATGAACACTATCACATAAGGCAGTTAACATAATAAAAGTCGCCGGTCCAGACTCGGTGCATCTTGTGATCTCCTATACTACGTTGCTCGCCCTAACTACCATCTACATGGAAGCAGCTCTCCTGATATTCACAAGTGAGGAGAAAATCACGGTGGCCTACCAATTCGAGCAACGGGTGGATGGAATAGGTGGCTGATGGAAGAAATGGAAGCAATATACGGTTTCAACATGCATAAAACAAGAATGCCCTAAATGATGCATTTGCACATGAAAAATGCCCTAATGCCTAAGATTGGGTGGAATGATGCATGCACTAACATCCCGTCTCAAAATGAGACGGATATCTAACTGAGCTACATCATGTACTTACTCATCTTAAGATGCAGGTGAGATTATGTTCCTTTCTCCCTCTTATTCTACTTGCTTCTTAATAACTTTCTTTTTCTTTTTCATTTTTTTAATTTTTTTTTCAGGCCCTTATATCCACAAATGACAATGAATAATTTATTGGGCTTGCTTTTTCTGCATAACTCAAATATTTGAACTATTTAGAAGGTATGGAACAATTTTAATTCACCATTAAAGAAGAAATGAGGTACATGATGTACTCTATGCATATAAATTATGAATGCAACTAAATGACATGCACCTAAGGATGATGTGCATGTATCACTATTCTATTTTTTTTTGTTTTTGATGCAAAACATGTGCAAGTGATTGCAATGCAAGACCTATATCCATGATATGCAATCAAAAAGGTTAAAACCATAAAGTACTTCCAATTCTTATGGTGGATTATGAAAAATCATGAGGTGGAAAGATCACAAGACTAATTGACTGAACCTTTGAAAAGTATTATGTTTCCCTCCTTACTAACCTGTGTAGTAGTTAATAGGTTTCTCTCTCTTACTTCAAATTAGAGTCTCATTATCATTTGGTCAGTTTAGGCTCAAACAACCAATTCCGTCCACTTTTCATGAATCATTAGGAATGTACATTTGTGATTTTCTGTTTTAAAGTTGACAAAACCAATCATTTTCTTAAGTTATGTGCTCAAAGTTGAACAACACTCAATCTTGCGAACACTCAATTTTTTTTTTAAATTTTCCCTTAATTCCCATGTACAAGCAAGTGAGATGACACATGACTTAAGACATCCACCATTACACTATATAGAACGTGGATCCTACAAACAACCTAAGATTGCAAGAAATAAATGACAAGAACAAACAAAATAAAACTAAAAACTGAGAAAATAAAAGATAGAGCTGTTCCAACTCCCCCCTAAGCTTGAATTCGACTATGGCCTCATAGTAAAAAACAATCTTAAAGGTTGGAACAGAGATACCGATTTACTCTTCTGGCGGAGGTGGGTACTGTGGAGCTGTGGGGTCCCAGGATGGGTACTCCCCCTGAAAGCTCGGATCAAACTGGGTACTAGGTGGAGGTTGTGGATACCCCCCAAAGTAGTTCTGGCTCCAGTAGTGATCATAAAAGGGATGCTGCTGCATCTCCATCCTATGCAAGCGGTCATGAATCTGTTGTTGGTTGTCGAGGAGGAGGCGCTCATTCTCGAAGATTGCCCTTTGATTGTCAAGTAACTGGTTCGTAGTCTCCTGAATACCGGTATACACCACAGTGTGATGCTGTTGCATCTACTGTATGTCCTGCAGCATAGCATACATGCCTTGCATCGAATAGACATCCTCGCTTGGCTGCGAGGGCGGTGGTGGTGGCGGAGGCTGTGAAAATGAAGATGCGCCCGGATGCATGCGAGGACGCTTCCTAGGTGCCACTCATGCCCAAAGAGGAGTGTAGGCCTCCTCTTCCTCTTCAGCCTCATCGTCATTATTGTCGTCGTCGTTGCCGCCGTCTTCATCGGAGTCAGCAATGGCTATGATAGGCCATCGGAAATGTTGCGCTCCTTCGATATGGAAGACAGGATCGGGAAGCGAGCATTCTTGGTATGCATGGTTACATGGCAATGAGCATATGGTAAACCATCTCGCAGCAGGATCAAGTTGGATCGGTGAAGATGATGCATATTAACCTTGCTTCGGCTGGAGAGATGAGTCAAGGTCGAGAAGTTCAGCCCAAGATATTGGGCCAGCGGGGTCATGAGTCCTCCAAAATGAATTGGTGCCTTCCACGTACTCCGCTTGACCGCCAACACTCGCTGCAGAAAGAAAGCTCCCCAGTTGCACTCTTGGCTCTTGAGTAGCTTGTGCAAGAAGAATAGGTCCGACTCCTGGAATTTGCTAAGGGACAGATCCCCCCTAGCAAACAGAGTAGAACTCAGTATCTGGTGGAGAATCCACACGAACTGATGCTCGAAGTCAGCTACTGCTGCATTGTGGTAGCTCGCTGATTTGCCCAGCGGCACCGTCACAAGCTCGGCGAAGATCGCGTCGTAGTCAGTACGATTGTCTGGCCACCGATAGTCAGACCGCGAATGGTTCCAGTTGTAGATCTTGTTGAACTACCAGAGTGTGAGATTGTAGTCATTGTTGTACAGCTGGAAAGACACCCGACCCTTTATCCACTCACGGTCCGTGGCAATGATATCGTTTGGCACGACACAGACGTCCAGCGACGCCATGAATTCTGCCACCAACTCCTTGTAAGTAGGCCATTCATTGAAGAACGGCTGGCCATCAGCATGGAACTCCATCTCGTCGGGCATTCTTCCCGTGTGATGCGCCTGCCCCTTCAGAACATAGTCCATATTTGCCTCGAACCCCAAGTTGCAGATTGTCTCCCGTTCAACATAACGGGTCAGCTCGATCTTCCTCTTCAGGATCTCCTCGTAAATCTTCTTGACCTCCGCAGATAGATGAACAATCCGCGGGCGTGGAATTGACGCAGTCGGTGGCGGCACGAACTCCGGGATGTCCATCAGGTTGGCACGTGAAGAAGACGCACCGGAAACATGCACCATGGTTGCGGAAGAAGGAGGAGTAGAGAAAGAGATCAGTGAAGATCATAGAATGAAATCTCCGCTCGATGAAGAACGTGCTCTGGATGCTCGTCACTGGGCTCGGGTTGCTTTGGAGGACGCTCGGTGCAAGTGGAGAAGAATTGCTCTGGGGTTGTGACGTCATATGATGACAATCCTTCTCATATATAGCTGACACCGACGCTGCTGTGTGCCCATCGATACCATCAACGCAGGTCGATGGTATCAACACGCATAGCACAATCCGTACTGCCGCTGGTATCAACAGTCGTCGATGGCTGGATCTGCGGGGCCCGGATCGCTGACGTGTCGATACTATCGACAGGTGTCGATGGTATCGACCCGTCCCACAGATCGACCTTCTTGTTGCAGCGATCGCCGTTGATTCCTCTCGCGGATCGGTGACGTGGCACGTCGATAGTATCGATGCAAGTCGATAGTATCGACTTTTGATTAGGGCATCTTCCTCGCGAGGCCGGCCGCCGCCTTATGTATGTGAATGTGTCGATACAATCGACAGACCCATTGATGGTATCGACTTTACTGAGACGATTTCTTCTGAATATCTCCACAGATCTCGCGAGTATCGACACCCATGTCGATACTATCGACCTCTACTTGCGATCAGCCTGTTGGTATGTCGATACCATCGACGAGGCCATCGATGGTATCGCCACAGTGTGATTTCTGCAGTCGCCAACCTGTACCATGGTCGATACCATTGATACAAAGGTCGATGGTATCGACTCTGCCTCAGTCCTGCACATTGATAAAACGATCACGGTATCTTCTTTACACTAAAAACAAAATAAAAACAAATCAAACTATGAATGTAAAAGAAACTAAACTAAAGTACCGATGGCTGGGTTGCCTCCCAACAAGCACCCTTATTTAACGTCTTAGGCTAGACGACTTGAAGCTCGTCATGCATCCGGAAGTGCAATGAGTTTGACCTCATTCACGTTCCTCGTGTAATCTTCACCAAAATACAATTTCAACCTTTGTCCATTGACCAAAAATGTGGTCTCGCCATCGCACACCAAGATTGCACCATGTGGTCTGACCTCCTCTACTGTGAATGGTCCACTCCATCAGGATTTCAGTTTCCCAGGATGCATCTTCAGCCTAGAGTTGAACAAAAGGACACGATCTCCTTTCTTGAAAATGTGCATCTGAATGTGGCGATCGTGAATCAACTTTGTGCACTCCTTGTTTATCCGAGAGTTTTCATATGCATTCATTCGCAGCTCATCAAGTTCATTGAGTTCAAGTAACCTCTTCTTTCCCGCTTCATCATAACTCAGGTTTAGCTTCCTTAGCACCCAGTGCGCTTTATGCTCTAATTCCACCGGTAAGTGACAGGCTCGACCATAAGCCAACCTAAAAGGCATGGTGCCTATAGGTGTCTTGTATGCCGTCCTGTATGCCCACAACGCATCCGGTAGTTGGGCACTCCAATTCTTCCTCGTGGAAGCCACAGTACGCTCCAAGATCTTCTTAATCTCTCGATTGGAGACCTCCACTTGTCCTTGAGTTTGCGGGTGGTACGGGGTACCAATGTTATGTTTGACCCCGTACTTTCTCAATAGTGCCGCGAACTTTTGATTCCGGAAGTGTGTACCCCCATCACTAATGATCATTCGGGGCACACCGAACCTGCAGAAAATATATTCCTTAACAAACCTGCATACTATAGTGGAATCATTAGTCCTTGTGGGTATTGCCTATACCCACTTAGACACATAATCAACAACCAAAAGAATATACAAATTAGAATTTGAAGACAAAGAGGGTCCCATAAAATCTATACCCCATAAGTCGAATACCTCAACCTCTTGGAATACATTAAGGGGCATCTCTTGTCTTTTCGAAATGTTACCCGCCCTTTGGCAGGAATCACATTGCCACACAAACTCATAAACATCCCTAAACAAGGTAGGCCAGTATAGGCCACTTTCCAGTACTTTGGCTTCCGTATGAGAGCTTGCATGGTGTTCGCCTGTCGGTAGTGTGTGGCAATGACAAAGAACACTCTCGTATTCCACCTCAGGTACACACCTGCGTAAGACACCATCCCTGCATTGCTTCAAGAGAATAGGGTCATCCCAAAAATAATATCGTAGAGAATGGAAAAATTTCTTCTTCTCTTGATATGTCCAATCATCCGAGATGATTTTGCAGGAAAGATAGTTCACAATATAAGAAAACCACGGGTCTTTCGATTTCACTTTCAAAAGTTGTTCGTCTGAAAATGTCTCGGTAATGGGTATGTGTAAATCTTTTTCATCTACCCTCTCTAACCTAGACAAATGGTCCGCGACCACATTTTCAATCCCCGCCTTGTCTTTGATCTTGATATCAAATTCCTATAAAAGCAAGATCCACCTAATCAATCTAGGTTTGGCATCCTTTTTCTCCATCAAATACTTAATGGCGGCGTGGTCCGTCCATACCATGACTTTCGATCCAACTAGATATTTCCGAAATTTTTCAAAAGCGAAAACAACGGCAAGAAATTCTTTCTCGATAGTTGTGTAATTGAGTTGGGCGTCATTCAAAGTTTTAGATGCATAAAAAATCACAGCGGGTATATTGTCCACCCGCTGTCCCAACACAGTCCCAACTGCAAAATCGGATGCATCACACATTAGTTCAAATGGCTTGGTCCAATCCGGTGTTTGCACAACCGGTGCAGAAATCAATTTTTCCTTCAGCACATTGAACGCATGTAGACATTTTTCATTAAAGTAAAAAACAATATCTTTTTCTAAAAGCTCAGATAAAGGTATAGCGATCTTAGAAAAATCTTTTATAAAACGACGATAGAAACTGACATGACCTAAGAAACTTCGTACCCCTTTTACCGAATTTAGTGGGGGCAATTTGGAAATCACTTCAATTTTTACCAGGTCTACCTCCAAACCTTTGCTAGACACTTTATGTCCTAGCACTATTCCTTCACTCACCATCATGTGACATTTCTCCCAATTGAGGACCAAATGTGTGTCCTCGCAACGTTGTAAGACCTTATCCAGATTGTAAAGGCACTCATCAAAAGATGCACCATAAACAGAGAAATCATCCATAAAAACCTCTAGACAGCGTTCTACCATATCAGAAAAAATGGCGAGCATACAACGCTGAAAGGTCGCCGGTGCATTACATAACCCAAAAGGCATACGGAGGTACGCAAACGTTCCATAAGGACAAGTGAAGGTGGACTTCTCTTGGTCCTTAGGATCAATCAAAATCTGATTGTACCCCAAATAACCATCCAGAAAACAAAAATGTGATCGGCCGGCTAAGCGCTCTAAAATTTGATCAATAAATGGAAGAGGAAAGTGATCCTTTAGCATAGCGACATTCAATCGTCGGTAATCTATGCAAACACGCCATCCAGTTACCAAGCGGGTGGTGACAGGTTCATTTAAAAGATTATGGGTAACAGTGATTCCCCCCTTTTTAGGGACTACCTGCGTAGGACTCACCCACGTCGAATCATAAATAGCATAGATGATACTTGCAGAAAGAAGTTTAATCACCCCCTTCTTAACAACCTCCATCATGCTCGGATTTAGTCGACGTTGCGGTTGAATCACCGACTTGGCTCCCTCCTTGAGCCGAATCTTGTGCTGGCACAAAGTAGGGGAGATCCCCTTGATATCTGCAACAGACCACCCGAATGCTCGTCGGTGGTTCTTCAGCACGATCAGCAACTGGTCCTCCTCCTCAGCACTTAGATAAGCCGATATAATCACAGACAGCTTTTCTTCCTCAGCTAGAAATGCGTACTTGAGGTGCGGTGGCAACATCTTCAACTCTAATTCTGGCGGGCTGATTAAGGATGATTGAAGCGGTGGTGGGAGTTCGCCTAAGTCTTCATAGTACCTCGCATAGAAGCACAGAAACATATGAAGCATCTTGGCGCACTCCTGCAGTGATTTGCTTCTCATCCAACCATGTGTGATATTGACTAAGCAGGCTTCAAGTGGTAGTTCTGGATATGCGTCAAAAACTGAATTTTCTATAACCTCATCTTCATTAGAAGAAGGAATGCATTCGGAAAACCTACAGCCTTACTAAGGGATACCACCTTGGTCTGCTCCATGGTGTCCACAACCAATGTCCCTTTTTCCACCTTGGTCATTACATGAGCCATATCTAAAAATGGCTTCCCTAGACAAAGTGAGATATTATGATCAAAATGCTTTACCATGTGGCATTGCTCCTTGGCTTTAGGTGAAGTGGAGCTAGAAGGCATGACCATCTCGAATCGATCATCGGCTATACCTAAGGTCAAACGAACTCTCCCCATCTCAAGTATCATGTCAGCTGTAGCTTGGAAGGGTCGTCCGAGTAGTAGCTCATTGCCTTGTTCATCTTGCATCTCCATTACGACAAAATCTGTTGGAAATACAAAACGATCTACTTTTACTAGCACATCTTCACAAATACCGTATGGCTTCACCACTGAATTGTCCGCCAATTGGATTTTCATGTTGCTCGGTCGTGAATCTTTTAATCCTAACTTCTTGAATGTAGAGAGGGGCATCAAGTTAATGCTTGCTCCGGAGTCACATAGCGCTTCACCAAACTTCACTTTCCCAATGTAACATGAGATGTTAAAACAGCCCGGATCCTGCCTCTTTGGTGGCAATGTGCCCATGATGAAGGCACTCACCTGCTCCTTAAGCACAAAAACCTCTGTGTCTGGGATTTTTCTCTTCTTGGTAATGATGTCTTTCAGAAATTTGTCGTACGAAGGGATTTGCTCAATTGCTTCCAATAATGGGATGTTAACTGAAAGCTTTGTGAAACTGTCTAGAAACTTTTTAAACTGGGCATCCACTTTCCTTGCCTTTGCACTGTTCGGACATGGGACCGGGACAGCCTATGCCCTTTGATGCGGTGGCACATAAGGTGTCCTTTTCTGCGTCTCCTCCTCATCTGCAATAGGATCTTCAGTAGCATCCACTGCTATATCCGAAGCTGGTTCTGTGACCAGTATGGGCAGCTCCTCAGTGGCCTCACCTTCAATTTCTGCTTGGGGTTTGCTTGGTTCATCGGCTCTGGGGTTTAACAGTTTCTTGCCACTCCTTAGCAAGATGGTCTTCGTCTGCTGGTTTCCTCCTGGAATATTAGTATTACCCGGAAAACTTTGGTGCGACAACTTCTTCAAATTGGCTATCTCCGCTGCCATTTGCGCCATGGATGTCTCTATTGTTCTCATTTGAGCCCCATGGCTCTGCAGTGTCTGCTCGAACTGGTTCATAAACTCCCCTTGTTTCTTTATCTGCTGGCCAAAAGTAGTCATTAATTCTTGATTTTGCTTTATCACTTGATTGAGCAACTCCGTGCTCTTATCCTCCGCTACTGGCTGGGGTTTTGCATCTGGATCCTGCAAGAAGTTGTTTGGATCCTTCCAGGAGAACTTCTTGTCTTTCCTCCATGAATAATCATTATTTCTGTAGCCTTGCTGCTGCCTCATGAATTTAACTTGAGCCTCATCCTCGAACTCAGTATCCTCCTTTGCAAGCAGTTTCTTCGCGAGAAGGTCCATCTTCTCATTCAGCTCCTTGATTGCTTTTGACTCCCCTGCTACTCGAACATGCTCCACGGCGTCCTTGTCGCCCCACGATTTCTTCTTGGCCATTTTCTTAAGGATTTCCCAACACCTCGTGTCGATGTTGTTCAAAAAGAATCCTGAGCCTGCTGAATCGAGGTTACTTCTATCATGCTCGGAGAGAGAAAAATAGAAGATCTTGACCTGTGTTTCCTTGTCAAGCCCGTGATGCGGGCACCGCCTAAGCATGATCTGAAACCTTTCCCAGGTCTCAGAGTAGGTCTCTCCTGCTTTCTGAGTGAAGTTGTGGATCTTCCTGATCATGTCATTGGTCTTCTCGGGCGGGAAGAACCTTTTAAAGAAAACCTCCACCATGTGGTTCCAGGATTCCACATATTCATCATCTAGATTGTGCAACCACTCACGTGCATTTCCCGCTAGAGAACTCGGGAAGAGCATCAAGTAGAGAGTATCTTGTGGAAATCTGTCTATTTTTATCATGTCACAATTCTCCACAAATTGGCTTATATGCGTGACCGGGTCTTCATTCTTGAGCCCATGGAATGCATTCGACTTAACCAAGTTGATTAGTGCACGATCAATCTTGTATGTCGGAATATTGATCGCCTGCTTCTTGATCGGCCCCTTGGAAGAGGATGAAGAAGAAGCCTTGATCTTCTCCCATATTGTCTATAGCTCTGCCATCTCTTCTTGTTCGGGTTCAGAATCTATTTCCTCCAGATGGTCTTGATTATAATCTTCCTTAATTTCTGGTCCCGACAATGGAACCTATGGTGCGTGCCGCGTGTAGTCGTTGCTACGCGTCTGCACCATACACAGTACCTACAAAGTGAAAATTTAATTTCAGTACAGTGCTTGACGATTATAATAATTGGAAAATAGACTATGAATTTTTGAAATGATTTCAAACTAATAAAAAAATAAAGAATGGCCTAGAGTGGCCGCTTGCAGCACTCATAGTGCCGACAATTGTCGTATCCCCAGCAACGGTGCCAAAAACTTGACACACTTTTTACTTGCGTAGAAACGCAAGTGTACACGTCAATGTAATATAGGCCTTTGTGAGGCCCGAGTCAAACTCAAGGATATGTGAATTATCGGAGACTACTACTAACTACCCGCAATTAGCTAGACTGATTAAATAGTTGGAAGTTGTTGTAAAATTAAAAGAAAATGAAATAAAACAAAACAAAGCAATCGATTAAATGTTTAGTTTAATCAATTCAGGATGAGATCTTTAGGATTGCGGTTTCACCGTGGGTTTTCATTGTATTAAATTCTATGTAGTTACTCAGATTTATCTCTCTATCCAGGTAGTGGCCTGAAATCAGAATTGCCCACTGTCGTCGTACAATTCACTACCTATATCTAGGTCAGTTCCATCGTCGTAGTAACCTATACCCTAAACTAGGTGCATTAAAATCGATCTCTCGGTATCCACCATTACCTTACACCACCTTGTTCAAGGGATTTGTCAATTAACATGAATTTTGTCTCTTTTCAACCGTTAATTCTTCTTTCAAAGTAATTAAGGGCATTAGATTATTATTATGGTGATCAAGCATAACAATATAATTGAGAAAATGAAATTATACCACGGATTTAAGAGATAAAAGATGAATTACTATGATAAAATTGTCATACAACGAATCCCCGGGCTACTCCCGGTCCTAAAGACAAAGGAGATTAGCTCCGCATGTTCATCTCAGAGCAAAACGTGGAGTAGAAAAAGGGAAACATGGAGAAAAACGTGATTGAGTGGTGAAACCCCTGAATGGAGAAGATCCAAGCGCTCCTTGGCGTAGAATACACATTCTCCCGCCTTTCGGTGGTGGAAATCGTCTTCTTCGGCGTCTGAATCGGCTGGGGCGTGCTTCTGGGCTCCGTTCTTTTCTCCACACCTTCTCGGGACGTGTACAATGGCTAATGACGTGATAGATTGCTCTTAGCCACCGTCATTAGGTATAATCCCCGAGTTAGGTCACCAAATAATCACAACCGTCGGATTTAGATCGATCTGAAGCAAACTTGTACCTGATGGTGTCGATACCATCGACGCGGGTCGATGGTATCGACCTTGTGTAGTATATGCAATTCTTCTTTTCTTTAGTCTTTGCGCCTGATGCTATCTTGATACCATTGACGAGGGTCGTTGGTATCGACAAACCTGTAGCGACGATTTTGTCTTTTTGTGTCGCTGTAGCTCCACCAGTCGATAGTATCGACATATGCGTCGATAGTATCGACTCACTTCTCGCCAGTAACCTGATGGTAAATCGATACCATCGACTCTGCTGTCGCTAGTATCAACTTTCTTCTGCTCCTTGCGACTGGCAACCTATGGTCCGGTCGATGGTATCGACCACTGTCGATGGTATCGACAGAAGCAGATACTTGTTTTTCCTGAAATTACAACACGAAACCACATAAGCCTACACAAAACATATTCTTGTAATAATTTGTGCTCAAAATATACTGAAATAAGGAAGATTTGACATAGAGAAGTATCATAGACCAAAGTAGATGAATTATGCAACATTAACCACAGAAATGACTAATAAATGCATAAAACACATATAAAACAAGTCTATAAATGCGACTCAAAATCATCGCATCAGCCATCCGGCCCAGGGGCCTTATCCTTATTAGATTCATAAACACATCTTCAACTTCCTTAATAGATACCTCCCTACTTAGAAGATCATAATAGGTAACATCAATTTTTGGCAGAATCCATTCATCCTACCAAACTACTTCATCCATCAGAGTATTACTGAACAACATAGAGTAGAAGTTTTTAACATTGTTCCTAATAGCATCAGGATCATATGTCTTATTTCCAAACTCATCTTCTAAAACATTTATATTGTTTCTAAATCTTCTAGTTTTCAGAGAAGCATAGAAAAAAGTAGAATTATTATCACCTTTCTTTAACCACTGGATTCTACTCTTCTGTCGAAGCAAACATTCCTCATTATTCAAAGCTTTGATAGTCTCACTTCTTAACTGAGTTAACCTTCTCTATTTGTCTTCATTAATAGGATCTACGTCCACTTCCTTCTGCAAACAGAACAACTCACTTTCCAACTCCCTCGCTTTAGAGAACAGGTTGCCTACCACCTCCTTGTTCCATTTCCTCAAAGCACACACTACAACAGAGAGTTTTCTATAGACAATAAACATGGGAGTGCCAACAGGCTCAGTATTGCGACCACCTTCATTTTTAGGCCTGCAAATGGTATCCCAGGAAACTGTGTGCAAGTGCTTCTTTTCTTCAGAATCCTTCCATAGGAAATCCCTCATAATTTTCTCAAGCTCCTTAATAACAGATTTCGGCAAAGGGAAAGCAGAAGTCCAAAAAATACTATAAGCAGATAAAGTAGATATAATCAGTTCCACCCTTCCTGCTTGAGATAAAAGATTTCCCTTCCAGGACTCGAGCCTCATGTTGAATTTATCCACAATAGGGTTACACATTTCTTTAGTCAACCTACTAGTGAAGAGGGGAACACCAAGATATCGAACAGGTAAATCACCAACCTCAATATTCAGAATACTACCCATATCAGAGTCCCTAGCACTTCTACTCAAGAAAATATGACTTTTGCTATTGTTGAGCCGAAGACCCGAAATATGATGAAAAGTATCCAGAATTTCTTTAATACATAGAGCATTTCTTTTGTCAGCTTTGGAGAACAGAAGGAGGTCATATGCAAAAATGATATGGGAAATACTCACCTTTCCAGCAGAAATAGGATTCAATCTTCCCTTTCTCATCTCAGAATTGATAACTGAAGTCAGACCCTGCATAGCAATAACAAATAAGAGGGGGGATAGGGGGTCCCCCTTCCTAACCCCATTCAAAGCTATGAATTCATCAGTAGGGGTTCCATTCACAATAACCTTATAGGTAGCTGTAACGAAAGATTCCTGAACCCAGTTTAACCAACACAAAGGAAACCCCATCTTACTCATCAAAAACAAGATGTAATCTCTTCTTACTGAATCATAGGCTTTAGCTAAATTAGCTTTAACACACATATATTGTTGAGACCCACTAAAAGTACTTAAAACCTCATTAGCCAGCAAAATAGCATCGCCAATCTTCCTCCCTTTCACAAAGGCCACCTGATTAGCATCAATAATACTAGGAAGAACCTTTGCAAGCCGATTAGCCATAACTTTAGCTATCACTTTATAGATCATATTGCACAGAGAAACCAATCTAAAATCTTTAAGATTAGTAGCCCCTTGAATCTTAGGAATCAAAGTGATCATCGTACTATTGCATTCCTTAAGCAGCCTGCCAGTTTTAAAGAAATAAAGAATCACGGAGACAATTTCTTCACCAACCACATTCCAAACTTCCTTAAAGAAAGAAGCATTAAAGCCATCCGTCCCAGGGGCCTTATCCTTATTTAGATTCATAAACACATCTTTAACTTCCTTAATAGATACCTCCCTACTTAGAAGATCATAACAGGTAACATCAATTTTCGGCAGAATCCATTCATCCTTCCAAACTACTTCATCCATGAGAGTAATACTGAACAACATAGAGTAGAAGCTTTTAACATTGTTCCTAATAGCATCAGGATCATATGTATGATTTCCAAACTCATCTTCTAAAACATTTATATTGTTTCTAACTCTTCTAGTTTTCAGAGAAGTATAGAAAAAAGCAGAATTACTATCACCTTTCTTTAACCACTGGATTCCACTCTTCTGTCGAAGCAAACATTCCTCATTATTCAAAGCTTTGATAGTCTCACTTCTTAACTGAGTTAACCTTCTCTGTTTGTCTTCATTAATAGGATCTACGTCCACTTCCTTCTGCAAACAGAACAACTCACTTTCCAACTCCCTAGCTTTAGAGAACAGGTTGCCTACCATCTCCTTGTTCCATTTCCTCAAAGCACACACTACACCAGAGAGTTTTCTATAGACAATAAACATGGGAGTGCCAACAACCTCAGTATTGCGCCAAGCTTCAGAAACCACATTCTTAAAAGAATCATGATTAGTCCAAGCATTAATAAACCAAAACATGGAGCCACCTTTCGTTTTTGAACCCAACCTGAGCATAAGAATTTTGTGATCACTTACAGCAGCAGGAACAACTTCGCCCCAACAATAGGAGAAAGCAGATAGGAAATTTACATTTGTGAAGATACAATCGATTTTAGAAAAAGTACTAATGCCTCTTCTACTATGACTGTCCCAAGTAAAGAAGAAACCCTTGGTTTGTAATTCAATCAGATTCACATTAGCAATGGCCTTATTAAAATCAGTCATACTATGAGAAGAAGGAGTTTGTTTACCAGACTTCTCACTCAAAAGCCTCACTGCATTAAAGTCCCCAACAACACACCAATTGACAGGGTTAAGATCCTTAATATTGATTAAAGAGTTCCAAATAAGTACTCGATCCTTATCAGGATTTGCTCCATAAACAGCCATCAGATCTATCTTCATCATATCTTTAACTATACTACAATGAATGCATTGTTCATTCTTCCATGAAACCTTAACATCCAATTCAGCATCTTCCCAGATTATCAGGATACGAGTATACGAATAAAACTCAGAGTTCTCAATGTACTTAGCATTGGACCAGATCCTACCAACAAAATCATCCACATCCTCTTTTTGAAGCCTGGATTCCAAGATCACATAAACATCTGCCTTATTTCTCTTTATTTCATCCCGAATGTGGGGTACTTTATTCACTCCACCCCTCACATTCCAGGACATGACGTTGAAGGAATCAACCATTAGGAAAAATGATAGGGGAGTCATCCACCATCGCAACTGCAGCCACATATGTACCAACCATTTCATTTAAAAATTCCTCCTTGTCAAAGTTTGATAGGGGTGAAAATTTATTCAAGGATTCAGGAATAGATCTCGCTGAGTTCTTCACATTACCTCTAGGTACCGACTTACTGTTCTTCTTTGTTGTCTCCCACCCTGCTTCCGGAGTGATTACAGGAGTAATCACCTCTGCCGTACTCTGAGAAGAAAGTGCATGAACAACAGAAGTACCAACATCAGTGACAATTTCCGCATCCCCATCTGTAATCTTTTCTTCAGCGTCTATGAACACTTCCGCCTCTTCTTCTTCAACATCTTTCTTCAGAACCCACTTCTTTTTGCTTTTCTTCCTCAACATCCCAGTATCTTCTCACTTCTTTGGGTCAGCACACAAAGAAGACTCATGCCCGTACAGACCACATGTCGAGCACTTGTTGGGCTCCCACTCATATTCAAACTTAATGACATCGACTTGTCCATCATCACTTGCGATTTGCATCTCCTTTGGGTAAGAGAAATCTGCCGAGATGACCACCTGTATCCTCGTATACTCCAGCCTTCTGAATTCTGATGTCAACTTATCAGGCTGAAGAGGACGCCCCAATATTGAACCAATACTACTAAACATTTCCGCATCCCAGAGCTCAAGAGGCAGGTTGTAGATCTTCAACCTGATCGGAATATCAGTTAGCTTCATCTTTTCCAACGACTCTCCCCTTTCCCATTTCTTAATAATCAGCAGCTTCCCCGCCACGAACCAAGGCTCTCCATCAATAGATGTGCAAAGGTCTTCCTCCTTCTCAAACATGACAATGAAGAACCCCTTACCTCTAGATCTGACTTCGATGGAGCCTTTAATCTTCCAAATCATGGCCAAATGCTTCACCAGAGCCGGCCAGTGAGGCTTAAGACCCACCACGTATCCGACAGACATTTTACTCCATCTAGCTAGATTTCTCTCTACAATAGCCTTTGAGTAAACGATCTTTCCATCCACTAGTTGCGCATTTGTCTTCTTCAGATGAACTGGCCCTGATACACTCTTCTCCTTAAACAGCCCTGACCAGTCTAGTGCCTCCCTCGTCACTACCACACCAGAAGGGTTCATGTTTCCTATTTTTCTCAACACGATCCCCTCTCTGCCTGGATCTGGAGGGTCAGACGCCGTCGACGCTTCCGCCATCGCCATCGGCCCCTCTCTCGCTCCCTCAGGAATCGCTCAACCAATGGTATATTAACTTTGTGTGAGATAATTGCTGTTTGGGACAATAATAAATATACTCAACAACAAGTTGTTCATTATTTGGTACACAAGTAAATAATATTTCTTTCTATAGATAAAGACTATTATGCCCTATTGTTATATGTATCAAAAAATCTCTTAAAGGGCTCCATTGGAAATTGATATCTATGACAAATTAATCAATTCTGTGCTGCAAGAATTTGACGCGGCACATTATCCTTAAAATTTCTGGTTTGCTAGTCTCTGCGTCAAGTTAGCTTTCTTCTAGACGGCATAACAAAAAACAATTAAATTGCCACTCCTACTTTAGTTATCGTGCCGCCGCTCTGCCAGAGAAACAAACACAACCTTAGTCATTTTATCTGATGTTTGTTATGTAGTTTAAAAGACAAATAAGATATGGTACCGATAATAGAATAAAAAATCTCCAGATAACGTGTCATTTGGCATCTTTGCGGTAGGAGATAAGTTTATTTGCCGTAGATGTCTATTTGCTGTAAAACTTATATATGTTGAATACATGTAATGTTATTTACATATAGGACATAATATAATTTATCTAAGTAAAGAAAGATTACTTAGCGTACCAAAGGACAAACATC
The DNA here is from genome assembly GCA_963693085.1 of Alisma plantago-aquatica. Classification (NCBI taxonomy): domain Eukaryota; kingdom Viridiplantae; phylum Streptophyta; class Magnoliopsida; order Alismatales; family Alismataceae; genus Alisma; species Alisma plantago-aquatica. Next base: position 1,432,101,894 of record OY856411.1, read on the forward strand.
TTACTATTAAGTTTGTTTGTCGTTGTTCTAAAGATCAATCATCTTATACGAGGTTAAAATATTACTGGTTACTTAGAGATAAGGGATAATTATTCCATTATATAACCGTCTATTTATGCACAACAACCCAGAAGATATATACAAGTCAAATACCAAATTTGAAAGTGATTACGGCTGTAATAGGTTTATTTGTCGTGGGTAAAGCACTACAACAGAACTGTCTTTTCGACCATGGCCGAATCCCTGACTACGAAACTCTGACATGTAAATGTTGTTCAACGCTTGTTCCTGACCAATATATCTTGGGAGAATGTTTGGTGACCAAAAATCATGGTCAGGGCCAATCCCTAGCATTGACCAATGATTGATATAGTCTTACGAATTGAGATAATACATTTAATCTATTAGCATTTATCAAAAGAAGCAAATAATACTAATCCACACTTGACATTTCAAATTACATAAATATGAAATTCTATTCATTTAACAATCAAAATCCAATACAAAAGTCTTGTCATCATGTCACATTTTCAAGACATAAGGAATAAAGTATTTCTTCTTCCATAATTTTGTTTCTAAGCTTTCTTGTCCTCAAAGCATATTAAAAGTAATCACTTGTCAAATTACAAAAACAATCTAGATATTTAAACCCTCTAATATGCACTAGTTCTATCCCTACAATTTTCTTATAAGATTTTTTTAGCATTACTTTCGTTGCTTCCTTCTTGGGGATTGCTTGCATGATTATACATATTCCTTGTTGTTTGTGGACTATCTTCATATCTTCGACTTTGTGGGCTGCCTCCATTATCCTGAGATACAATAATAGGTTGGATTACAATTACAAGAATAATGCCACATATTCATCTCTAATAGGAATAATAGTTAAAACATCAAACTTAAATTCAACACAAAAGGAACTTATAGGGATTGATCTATTTTATGAAAACATGTTTGGAATGACTTTCAAAATTCTTTTTATCAATGGAAACATGAACTATAACAAATTATCTTAAATAAAATCAAATTATACATGAGAAAATTAATAAGGGCTATCATACCTGATTTTGTGGATGTCTAAGTCCTAGAGTTGATAATATGTGTGCATTATATGGCTGAAAGTGTGGAGAATTTTGCATGTTGTTTCCACTCTTAAAGAAAATATAGATAGCTTAGTTGATAGAAAGAGAAAATATAAATAAAATATATTATTGTAAAAATTTCTAACCTATGAATTGGGTGTTCTAGGCCAAGCTACTGGGAATTGAAAACTAGGAAAAGGAGGACAATATGGATTATGTTGTCCCTATATCAAAAGATAGTTATGTCATATTACCTAATGGGATACTATATTCATTGAAAACTAGAAAATAATGCATTTATTCGTCTAACCTACTCCATAGAAAGTAAGGGTGTCAATACACTCGATTGTTTAGACATTTCACTCATCAATTTGTCAGTAATTTCATTCATGATCTTTTGAGGCATTTCATTAATCATGGCTTGTGTCTCTTGTATTTTTCTTTCTACAAGATCAACAGTTTCCTATATTTGTAGAAAGAAGTAAGAAATAATAAAACTTTGTTTACATTTATTCTAATAATATACTTGTGATCTAGTCACCTTATGTTTTGTATTCTCTTCTCATAAAAATTCATTTGATACACGGAGAGAGACACTCCATGCTCCCATCTTATCATACCCACATCCAACCAATCTAGTACGCTTGTTTTTGATAGGTTGGATGACATCACATGTAGTCTTATCCTCTAGAGTTGTATTGTTAATACTTGATTCATCATTTGATAATTGGTTTTGTAGAATTTTTGTGGTGCTCTCCAATTTTAAAACTAACAAAGGAAAATGCAACAATTATGATAATAAAACATTTTGAAAGGTACAATTTAAATTCTATGTATCACCATATATGTATCTTTAGAATAAGCAGCTTTTAACAAGTCTATTTTACTTGACGTCCATCCAAGCTCTTTCTCCTAAATGTAACAAAATATATTCTATCAAATGATTGAACACCTTGAACATTTATATATTGATATCATATATATATATATATATATATATATATATATATATATATATATATATATATATATCACTATTCTTACCAAGTCTTGTTGTTTCCTTGCAAATGTTTTTGCTCCACTGCAATGATTCATTTTTTTATTTGATCTATTAACCTTATTCTTTTAAGAAATTTCCTGATAAAGTAAAATATTCATATTAAATTTAAAATCAAGAAGCAATTATATATGTATAGAAATTATGTACATGTGTTTTGGGATTTTTTCACTTCTCTACCAATCACAAAAATTGTTCGCGGTCAATTCGAGAGTCCTTTGAAACTTCATGCATCATTTTGTCCTTATCATTGTGATACTTTGACCAATACTTAGTGTAACGACTGCCACCAAACCAATGGTTGAATCATCACTAATAATGCGTAATAAGTATAACCAGCGGATTAACAAAAATAACTAAAAATTAAAACTATTTTTGTAAAGAGATCCATTTTCTGGAAAACTCTTTAATGAAAGAACCAAAACTTTATATACATCATGGTTCGCATTATACATACACTGTACCATCTTATCTCAAGGTTAACATATAACAGTTGCTTTATCAAAACATGTACTGAAGCAACATAAAACCTCGAGGCATACAAGTCAGTTTGTTCATAAAACCATCACATAGTAAATCCAAGGACCTGAGAATACAGAGACGACACATAAGACTTCTATCTACAAGACATGATAGACAGTACACTCAACCTGAGCTATTACTGCTATCCCTGCTACTATTGTCCTTCCTCTACAGAACGATCTCTACCTCCTCGTACACATCCACCTAAAAATTGTGGATCCCACAGGGTGAGACAATTGTCCCAGCGAGAGATATAACTCTCTTTCAACAATGTTATTATCATAGGTAAACAATATAAAACTGAGTAGAGGTTCATTTATACTAATAACCAAGGTTAATCACTGTGGATAAGTAGATTAGAACATTCTCATCTTTTAAAGCATTGCAACTATCTATGATAGAGAAGTAAATCATCTATTCACTTTATAAGGAATATGAAGAACATGTGTATCATTTACCCATCATATTATACAAACATCTCACACTTATCCTATGATAATATCATCATGTTCTAACTTTATACCAATCTTGCAAGAGTATATCCAGGTATTGATTATACCAATCCTGTGATATTACAGCTAGGTATTGGATTGTACCAATCCTGTAATATTACAACCATGTATTGGATTGTACCAATCCTGTGATATTACAACCATGTATTGGATTGTACCAATCTTGTGATATTACAACCATGTATTGGATTATACCAATCCTGTGATATTACAGCCAGATATTGGATTATACCAATCCTATGATATTACAGCCATGTATTGGATTGTACCAATCCTGTGAGATCATAGCCAGTTATTGGGTTATCCCAATCCTGTGAGAGTTCAGCCAGGTATTGGGTTATCCCAATCTTGTGAGAGTTCAGCTAGGTATTGGATTGTACCAATATTGTGAGATCACTGTTAGGTATTGGACTATGCCAATCCTGTGATATTACAACCATGTATTGGATTGTACCAATCATGTGATATTACAGCTAGGTATTGGATTATGCCAATCCTATGAGATCATAGCCGCACATTGGGTTATCCCAATCCTGTGAGAGTTCATCCAGGTATTGGGTTATCCCAATCCTGTGAGAGTTTAGCCAGGTATTGGATTATACCAATCCTATGAGATTATAGCCAGGTATTGGACTATGCCAATCTTGTGATATTGGATTGCTCCAATCCGGTGAGATCACTTTGAGAGTACAACCAGGTATTGAGTTATACCAATCCTGTGAGATCATGGACATATTGCTAAGGATTCCATAGTAGTTGAAATACCTGTATGTTTCCCTTTCACTTTCATTATGGGACATCAATCTCTGGATCAACATCTTGTCACCTCTCACTAGGCAACAACTATTCACATGGCTCACAAGGCCATTAAACATCTTGTCACCTCTCACTAGGCAATAACTATTCACATGGCTCACAAGGTCATTAAACATCTTGTCACCTCTCACTAGGCAACAATTATTCACATGACTTACAAGACCCATTATTAGGGTTAGGGTTTCCCTTTATAGCCGAATAGGGTTTCAAATTCATATTATCAATCCAAACCTTAATTCATTACTCCACACATCTAGGAGCATACATTGATATCATAAGTATTCAATCATACTTATTTATTCTTATCATTTATCATTAAATGATTATCAACACAAAGTATGAGTTTCTCTCTCATCCTTACCAGGATATTGATTACATCATACTTTATTATTTTTTATTTTTTTATTTTTTTATTTTTGTAAAATTGGCCATTTTATTCATCCCGTGGCCTGGGCTCGATCCTGGGACCTCTCACTAACAAACCGAGTGTCTAACCATCTTGGTGTCTTCCGTTAGACATACTTTATTATCTTGGCTTAACCCTATCTCAAGGTATGTTGGCCTACACTTATCAAAGTATATTAAACTCATTAGATGTTAATGTAACAATTGACATGACACACTTCAAGTGTTAATCATCCAAGTATGTTGGATTTGAGGTGCATTAAGGTGTATTAACCTTGATGTGTTGGATATAATATTTATCATGCCTTGATATATCACTTCCCTCATCACTTTTATCTTACTTAAGTTCATCAACTTACCTTGTATTAGGGTATTTCCCATCCTATTTATCATGTAGTGTATTGGCCATAAGTCACACACTTGAATTACCCAACTATCATCAAGTGATATGGACTCATCTCAATTTAAGGCATTATTGATATAGGGTTGACCATTATCAACCAGTTTAGGTGTTTTACCTATCAAGGTATTAGCTAAACCATTACTTGGTGTTATACTCATCACTCCTAAGAGTGTTTTGCCCTCACCTTTACAAGGTGTATCGGGTTGAATCATGTATGTCAAGTTGAACACATGTATTGGGTTAGGTGTATATCGAGCTAGGCATCATCATATCCCTCATACCCTTACTCATCAAGGTATCAACCTTACCAATCATATGGTGTATCACCTTCAGCATACATGGGTGTAACATCCTCACCTCACTTGAAGATATTGGCCACATCCTACTTTAATGTATTGGCCATCACATGTTCTAGGGTATTAACCACCATAGCACTTTTGTCGTCTGGTGTATTGGGTTACCCACCATATCATTTTAGAGATGTGTGCTCAAAACCATACCGTCCAAGAGGTGTATGCTTAACCCAATATTAGTTTAGAGGTGTATGTTTTCTTACCATATCTGTTTAGAGGTGTATGCTTCCTTGCCATACCGGGTAAGAGGTGTATACGTTCTTACCATATCGGGTAAGAGGTGTGTGCATCATCGCCATATCACTTTAGAGGTGTATGTGTGCTTACCATATCACCTTAGAGGTGTATGTGTGCTTCACACCATATCGGGAAAAGAGGTGTGTGTGTGCTTCACACCATATCGAGCAAAGAGGTGTGTGTGTGCTTCACACCATATCAGGAAAAGAGGTGTATGCTTGATCTAATATCGTTCAAGAGGTGTATACTACATTACCATATCGTGCAAGGAAGTATAAACTCATATCCTTATCATTTTAGTGGTGTATGTACATCACCATATCGGGTTAGAGGTGCTTGCTTGTGTGCTTGAACCCAATATCACTTTGTAAGGTGATACCATCATCTTCAAGCTCTAGATATTCATTATACTTGTTCTAGTACATGGATAAAAGGTCTAAGAAACTACTAGAACTAATAGATATATCAAGTATTCAAGAAAATCTCGGAATTGAAAGTAGATCATCAAATATAGCAAGAAAAATGGTGAATAATAACATGTTTGGGTTCAAGTTATATAACCCGCCTCAAGAACAACTTCAAAGCTCCAAGATCCAAAGATTCACATTCCTAAAGTTGAAGATGACTTATCAAAAGTCCAAGGCTTGTTCACAACTCCTTCATATACAAGGAATCACCATAGTTAAGAACTTGGTGAAGAAGAAAATAAAGAAAGATCATAACCCTAGATCCATGCTTCAATCTAAGGTTGAAGATGATCATGGCCTCACCTTAGGATTAAGAATTGAGCTCCTTCTTGCTCCTTATCACCTTGCACGATACCTCAGTACTGATGCACGATATTCCCTCACTTATGGCCGATATCCCCTTCACTTGTGGCCAATATCACTTCATTTGGCCAATATCAACTTGCTATGGCTGATATCAACATGCTATGGCCGATATCACTTGCTATGGCCGATACCCAAGGCCCTATGCACGATACCAATTGACCTATGCATTATACCAAGACTCTATGAATGATATCTAAGATCAAGCAGGTGGTAGGATTTGAAAATTTTCACTAAGGGGTGAAAGGAAGGGTATATATACTTGAGGTTCATGGGAGAGAGTGTGAGAGGTGTCATCGCCTTACTACTAGTAGGTGCCACATGGCCATGCATGGATTAAAACATGTACTTGCATGCATTCCATATTTATCCTTCCATGCAAAATCAAAACTTGAGGATAATGCAAGGGATAAGGGTCGGCCCCATTTGGTTATCTTCTAGGACAAGCCACTTCCACACACATTATTATATTCACAATTCAATGCAACCTTTGCCAAGGAAAGTTGCAAGCCGATATCCATTGCTTTATTGAAGTGATTAGTTCGTTTTTGCAAAGGAAAAGATTTAAAAACACGATATGGGGGTATCCTCTTTTGCTCCTTGGCCGATAGGGACTCCCATTTAACATTACAACTCGATACACTCAATACAAGCTCAAATTATGTTTTCCATTCAACCCCTTTCTTGGTCTTTTCATCACCAAGAATACTACCACTCATAAATGATTCGAACATGGTGTCTCATTCATTATATCTGCTCTAAATGATACATAGAGTAAGTAGGAACACTCTACAAGTGATAATTTGCATATGAACCCTACATTTTGGGTAAATTATAATTTGTACCAAAATTGGTGCATAAGGTACTAACATTATTCAAACAAGTTCAAACTTGGTATTTAGGCTTTCCAAAGTCACAACTTAGCATCACTCTCTTTCTTATAATGCTAAAACACTTAGGGCACGTTAAACATGTGACATATTGCAATATAACCCCTCATCTTGGGTAAATTATACTTTGGTCCAAAACAAAAGAACATTGCTCAAACGACATTCAATCAGGACCAAACTTGGAACATACATGTTTCACATGATAACAAAACACTTTAGAGGATTATATTAAATTTATAAGCAACTTACTTAGCTAAAACAAATAGGGTTACCTCATAACCTAGGTCAGGGTCATTACACTTAGCCTTAAATTCCACCCTCTAATCAGTAAGACTGGACTTAATATGGGTCCACACACAGACCTAAGATTTTTGATGTGCACTAAAGTCAAAGTCAACCTAGATATGGACACACCTCATAAATGAAAGTAAATAATAAAATAATCTATATAAATAACATTATATGATAAATATTACAGATAAAATTTAATGTGTGTCATCAAATGAAGATTAAGGCATTTGAGGCCAATATTTATCCACATGCCGCAAACTTAATTTTCTCATTAAGACTCCATAAATGAAACTTATTTGTTTACCTACTTCCCCAAGTTCAAATCCTTTATCATCAAACATCACTTAGTGCCTTTCTCCAGATTTTGGCCTAAGATTTAAGGAAGTAGTAGGGCCTCTTACCCTCCTTTGTGGTGTCTCATGCTGCATGTCAATAATTGGTATTTGTTCACCATTATCATCTGGACTTAGGCAAGATTGTTGCCTAGGATTAACAACAATGTCACTTGGAGATGATGGGCATGGAGGAGTCACAAGTGCACCTTCTTGTATAGATTCACTTCTTTGTGCCAACCTTCCTGACTTTCTTATCATCTAATATGAACAAAATAAGAAAAAACAACACATGGATAAAAAATGAATTCCATATAATTCAATATTTCCCCACTACCCTTTATGGTTCAAAAGCTTTACTTCCTATTAACATGAAAACAAAGTATAATGTCTGAAATCATGATCATAGTTTTCTCTAAACATGATAATATAATATCACTAAGTTGGTTTTCTATTTATAAAATTATATCATATAAACACAACTTTCATTACATATGGAAGTGAAAAATATCAAAAAACCAAAGTCAAAATGTAATATCAAGCATGATGAACTGTCTCTTAAACATTAAGAAAAGTACATGCAAAAGGTTACATAAAACAATATATAATATTCGATGTCTTGCTCATAAGGATTGTGATAAATGATAGTTGAACCATCCATGCTTGCCCTTATCCAATGAATATCATATGCATCACCAACATTAGCTTCTTTCAAGGATGCCTCAACACAAAATTCATCTATGAATGGAATATCAAACAATTCCCTTGGTGGAACCTTCAACACCACATGCCAATTGGAATCCACTGGATCCTGGATATAAAAGCATTATTGAGCTTGGAAAACAAATATGAAAGTGTCATCTTTGTGTGATGTCTTGGAAAAGTTCAATAGAGTAAGTCCATAATTATCAATTCTACATCCACCAATAGTGCTATGATAAAACCATGTGCAACAAAATAGTGGGATTTCTATATTAAGCCCATATTTTATATTGATAGCCTCATCTATCTTACCATAATAACTAACATTTGAAGTAAGTGGATTGCAATACCTAGAGTTGGAGTAGCTAGATGTTTCTATTGAGACATATATCCCACTATTTTTTGACTTACATCGACAATCCAAATATTTTGTGTGAAATTTGTAGCTTTTAATACAATACCCATCATATCTTTCTCCTTCATTATATGGACCTTGAGCAAGCCATCTAATTTCCTCTAAAACCTCTACACCATTCTTTCTACAATTTCAATATATATATATATATATATATATATATATATATATATATATATATATATATATATATATATATATATATATGATTGCTTTAGAGTTGTTGTCACATAAATTATGAAATTATACAAATAAGAATTTCATTTACTTATATGATCTTGAAACCATTTTGGAAATTCACGATGGTGCTTCATGTTAAGGTTCCTAAGAGACATTGGAGGGTGGTTCTTTTGTAAATCAAACAATATGATTTTAATGTTAGTATATATACGAATTGATACATACATAAAATGTAAAAATAAATAAATGTAAATTCTTTACCTTTGGAACGCCTTGCAGTTGTATGCAAAAGCCAACCCTGGTGAATTGAAGTTGTGGCCATGCAAAGTACAAACAGATATGTACATTAGGTGTACATGTAGGGCGGTTGTCTCGGTCGAAAATAAGTTTCATGCGGCTTTGTTTTTAATTTCTTGTTCCATGACCAGGAACAACTATTGCCAGGAACAAGATCTAATACATGCAAGGCGTATGGTTTCCGCTTCAGTAGCTAGCGTATCACACAACTATTGCCAGGAACATGATCTAATACAGCATCTCGTAACATCAAAATTGGTCCCTGTTAAAACACCATTCACTGGTACGGTTAAGAGTGGGAATCCGAATTACGTGCGTGCATGCTTAACAAAAACTAGCAACATTGTTGATGCAATGTCGTCAACTGGAAAAAAAAATACTGTATGAGTGGGCCGTCAATGATCTACAGTTATTAGCACCAATCGCCAGTGCTGCTGGAAATAAAAAATAGACTATGAATTTTTGAAATGATTTCAAACTAATAAAAAAATAAAGAGTGGCCTAGAGTGGCCGCTTGCAGCACTCATAGTGCCGACAATTGTCGTATCCCCAGCAACGGTGCCAAAAACTTGACACACTTTTTACTTGCGTAGAAACGCAAGTGTACACGTCAATGTAATATAGGCCTTTGTGAGGCCCGAGTCAAACTCAAGGATATGTGAATTATCGGAGACTACTACTAACTACCCGCAATTAGCTAGACCGATTAAATAGTTGGAAGTTGTTGTAAAATTAAAAGAAAATGAAATAAAACAAAACAAAGCAATCGATTAAATGTTTAGTTTAATCAATTCAGGATGAGATCTTTAGGATTGCGGTTTCACCGTGGGTTTTCATTGTATTAAATTCTATGTAGTTACTCAGATTTATCTCTCTATCCAGGTAGTGGCCTGAAATCAGAATTGCCCACTGTCGTCGTACAATTCACTACCTATATCTAGGTCAGTTCCATCGTCGTAGTAACCTATACCCTAAACTAGGTGCATTAAAATCGATCTCTCGGTATCCACCATTACCTTACACCACCTTGTTCAAGGGATTTGTCAATTAACGTGAATTTTGTCTCTTTTCAACCGTTAATTCTTCTTTCAAAGTAATTAAGGGCATTAGATTATTATTATGGTGATCAAGCATAACAATATAATTGAGAAAATGAAATTATACCACGGATTTAAGAGATAAAAGATGAATTACTATGATACAATTGTCATACAACGAATCCCCGGGCTACTCCCGGTCCTAAAGACAAAGGAGATTAGCCCCGCATGTTCATCTCAGAGCAAAACGTGGAGTAGAAAAAGGGAAACATGGAGAAAAACGTGATTGAGTGGTGAAACCCCTGAATGGAGAAGATCCAAGCGCTCCTTGGCGTAGAATACACATTCTCCCGCCTTTCGGTGGTGGAAATCGTCTTCTTCGGCGTCTGAATCGGCTGGGGCGTGCTTCTGGGCTCCGTTCTTTTCTCCACACCTTCTCGGGACGTGTACAATGGCTAATGACGTGATAGATTGCTCTTAGCCACCGTCATTAGGTATAATCCTCGAGTTAGGTCACCAAATAATCACAACCGTCGGATTTAGATCGATCTGAAGCAAACTTGTACCTGATGGTGTCGATACCATCGACGCGGGTCGATGGTATCGACCTTGTGTAGTATCTGCAATTCTTCTTTTCTTTAGTCTTTGCGCCTGATGCTATCTTGATACCATTTACGAGGGTCGTTGGTATCGACAAACCTGTAGCGACGATTTTGTCTTTTTGTGTCGTTGTAGCTCCACCAGTCGATAGTATCGACATATGCGTCGATAGTATCGACTCACTTCTCGCCAGTAACCTGATGGTAAATCGATACCATCGACTCTGCTGTCGCTAGTATCAACTTTCTTCTGCTCCTTGCGACTGGCAACCTATGGTCCGGTCGATGGTATCGACCACTGTTGATGGTATCGACAGAAGCAGATACTTGTTTTTCCTGAAATTACAACACGAAACCACATAAGCCTACACAAAACATATTCTTGTAATAATTTGTGCTCAAAATATACTGAAATAAGGAAGATTTGACATAGAGAAGTATCATAGACCAAAGTAGATGAATTATGCAACATTAACCACAGAAATGACTAATAAATGCATAAAACACATATAAAACAAGTCTATAAATGCGACTCAAAATCATCGCATCAGCCATCCGGCCCAGGGGCCTTATCCTTATTAGATTCATAAACACATCTTCAACTTCCTTAATAGATACCTCCCTACTTAGAAGATCATAATAGGTAACATCAATTTTTGGCAGAATCCATTCATCCTACCAAACTACTTCATCCATCAGAGTATTACTGAACAACATAGAGTAGAAGTTTTTAACATTGTTCCTAATAGCATCAGGATCATATGTCTTATTTCCAAACTCATCTTCTAAAACATTTATATTGTTTCTAAATCTTCTAGTTTTCAGAGAAGCATAGAAAAAAGTAGAATTATTATCACCTTTCTTTAACCACTGGATTCTACTCTTCTGTCGAAGCAAACATTCCTCATTATTCAAAGCTTTGATAGTCTCACTTCTTAACTGAGTTAACCTTCTCTATTTGTCTTCATTAATAGGATCTACGTCCACTTCCTTCTGCAAACAGAACAACTCACTTTCCAACTCCCTCGCTTTAGAGAACAGGTTGCCTACCACCTCCTTGTTCCATTTCCTCAAAGCACACACTACAACAGAGAGTTTTCTATAGACAATAAACATGGGAGTGCCAACAGGCTCAGTATTGCGACCACCTTCATTTTTAGGCCTGCAAATGGTATCCCAGGAAACTGTGTGCAAGTGCTTCTTTTCTTCAGAATCCTTCCATAGGAAATCCCTCATAATTTTCTCAAGCTCCTTAATAACAGATTTCGGCAAAGGGAAAGCAGAAGTCCAAAAAATACTATAAGCAGATAAAGTAGATATAATCAGTTCCACCCTTCCTGCTTGAGATAAAAGATTTCCCTTCCAGGACTCGAGCCTCATGTTGAATTTATCCACAATAGGGTTACACATCTCTTTAGTCAACCTACTAGTGAAGAGGGGAACACCAAGATATCGAACAGGTAAATCACCAACCTCAATATTCAGAATACTACCCATATCAGAGTCCCTAGCACTTCTACTCAAGAAAATATGACTTTTGCTATTGTTGAGCCGAAGACCCGAAATATGATGAAAAGTATCCAGAATTTCTTTAATACAGAGAGCATTGCTTTTGTCAGCTTTGGAGAACAGAAGGAGGTCATATGCAAAAATGATATGGGAAATACTCACCTTTCCAGCAGAAATAGGATTCAATCTTCCCTTTCTCATCTCAGAATTGATAACTGAAGTCAGACCCTGCATAGCAATAACAAATAAGAGGGGGGATAGGGGGTCCCCCTGCCTAACCCCATTCAAAGCTATGAATTCATCAGTAGGGGTTCCATTCACAATAACCTTATAGGTAGCTGTAACGAAAGATTCCTGAACCCAGTTTAACCAACACAAAGGAAACCCCATCTTACTCATCAGAAACAAGATGTAATCTCTTCTTACTGAATCATAGGCTTTAGCTAAATTAGCTTTAACACACATATATTGTTGAGACCCACTAAAAGTACTTAAAACCTCATTAGCCAGCAAAATAGCATCGCCAATCTTCCTCCCTTTCACAAAGGCCACCTGATTAGCATCAATAATACTAGGAAGAACCTTTGCAAGCCGATTAGCCATAACTTTAGCTATCACTTTATAGATCATATTGCACAGAGAAACCAATCTAAAATCTTTAATATTAGTAGCCCCTTGAATCTTAGGAATCAAAGTGATCATCGTACTATTGCATTCCTTAAGCAGCCTGCCAGTTTTAAAGAAATAAAGAATCACGGAGACAATTTCTTCACCAACCACATTCCAAACTTCCTTAAAGAAAGAAGCATTAAAGCCATCCGTCCCAGGGGCCTTATCCTTATTTAGATTCATAAACACATCTTTAACTTCCTTAATAGATACCTCCCTACTTAGAAGATCATAACAGGTAACATCAATTTTCGGCAGAATCCATTCATCCTTCCAAACTACTTCATCCATGAGAGTAATACTGAACAACATAGAGTAGAAGCTTTTAACATTGTTCCTAATAGCATCAGGATCATATGTATGATTTCCAAACTCATCTTCTAAAACATTTATATTGTTTCTAACTCTTCTAGTTTTCAGAGAAGTATAGAAAAAAGCAGAATTACTATCACCTTTCTTTAACCACTGGATTCCACTCTTCTGTCGAAGCAAACATTCCTCATTATTCAAAGCTTTGATAGTCTCACTTCTTAACTGAGTTAACCTTCTCTGTTTGTCTTCATTAATAGGATCTACGTCCACTTCCTTCTGCAAACAGAACAACTCACTTTCCAACTCCCTAGCTTTAGAGAACAGGTTGCCTACCATCTCCTTGTTCCATTTCCTCAAAGCACACACTACAACAGAGAGTTTTCTATAGACAATAAACATGGGAGTGCCAACAACCTCAGTATTGCGCCAAGCTTCAGAAACCACATTCTTAAAAGAATCATGATTAGTCCAAGCATTAATAAACCAAAACATGGAGCCACCTTTCGTTTTTGAACCCAACCTGAGCATAAGAATTTTGTGATCACTTACAGCAGCAGGAACAACTTCGCCCCAACAATAGGAGAAAGCAGATAGGAAATTTACATTTGTGAAGATACAATCGATTTTAGAAAAAGTACTAATGCCTCTTCTACTATGACTGTCCCAAGTAAAGAAGAAACCCTTGGTTTGTAATTCAATCAGATTCACATTAGCAATGGCCTTATTAAAATCAGTCATACTATGAGAAGAAGGAGTTTGTTTACCAGACTTCTCACTCAAAAGCCTCACTGCATTAAAGTCCCCAACAACACACCAATTGACAGGGTTAAGATCCTTAATATTGATTAAAGAGTTCCAAATAAGTACTCGATCCTTATCAGGATTTGCTCCATAAACAGCCATCAGATCTATCTTCATCATATCTTTAACTATACTACAATGAATGCATTGTTCATTCTTCCATGAAACCTTAACATCCAATTCAGCATCTTCCCAGATTATCAGGATACGAGTATACGAATAAAACTCAGAGTTCTCAATGTACTTAGCATTGGACCAGATCCTACCAACAAAATCATCCACATCCTCTTTTTGAAGCCTGGATTCCAAGATCACATAAACATCTGCCTTATTTCTCTTTATTTCATCCCGAATGTGGGGTACTTTATTCACTCCACCCCTCACATTCCAGGACATGACGTTGAAGGAATCAACCATTAGGAAAAATGATAGGGGAGTCATCCACCATCGCAACTGCAGCCACAGATGTACCAACCATTTCATTTAAAAATTCCTCCTTGTCAAAGTTTGATAGGGGTGAAAATTTATTCAAGGATTCAGGAATAGATCTCGCTGAGTTCTTCACATTACCTCTAGGTACCGACTTACTGTTCTTCTTTGTTGTCTCCCACCCTGCTTCCAGAGTGATTACAGGAGTAATCACCTCCGCCGTACTCTGAGAAGAAAGTGCATGAACAACAGAAGTACCAACATCAGTGACAATTTCCGCATCCCCATCTGTAATCTTTTCTTCAGCGTCTATGAACACTTCCGCCTCTTCTTCTTCAGCATCTTTCTTCAGAACCCACTTCTTTTTGCTTTTCTTCCTCAACATCCCAGTATCTTCTCACTTCTTTGGGTCAGCACACAAAGAAGACTCATGCCCGTACAGACCACATGTCAAGCACTTGTTGGGCTCCCACTCATATTCAACCTTAATGACATCGACTTGTCCATCATCACTTGCGATTTGCATCTCCTTTGGGTAAGAGAAATCTGCCGAGATGACCACCTGTATCCTCGTATACTCTAGCCTTCTGAATTCTGATGTCAACTTATCAGGCTGAAGAGGACGCCCCAATATTGAACCAATACTACTAAACATTTCCGCATCCCAGAGCTCAAGAGGCAGGTTGTAGATCTTCAACCTGATCGGAATATCAGTTAGCTTCATCTTTTCCAACGACTCTCCCCTTTCCCATTTCTTAATAATCAGCAGCTTCCCCGCCACGAACCAAGGCTCTCCATCAATAGATGTGCAAAGGTCTTCCTCCTTCTCAAACATGACAATGAAGAACCCCTTACCTCTAGATCTGACTTCGATGGAGCCTTTAATCTTCCAAATCATGGCCAAATGCTTCACCAGAGCCGGCCAGTGAGGCTTAAGACCCACCACGTATCCGACAGACATTTTACTCCATCTAGCTAGATTTCTCTCTACAATAGCCTTTGAGTAAACGATCTTTCCATCCACTAGTTGCACATTTGTCTTCTTTAGATGAACTGGCCCTGATACACTCTTCTCCTTAAACAGCCCTGACCAGTCTAGTGCCTCCCTCGTCACTACCACACCAGAAGGGTTCATGTTTCCTATTTTTCTCAACACGATCCCCTCTCTGCCTGGATCTGGAGGGTCAGACGCCGTCGACGCTTCCGCCATCGCCATCGGCCCCTCTCTCGCTCCCTCAGGCATCGCTCAACCAATGGTATATTAACTTTGTGTGAGATAATTGCTGTTTGGGACAATAATAAATATACTCAACAACAAGTTGTTCATTATTTGGTACACAAGTAAATAATATTTCTTTCTATAGATAAAGACTATTACGCCCTATTGTTATATGTATCAAAAAATCTCTTAAAGGGCTCCGTTGGAAATTGATATCTATGACAAATTAATCAATTCTGTGCTGCAAGAATTTGACGCGGCACATTATCCTTAAAATTTCTGGTTTGCTAGTCTCTGCGTCAAGTTAGCTTTCTTCTAGACGGCATAACAAAAAACAATTAAATTGCCACTCCTACTTTAGTTATCGTGCCGCCGCTCTGCCAGAGAAACAAACACAACCTTAGTCATTTTATCTGATGTTTGTTATGTAGTTTAAAAGACAAATAAGATATGGTACCGATAATAGAATAAAAAATCTCCAGATAACGTGTCATTTGGCATCTTTGCGGTAGGAGATAAGTTTATTTGCCGTAGATGTCTATTTGCTGTAAAACTTATATATGTTGAATACATGTAATGTTATTTACATATAGGACATAATATAATTTATCTAAGTAAAGAAAGATTACTTAGCGTACCAAAGGACAAACATCTTACTATTAAGTTTGTTTGTCGTTGTTCCAAAGATCAATCATCTTATACGAGGTTAAAATATTACTGGTTACTTAGAGATAAGGGATAATTATTCCATTATATAACCGTCTATTTATGCACAACAACCCAGAAGATATATACAAGTCAAATAACAAATTTGAAAGTGATTACGGCTGTAATAGGTTTATTTGTCGTGGGTAAAGCACTACAACAGAACTGTCTTTTCGACCATGGCCGAATCCCTGACTACGAAACTCTGACATGTAAATGTTGTTCAACGCTTGTTCCTGACCAATATATCCTGGGAGAATGTTTGGTGACCAAAAATCATGGTCAGGGCCAATCCCTAGCATTGACCAATGATTGATATAGTCTTACGAATTGAGATAATACATTTAATCTATTAGCATTTATCAAAAGAAGCAAATAATACTAATCCACACTTGACATTTCAAATTACATAAATATGAAATTCTATTCATTTAACAATCAAAATCCAATACAAAAGTCTTGTCATCATGTCACATTTTCAAGACATAAGGAATAAAGTATTTCTTCTTCCATAATTTTGTTTCTAAGCTTTCTTGTCCTCAAAGCATATTAAAAGTAATCACTTGTCAAATTACAAAAACAATCTAGATATTTAAACCCTCTAATATGCACTAGTTCTATCCCTACAATTTTCTTATAAGATTTTTTTAGCATTACTTTCGTTGCTTCCTTCTTGGGGATTGCTTGCATGATTATACATATTCCTTGTTGTTTGTGGACTATCTTCATATCTTCGACTTTGTGGGCTTCCTCCATTATCCTGAGATACAATAATAGGTTGGATTACAATTACAAGAATAATGCCACATATTCATCTCTAATAGGAATAATAGTTAAAACATCAAACTTAAATTCAACACAAAAGGAACTTATAGGGATTGATCTATTTTATGAAAACATGTTTGGAATGACTTTCAAAATTCTTTTTATCAATGGAAACATGAACTATAACAAATTATCTTAAATAAAATCAAATTATACATGAGAAAATTAATAAGGGCTATCATACCTGATTTTGTGGATGTCTAAGTCCTAGAGTTGATAATATGTGTGCATTATATGGCTGAAAGTGTGGAGAATTTTGCATGTTGTTTCCACTCTTAAAGAAAATATAGATAGCTTAGTTGATAGAAAGAGAAAATATAAATAAAATATATTATTGTAAAAATTTCTAACCTATGAATTGGGTGTTCTAGGCCAAGCTACTGGGAATTGAAAACTAGGAAAAGGAGGACAATATGGATTATGTTGTCCCTATATCAAAAGATAGTTATGTCATATTACCTAATGGGATACTATATTCATTGAAAACTAGAAAATAATGCATTTATTCGTCTAACCTACTCCATAGAAAGTAAGGGTGTAAATACACTCGATTGTTTAGACATTTCACTCATCAATTTGTCAGTAATTTCATTCATGATCTTTTGAGGCATTTCATTAATCATGGCTTGTGTCTCTTGTATTTTTCTTTCTACAAGATCAACAGTTTCCTATATTTGTAGAAAGAAGTAAGAAATAATAAAACTTTGTTTACATTTATTCTAATAATATACTTGTGATCTAGTCACCTTATGTTTTGTATTCTCTTCTCATAAAAATTCATTTGATACACGGAGAGAGACACTCCATGCTCCCATCTTATCATACCCACATCCAACCAATCTAGTACGCTTGTTTTTGATAGGTTGGATGACATCACATGTAGTCTTATCCTCTAGAGTTGTATTGTTAATACTTGATTCATCATTTGATAATTGGTTTTGTAGAATTTTTGTGGTGCTCTCCAATTTTAAAACTAACAAAGGAAAATGCAACAATTATGATAATAAAACATTTTGAAAGGTACAATTTAAATTCTATGTATCACCATATATGTATCTTTAGAATAAGCAGCTTTTAACAAGTCTATTTTACTTGACGTCCATCCAAGCTCTTTCTCCTAAATGTAACAAAATATATTCTATCAAATGATTGAACACCTTGAACATTTATATATTGATATCATATATATATATATATATATATATATATATATATATATATATATATATATATATATATATATATCACTATTCTTACCAAGTCTTGTTGTTTCCTTGCAAATGTTTTTGCTCCACTGCAATGATTCATTTTTTTATTTGATCTATTAACCTTATTCTTTTAAGCAATTTCCTGATAAAGTAAAATATTCATATTAAATTTAAAATCAAGAAGCAATTATATATGTATAGAAATTATGTACATGTGTTTTGGGATTTTTTCACTTCTCTACCAATCACAAAAATTGTTCGCGGTCAATTCGAGAGTCCTTTGAAACTTCATGCATCATTTTGTCCTTATCATTGTGATACTTTGACCAATACTTAGTGTAACGACTGCCACCAAACCAATGGTTGAATCATCACTAATAATGCGTAATAAGTATAACCAGCGGATTAACAAAAATAACTAAAAATTAAAACTATTTTTGTAAAGAGATCCATTTTCTGGAAAACTCTTTAATGAAAGAACCAAAACTTTATATACATCATGGTTCGCATTGTACATACACTGTACCATCTTATCTCAAGGTTAACATATAACAGTTGCTTTATCAAAACATGTACTGAAGCAACATAAAACCTCGAGGCATACAAGTCAGTTTGTTCATAAAACCATCACATAGTAAATCCAAGGACCTGAGAATACAGAGACGACACATAAGACTTCTATCTACAAGACATGATAGACAATACACTCAACCTGAGCTATTACTGCTATCCCTGCTACTATTGTCCTTCCTCTACAGAACGATCTCTACCTCCTCGTACACATCCACCTAAAAATTGTGGATCCCACAGGGTGAGACAATTGTCCCAGCGAGAGATATAACTCTCTTTCAACAATGTTATTATCATAGGTAAACAATATAAAACTGAGTAGAGGTTCATTTATACTAATAACCAAGGTTAATCACTGTGGATAAGTAGATTAGAACATTCTCATCTTTTAAAGCATTGCAACTATCTATGATAGAGAAGTAAATCATCTATTCACTTTATAAGGAATATGAAGAACATGTGTATCATTTACCCATCATATTATACAAACATCTCACACTTATCCTATGATAATATCATCATGTTCTAACTTTATACCAATCTTGCAAGAGTATATCCAGGTATTGATTATACCAATCCTGTGATATTACAGCCAGGTATTGGATTGTACCAATCCTGTAATATTACAACCATGTATTGGATTGTACCAATCCTGTGATATTACAACCATGTATTGGATTGTACCAATCTTGTGATATTACAACCATGTATTGGATTATACCAATCCTGTGATATTACAGCCAGATATTGGATTATACCAATCCTATGATATTACAGCCATGTATTGGATTGTACCAATCCTGTGAGATCATAGCCAGTTATTGGGTTATCCCAATCCTGTGAGAGTTCAGCCAGGTATTGGGTTATCCCAATCTTGTGAGAGTTCAGCTAGGTATTGGATTGTACCAATATTGTGAGATCACTGTTAGGTATTGGACTATGCCAATCCTGTGATATTACAGCCATGTATTGGATTGTACCAATCATGTGATATTACAGCTAGGTATTGGATTATGCCAATCCTATGAGATCATAGCCGCACATTGGGTTATCCCAATCCTGTGAGAGTTCATCCAGGTATTGGGTTATCCCAATCCTGTGAGAGTTTAGCCAGGTATTGGATTATACCAATCCTATGAGATTATAGCCAGGTATTGGACTATGCCAATCTTGTGATATTGGATTGCTCCAATCCGGTGAGATCACTTTGAGAGTACAACCAGGTATTGAGTTATACCAATCCTGTGAGATCATGGACATATTGCTAAGGATTCCATAGTAGTTGAAATACCTTTATGTTTCCCTTTCACTTTCATTATGGGACATCAATCTCTGGATCAACATCTTGTCACCTCTCACTAGGCAACAACTATTCACATGGCTCACAAGGCCATTAAACATCTTGTCACCTCTCACTAGGCAATAACTATTCACATGGCTCACAAGGTCATTAAACATCTTGTCACCTCTCACTAGGCAACAGTTATTCACATGACTTACAAGACCCATTATTAGGGTTAGGGTTTCCCTTTATAGCCGAATAGGGTTTCAAATTCATATTATCAATCCAAACCTTAATTCATTACTCCACACATCTAGGAGCATACATTGATATCATAAGTATTCAATCATACTTATTTATTCTTATCATTTATCATTAAATGATTATCAACACAAAGTATGAGTTTCTCTCTCATCCTTACCAGGATATTGATTACATCATACTTTATTTTTTTTTTATTTTTTTATTTTTTTTATTTTTGTAAAATTGGCCATTTTATTCATCCCGTGGCCTGGGCTCGATCCTGGGACCTCTCACTAACAAACCGAGTGTCTAACCATCTTGGTGTCTTCCGTTAGACATACTTTATTATCTTGGCTTAACCCTATCTCAAGGTATGTTGGCCTACACTTATCAAAGTATATTAAACTCATTAGATGTTAATGTAACAATTGACATGACACACTTCAAGTGTTAATCATCCAAGTATGTTGGATTTGAGGTGCATTAAGGTGTATTAACCTTGATGTGTTGGATATAATATTTATCATGCCTTGATATATCACTTCCCTCATCACTTTTATCTTACTTAAGTTCATCAACTTACCTTGTATTAGGGTATTTCCCATCCTATTTATCATGTAGTGTATTGGCCATAAGTCACACACTTGAATTACCCAACTATCATCAAGTGATATGGACTCATCTCAATTTAAGGCATTATTGATATAGGGTTGACCATTATCAACCAGTTTAGGTGTTTTACCTATCAAGGTATTAGCTAAACCATTACTTGGTGTTATACTCATCACTCCTAAGAGTGTTTTGCCCTCACCTTTACAAGGTGTATCGGGTTGAATCATGTATGTCAAGTTGAACACATGTATTGGGTTAGGTGTATATCGAGCTAGGCATCATCATATCCCTCATACCCTTACTCATCAAGGTATCAACCTTACCAATCATATGGTGTATCACCTTCAGCATACCTGGGTGTAACATCCTCACCTCACTTGAAGATATTGGCCACATCCTACTTTAATGTATTGGCCATCACATGTTCTAGGGTATTAACCACCATAGCACTTTTGTCGTCTGGTGTATTGGGTTACCCACCATATCATTTTAGAGATGTGTGCTCAAAACCATACCGTCCAAGAGGTGTATGCTTAACCCAATATTAGTTTAGAGGTGTATGTTTTCTTACCATATCTGTTTAGAGGTGTATGCTTCCTTGCCATACTGGGTAAGAGGTGTATACGTTCTTACCATATCGGGTAAGAGGTGTGTGCATCATCGCCATATCACTTTAGAGGTGTATGTGTGCTTACCATATCACCTTAGAGGTGTATGTGTGCTTCACACCATATCGGGAAAAGAGGTGTGTGTGTGCTTCACACCATATCGAGCAAAGAGGTGTGTGTGTGCTTCACACCATATCAGGAAAAGAGGTGTATGCTTGATCTAATATCGTTCAAGAGGTGTATACTACATTACCATATCGTGCAAGGAAGTATAAACTCATATCCTTATCATTTTAGTGGTGTATGTACATCACCATATCGGGTTAGAGGTGCTTGCTTGTGTGCTTGAACCCAATATCACTTTGTAAGGTGATACCATCATCTTCAAGCTCTAGATATTCATTATACTTGTTCTAGTACATGGATAAAAGGTCTAAGAAACTACTAGAACTAATAGATATATCAAGTATTCAAGAAAATCTCGGAATTGAAAGTAGATCATCAAATATAGCAAGAAAAATGGTGAATAATAACATGTTTGGGTTCAAGTTATATAACCCGCCTCAAGAACAACTTCAAAGCTCCAAGATACAAAGATTCACATTCCTAAAGTTGAAGATGACTTATCAAAAGTCCAAGGCTTGTTCACAACTCCTTCATATACAAGGAATCACCATAGTTAAGAACTTGGTGAAGAAGAAAATAAAGAAAGATCATAACCCTAGATCCATGCTTCAATCTAAGGTTGAAGATGATCATGGCCTCACCTTAGGATTAAGAATTGAGCTCCTTCTTGCTCCTTATCACCTTGCACGATACCTCAGTACTAATGCACGATATTCCCTCACTTATGGCCGATATCCCCTTCACTTGTGGCCAATATCACTTCATTTGGCCAATATCAACTTGCTATGGCTGATATCAACATGCTATGGCCGATATCACTTGCTATGGCCGATACCCAAGGCCCTATGCACGATACCAATTGACCTATGCATTATACCAAGACTCTATGAATGATATCTAAGATCAAGAAGGTGGTAGGATTTGAAAATTTTCACTAAGGGGTGAAAGGAAGGGTATATATACTTGAGGTTCATGGGAGAGAGTGTGAGAGGTGTCATCGCCTTACTACTAGTAGGTGCCACATGGCCATGCATGGATTAAAACATGTACTTGCATGCATTCCATATTTATCCTTCCATGCAAAATCAAAACTTGAGGATAATGCAAGGGATAAGGGTCGGCCCCATTTGGTTATCTTCTAGGACAAGCCACTTCCACACACATTATTATATTCACAATTCAATGCAACCTTTGCCAAGGAAAGTTGCAAGCCGATATCCATTGCTTTATTGAAGTGATTAGTTCGTTTTTGCAAAGGAAAAGATTTAAAAACACGATATGGGGGTATCCTCTTTTGCTCCTTGGCCGATAGGGACTCCCATTTAACATTACAACTCGATACACTCAATACAAGCTCAAATTATGTTTTCCATTCAACCCCTTTCTTGGTCTTTTCATCACCAAGAATACTACCACTCATAAATGATTCGAACATGGTGTCTCATTCATTATATCTGCTCTAAATGATACATAGAGTAAGTAGGAACACTCTACAAGTGATAATTTGCATATGAACCCTACATTTTGGGTAAATTATAATTTGTACCAAAATTGGTGCATAAGGTACTAACATTATTCAAACAAGTTCAAACTTGGTATTTAGGCTTTCCAAAGTCACAACTTAGCATCACTCTCTTTCTTATAATGCTAAAACACTTAGGGCACGTTAAACATGTGACATATTGCAATATAACCCCTCATCTTGGGTAAATTATACTTTGGTCCAAAACAAAAGAACATTGCTCAAACGACATTCAATCAGGACCAAACTTGGAACATACATGTTTCACATGATAACAAAACACTTTAGAGGATTATATTAAATTTATAAGCAACTTACTTAGCTAAAACAAATAGGGTTACCTCATAACCTAGGTCAGGGTCATTACACTTAGCCTTAAATTCCACCCTCTAATCAGTAAGACTGGACTTAATATGGGTCCACACACAGACCTAAGATTTTTGATGTGCACTAAAGTCAAAGTCAACCTAGATATGGACACACCTCATAAATGAAAGTAAATAATAAAATAATCTATATAAATAACATTATATGATAAATATTACAGATAAAATTTAATGTGTGTCATCAAATGAAGATTAAGGCATTTGAGGCCAATATTTATCCACATGCCGCAAACTTAATTTTCTCATTAAGACTCCATAAATGAAACTTATTTGTTTACCTACTTCCCCAAGTTCAAATCCTTTATCATCAAACATCACTTAGTGCCTTTCTCCAGATTTTGGCCTAAGATTTAAGGAAGTAGTAGGGCCTCTTACCCTCCTTTGTGGTGTCTCATGCTGCATGTCAATAATTGGTATTTGTTCACCATTATCATCTGGACTTAGGCAAGATTGTTGCCTAGGATTAACAACAATGTCACTTGGAGATGATGGGCATGGAGGAGTCACAAGTGCACCTTCTTGTATAGATTCACTTCTTTGTGCCAACCTTCCTGACTTTCTTATCATCTAATATGAACAAAATAAGAAAAAACAACACATGGATAAAAAATGAATTCCATATAATTCAATATTTCCCCACTACCCTTTATGGTTCAAAAGCTTTACTTCCTATTTACATGAAAACAAAGTATAATGTCTGAAATCATGATCATAGTTTTCTCTAAACATGATAATATAATATCACTAAGTTGGTTTTCTATTTATAAAATTATATCATATAAACACAACTTTCATTACATATGGAAGTGAAAAATATCAAAAAACCAAAGTCAAAATGTAATATCAAGCATGATGAACTGTCTCTTAAACATTAAGAAAAGTACATGCAAAAGGTTACATAAAACAATATATAATATTCGATGTCTTGCTCATAAGGATTGTGATAAATGATAGTTGAACCATCCATGCTTGCCCTTATCCAATGAATATCATATGCATCACCAACATTAGCTTCTTTCAAGGATGCCTCAACACAAAATTCATCTATGAATGGAATATCAAACAATTCCCTTGGTGGAACCTTCAACACCACATGCCAATTGGAATCCACTGGATCCTGGATATAAAAGCATTATTGAGCTTGGAAAACAAATATGAAAGTGTCATCTTTGTGTGATGTCTTGGAAAAGTTCAATAGAGTAAGTCCATAATTATCAATTCTACATCCACCAATAGTGCTATGATAAAACCATGTGCAACAAAATAGTGGGATTTCTATATTAAGCCCATATTTTATATTGATAGCCTCATCTATCTTACCATAATAACTAACATTTGAAGTAAGTGGATTGCAATCCCTAGAGTTGGAGTAGCTAGATGTTTCTATTGAGACATATATCCCACTATTTTTTGACTTACATCGACAATCCAAATATTTTGTGTGAAATTTGTAGCTTTTAATACAATACCCATCATATCTTTCTCCTTCATTATATGGACCTTGAGCAAGCCATCTAATTTCCTCTAAAACCTCTACACCATTCTTTCTACAATTTCAATATATATATATATATATATATATATATATGATTGCTTTAGAGTTGTTGTCACATAAATTATGAAATTATACAAATAAGAATTTCATTTACTTATATGATCTTGAAACCATTTTGGAAATTCACGATGGTGCTTCATGTTAAGGTTCCTAAGAGACATTGGAGGGTGGTTCTTTTGTAAATCAAACAATATGATTTTAATGTTAGTATATATACGAATTGATACATACATAAAATGTAAAAATAAATAAATGTAAATTCTTTACCTTTGGAACGCCTTGCAGTTGTATGCAAAAGCCAACCCTGGTGAATTGAAGTTGTGGCCATGCAAAGTACAAACAGATATGTACATTAGGTGTACATGTAGGGCGGTTGTCTCGGTCGAAAATAAGTTTCATGCGGCTTTGTTTTTAATTTCTTGTTCCATGACCAGGAACAACTATTGCCAGGAACAAGATCTAATACATGCAAGGCGTATGGTTTCCGCTTCAGTAGCTAGCGTATCACACAACTATTGCCAGGAACATGATCTAATACAGCATCTCGTAACATCAAAATTGGTCCCTGTTAAAACACCATTCACTGGTACGGTTAAGAGTGGGAATCCGAATTACGTGCGTGCATGCTTAACAAAAACTAGCAACATTGTTGATGCAATGTCGTCAACTGGAAAAAAAAATACTGTATGAGTGGGCCGTCAATGATCTACAGTTATTAGCACCAATCGCCAGTGCTGCTGGAAATAAAAAATAGACTATGAATTTTTGAAATGATTTCAAACTAATAAAAAAATAAAGAGTGGCCTAGAGTGGCCGCTTGCAGCACTCATAGTGCCGACAATTGTCGTATCCCCAGCAACGGTGCCAAAAACTTGACACACTTTTTACTTGCGTAGAAACGCAAGTGTACACGTCAATGTAATATAGGCCTTTGTGAGGCCCGAGTCAAACTCAAGGATATGTGAATTATCGGAGACTACTACTAACTACCCGCAATTAGCTAGACCGATTAAATAGTTGGAAGTTGTTGTAAAATTAAAAGAAAATGAAATAAAACAAAACAAAGCAATCGATTAAATGTTTAGTTTAATCAATTCAGGATGAGATCTTTAGGATTGCGGTTTCACCGTGGGTTTTCATTGTATTAAATTCTATGTAGTTACTCAGATTTATCTCTCTATCCAGGTAGTGGCCTGAAATCAGAATTGCCCACTGTCGTCGTACAATTCACTACCTATATCTAGGTCAGTTCCATCGTCGTAGTAACCTATACCCTAAACTAGGTGCATTAAAATCGATCTCTCGGTATCCACCATTACCTTACACCACCTTGTTCAAGGGATTTGTCAATTAACGTGAATTTTGTCTCTTTTCAACCGTTAATTCTTCTTTCAAAGTAATTAAGGGCATTAGATTATTATTATGGTGATCAAGCATAACAATATAATTGAGAAAATGAAATTATACCACGGATTTAAGAGATAAAAGATGAATTACTATGATACAATTGTCATACAACGAATCCCCGGGCTACTCCCGGTCCTAAAGACAAAGGAGATTAGCCCCGCATGTTCATCTCAGAGCAAAACGTGGAGTAGAAAAAGGGAAACATGGAGAAAAACGTGATTGAGTGGTGAAACCCCTGAATGGAGAAGATCCAAGCGCTCCTTGGCGTAGAATACACATTCTCCCGCCTTTCGGTGGTGGAAATCGTCTTCTTCGGCGTCTGAATCGGCTGGGGCGTGCTTCTGGGCTCCATTCTTTTCTCCACACCTTCTCGGGACGTGTACAATGGCTAATGACGTGATAGATTGCTCTTAGCCACCGTCATTAGGTATAATCCCCGAGTTAGGTCACCAAATAATCACAACCGTCGGATTTAGATCGATCTGAAGCAAACTTGTACCTGATGGTGTCGATACCATCGACGCGGGTCGATGGTATCGACCTTGTGTAGTATCTGCAATTCTTCTTTTCTTTAGTCTTTGCGCCTGATGCTATCTTGATACCATTGACGAGGGTCGTTGGTATCGACAAACCTGTAGCGACGATTTTGTCTTTTTGTGTCGTTGTAGCTCCACCAGTCGATAGTATCGACATATGCGTCGATAGTATCGACTCACTTCTCGCCAGTAACCTGATGGTAAATCGATACCATCGACTCTGCTGTCGCTAGTATCAACTTTCTTCTGCTCCTTGCGACTGGCAACCTATGGTCCGGTCGATGGTATCGACCACTGTTGATGGTATCGACAGAAGCAGATACTTGTTTTTCCTGAAATTACAACACGAAACCACATAAGCCTACACAAAACATATTCTTGTAATAATTTGTGCTCAAAATATACTGAAATAAGGAAGATTTGACATAGAGAAGTATCATAGACCAAAGTAGATGAATTATGCAACATTAACCACAGAAATGACTAATAAATGCATAAAACACATATAAAACAAGTCTATAAATGCGACTCAAAATCATCGCATCAGCCATCCGGCCCAGGGGCCTTATCCTTATTAGATTCATAAACACATCTTCAACTTCCTTAATAGATACCTCCCTACTTAGAAGATCATAATAGGTAACATCAATTTTTGGCAGAATCCATTCATCCTACCAAACTACTTCATCCATCAGAGTATTACTGAACAACATAGAGTAGAAGTTTTTAACATTGTTCCTAATAGCATCAGGATCATATGTCTTATTTCCAAACTCATCTTCTAAAACATTTATATTGTTTCTAAATCTTCTAGTTTTCAGAGAAGCATAGAAAAAAGTAGAATTATTATCACCTTTCTTTAACCACTGGATTCTACTCTTCTGTCGAAGCAAACATTCCTCATTATTCAAAGCTTTGATAGTCTCACTTCTTAACTGAGTTAACCTTCTCTATTTGTCTTCATTAATAGGATCTACGTCCACTTCCTTCTGCAAACAGAACAACTCACTTTCCAACTCCCTCGCTTTAGAGAACAGGTTGCCTACCACCTCCTTGTTCCATTTCCTCAAAGCACACACTACAACAGAGAGTTTTCTATAGACAATAAACATGGGAGTGCCAACAGGCTCAGTATTGCGACCACCTTCATTTTTAGGCCTGCAAATGGTATCCCAGGAAACTGTGTGCAAGTGCTTCTTTTCTTCAGAATCCTTCCATAGGAAATCCCTCATAATTTTCTCAAGCTCCTTAATAACAGATTTCGGCAAAGGGAAAGCAGAAGTCCAAAAAATACTATAAGCAGATAAAGTAGATATAATCAGTTCCACCCTTCCTGCTTGAGATAAAAGATTTCCCTTCCAGGACTCGAGCCTCATGTTGAATTTATCCACAATAGGGTTACACATCTCTTTAGTCAACCTACTAGTGAAGAGGGGAACACCAAGATATCGAACAGGTAAATCACCAACCTCAATATTCAGAATACTACCCATATCAGAGTCCCTAGCACTTCTACTCAAGAAAATATGACTTTTGCTATTGTTGAGCCGAAGACCCGAAATATGATGAAAAGTATCCAGAATTTCTTTAATACAGAGAGCATTGCTTTTGTCAGCTTTGGAGAACAGAAGGAGGTCATATGCAAAAATGATATGGGAAATACTCACCTTTCCAGCAGAAATAGGATTCAATCTTCCCTTTCTCATCTCAGAATTGATAACTGAAGTCAGACCCTGCATAGCAATAACAAATAAGAGGGGGGATAGGGGGTCCCCCTGCCTAACCCCATTCAAAGCTATGAATTCATCAGTAGGGGTTCCATTCACAATAACCTTATAGGTAGCTGTAACGAAAGATTCCTGAACCCAGTTTAACCAACACAAAGGAAACCCCATCTTACTCATCAGAAACAAGATGTAATCTCTTCTTACTGAATCATAGGCTTTAGCTAAATTAGCTTTAACACACATATATTGTTGAGACCCACTAAAAGTACTTAAAACCTCATTAGCCAGCAAAATAGCATCGCCAATCTTCCTCCCTTTCACAAAGGCCACCTGATTAGCATCAATAATACTAGGAAGAACCTTTGCAAGCCGATTAGCCATAACTTTAGCTATCACTTTATAGATCATATTGCACAGAGAAACCAATCTAAAATCTTTAATATTAGTAGCCCCTTGAATCTTAGGAATCAAAGTGATCATCGTACTATTGCATTCCTTAAGCAGCCTGCCAGTTTTAAAGAAATAAAGAATCACGGAGACAATTTCTTCACCAACCACATTCCAAACTTCCTTAAAGAAAGAAGCATTAAAGCCATCCGTCCCAGGGGCCTTATCCTTATTTAGATTCATAAACACATCTTTAACTTCCTTAATAGATACCTCCCTACTTAGAAGATCATAACAGGTAACATCAATTTTCGGCAGAATCCATTCATCCTTCCAAACTACTTCATCCATGAGAGTAATACTGAACAACATAGAGTAGAAGCTTTTAACATTGTTCCTAATAGCATCAGGATCATATGTATGATTTCCAAACTCATCTTCTAAAACATTTATATTGTTTCTAACTCTTCTAGTTTTCAGAGAAGTATAGAAAAAAGCAGAATTACTATCACCTTTCTTTAACCACTGGATTCCACTCTTCTGTCGAAGCAAACATTCCTCATTATTCAAAGCTTTGATAGTCTCACTTCTTAACTGAGTTAACCTTCTCTGTTTGTCTTCATTAATAGGATCTACGTCCACTTCCTTCTGCAAACAGAACAACTCACTTTCCAACTCCCTAGCTTTAGAGAACAGGTTGCCTACCATCTCCTTGTTCCATTTCCTCAAAGCACACACTACAACAGAGAGTTTTCTATAGACAATAAACATGGGAGTGCCAACAACCTCAGTATTGCGCCAAGCTTCAGAAACCACATTCTTAAAAGAATCATGATTAGTCCAAGCATTAATAAACCAAAACATGGAGCCACCTTTCGTTTTTGAACCCAACCTGAGCATAAGAATTTTGTGATCACTTACAGCAGCAGGAACAACTTCGCCCCAACAATAGGAGAAAGCAGATAGGAAATTTACATTTGTGAAGATACAATCGATTTTAGAAAAAGTACTAATGCCTCTTCTACTATGACTGTCCCAAGTAAAGAAGAAACCCTTGGTTTGTAATTCAATCAGATTCACATTAGCAATGGCCTTATTAAAATCAGTCATACTATGAGAAGAAGGAGTTTGTTTACCAGACTTCTCACTCAAAAGCCTCACTGCATTAAAGTCCCCAACAACACACCAATTGACAGCGTTAAGATCCTTAATATTGATTAAAGAGTTCCAAATAAGTACTCGATCCTTATCAGGATTTGCTCCATAAACAGCCATCAGATCTATCTTCATCATATCTTTAACTATACTACAATGAATGCATTGTTCATTCTTCCATGAAACCTTAACATCCAATTCAGCATCTTCCCAGATTATCAGGATACGAGTATACGAATAAAACTCAGAGTTCTCAATGTACTTAGCATTGGACCAGATCCTACCAACAAAATCATCCACATCCTCTTTTTGAAGCCTGGATTCCAAGATCACATAAACATCTGCCTTATTTCTCTTTATTTCATCCCGAATGTGGGGTACTTTATTCACTCCACCCCTCACATTCCAGGACATGACGTTGAAGGAATCAACCATTAGGAAAAATGATAGGGGAGTCATCCACCATCGCAACTGCAGCCACAGATGTACCAACCATTTCATTTAAAAATTCCTCCTTGTCAAAGTTTGATAGGGGTGAAAATTTATTCAAGGATTCAGGAATAGATCTCGCTGAGTTCTTCACATTACCTCTAGGTACCGACTTACTGTTCTTCTTTGTTGTCTCCCACCCTGCTTCCAGAGTGATTACAGGAGTAATCACCTCCGCCGTACTCTGAGAAGAAAGTGCATGAACAACAGAAGTACCAACATCAGTGACAATTTCCGCATCCCCATCTGTAATCTTTTCTTCAGCGTCTATGAACACTTCCGCCTCTTCTTCTTCAGCATCTTTCTTCAGAACCCACTTCTTTTTGCTTTTCTTCCTCAACATCCCAGTATCTTCTCACTTCTTTGGGTCAGCACACAAAGAAGACTCATGCCCGTACAGACCACATGTCGAGCACTTGTTGGGCTCCCACTCATATTCAACCTTAATGACATCGACTTGTCCATCATCACTTGCGATTTGCATCTCCTTTGGGTAAGAGAAATCTGCCGAGATGACCACCTGTATCCTCGTATACTCCAGCCTTCTGAATTCTGATGTCAACTTATCAGGCTGAAGAGGACGCCCCAATATTGAACCAATACTACTAAACATTTCCGCATCCCAGAGCTCAAGAGGCAGGTTGTAGATCTTCAACCTGATCGGAATATCAGTTAGCTTCATCTTTTCCAACGACTCTCCCCTTTCCCATTTCTTAATAATCAGCAGCTTCCCCGCCACGAACCAAGGCTCTCCATCAATAGATGTGCAAAGGTCTTCCTCCTTCTCAAACATGACAATGAAGAACCCCTTACCTCTAGATCTGACTTCGATGGAGCCTTTAATCTTCCAAATCATGGCCAAATGCTTCACCAGAGCCGGCCAGTGAGGCTTAAGACCCACCACGTATCCGACAGACATTTTACTCCATCTAGCTAGATTTCTCTCTACAATAGCCTTTGAGTAAACGATCTTTCCATCCACTAGTTGCACATTTGTCTTCTTTAGATGAACTGGCCCTGATACACTCTTCTCCTTAAACAGCCCTGACCAGTCTAGTGCCTCCCTCGTCACTACCACACCAGAAGGGTTCATGTTTCCTATTTTTCTCAACACGATCCCCTCTCTGCCTGGATCTGGAGGGTCAGACGCCGTCGACGCTTCCGCCATCGCCATCGGCCCCTCTCTCGCTCCCTCAGGCATCGCTCAACCAATGGTATATTAACTTTGTGTGAGATAATTGCTGTTTGGGACAATAATAAATATACTCAACAACAAGTTGTTCATTATTTGGTACACAAGTAAATAATATTTCTTTCTATAGATAAAGACTATTACGCCCTATTGTTATATGTATCAAAAAATCTCTTAAAGGGCTCCGTTGGAAATTGATATCTATGACAAATTAATCAATTCTGTGCTGCAAGAATTTGACGCGGCACATTATCCTTAAAATTTCTGGTTTGCTAGTCTCTGCGTCAAGTTAGCTTTCTTCTAGACGGCATAACAAAAAACAATTAAATTGCCACTCCTACTTTAGTTATCGTGCCGCCGCTCTGCCAGAGAAACAAACACAACCTTAGTCATTTTATCTGATGTTTGTTATGTAGTTTAAAAGACAAATAAGATATGGTACCGATAATAGAATAAAAAATCTCCAGATAACGTGTCATTTGGCATCTTTGCGGTAGGAGATAAGTTTATTTGCCGTAGATGTCTATTTGCTGTAAAACTTATATATGTTGAATACATGTAATGTTATTTACATATAGGACATAATATAATTTATCTAAGTAAAGAAAGATTACTTAGCGTACCAAAGGACAAACATCTTACTATTAAGTTTGTTTGTCGTTGTTCTAAAGATCAATCATCTTATACGAGGTTAAAATATTACTGGTTACTTAGAGATAAGGGATAATTATTCCATTATATAACCGTCTATTTATGCACAACAACCCAGAAGATATATACAAGTCAAATAACAAATTTGAAAGTGATTACGGCTGTAATAGGTTTATTTGTCGTGGGTAAAGCACTACAACAGAACTGTCTTTTCGACCATGGCCGAATCCCTGACTACGAAACTCTGACATGTAAATGTTGTTCAACGCTTGTTCCTGACCAATATATCCTGGGAGAATGTTTGGTGACCAAAAATCATGGTCAGGGCCAATCCCTAGCATTGACCAATGATTGATATAGTCTTACGAATTGAGATAATACATTTAATCTATTAGCATTTATCAAAAGAAGCAAATAATACTAATCCACACTTGACATTTCAAATTACATAAATATGAAATTCTATTCATTTAACAATCAAAATCCAATACAAAAGTCTTGTCATCATGTCACATTTTCAAGACATAAGGAATAAAGTATTTCTTCTTCCATAATTTTGTTTCTAAGCTTTCTTGTCCTCAAAGCATATTAAAAGTAATCACTTGTCAAATTACAAAAACAATCTAGATATTTAAACCCTCTAATATGCACTAGTTCTATCCCTACAATTTTCTTATAAGATTTTTTTAGCATTACTTTCGTTGCTTCCTTCTTGGGGATTGCTTGCATGATTATACATATTCCTTGTTGTTTGTGGACTATCTTCATATCTTCGACTTTGTGGGCTGCCTCCATTATCCTGAGATACAATAATAGGTTGGATTACAATTACAAGAATAATGCCACATATTCATCTCTAATAGGAATAATAGTTAAAACATCAAACTTAAATTCAACACAAAAGGAACTTATAGGGATTGATCTATTTTATGAAAACATGTTTGGAATGACTTTCAAAATTCTTTTTATCAATGGAAACATGAACTATAACAAATTATCTTAAATAAAATCAAATTATACATGAGAAAATTAATAAGGGCTATCATACCTGATTTTGTGGATGTCTAAGTCCTAGAGTTGATAATATGTGTGCATTATATGGCTGAAAGTGTGGAGAATTTTGCATGTTGTTTCCACTCTTAAAGAAAATATAGATAGCTTAGTTGATAGAAAGAGAAAATATAAATAAAATATATTATTGTAAAAATTTCTAACCTATGAATTGGGTGTTCTAGGCCAAGCTACTGGGAATTGAAAACTAGGAAAAGGAGGACAATATGGATTATGTTGTCCCTATATCAAAAGATAGTTATGTCATATTACCTAATGGGATACTATATTCATTGAAAACTAGAAAATAATGCATTTATTCGTCTAACCTACTCCATAGAAAGTAAGGGTGTAAATACACTCGATTGTTTAGACATTTCACTCATCAATTTGTCAGTAATTTCATTCATGATCTTTTGAGGCATTTCATTAATCATGGCTTGTGTCTCTTGTATTTTTCTTTCTACAAGATCAACAGTTTCCTATATTTGTAGAAAGAAGTAAGAAATAATAAAACTTTGTTTACATTTATTCTAATAATATACTTGTGATCTAGTCACCTTATGTTTTGTATTCTCTTCTCATAAAAATTCATTTGATACACGGAGAGAGACACTCCATGCTCCCATCTTATCATACCCACATCCAACCAATCTAGTACGCTTGTTTTTGATAGGTTGGATGACATCACATGTAGTCTTATCCTCTAGAGTTGTATTGTTAATACTTGATTCATCATTTGATAATTGGTTTTGTAGAATTTTTGTGGTGCTCTCCAATTTTAAAACTAACAAAGGAAAATGCAACAATTATGATAATAAAACATTTTGAAAGGTACAATTTAAATTCTATGTATCACCATATATGTATCTTTAGAATAAGCAGCTTTTAACAAGTCTATTTTACTTGACGTCCATCCAAGCTCTTTCTCCTAAATGTAACAAAATATATTCTATCAAATGATTGAACACCTTGAACATTTATATATTGATATCATATATATATATATATATATATATATATATATATATATATATATATATATATATATATATATATATATATATATCACTATTCTTACCAAGTCTTGTTGTTTCCTTGCAAATGTTTTTGCTCCACTGCAATGATTCATTTTTTTATTTGATCTATTAACCTTATTCTTTTAAGCAATTTCCTGATAAAGTAAAATATTCATATTAAATTTAAAATCAAGAAGCAATTATATATGTATAGAAATTATGTACATGTGTTTTGGGATTTTTTCACTTCTCTACCAATCACAAAAATTGTTCGCGGTCAATTCGAGAGTCCTTTGAAACTTCATGCATCATTTTGTCCTTATCATTGTGATACTTTGACCAATACTTAGTGTAACGACTGCCACCAAACCAATGGTTGAATCATCACTAATAATGCGTAATAAGTATAACCAGCGGATTAACAAAAATAACTAAAAATTAAAACTATTTTTGTAAAGAGATCCATTTTCTGGAAAACTCTTTAATGAAAGAACCAAAACTTTATATACATCATGGTTCGCATTGTACATACACTGTACCATCTTATCTCAAGGTTAACATATAACAGTTGCTTTATCAAAACATGTACTGAAGCAACATAAAACCTCGAGGCATACAAGTCAGTTTGTTCATAAAACCATCACATAGTAAATCCAAGGACCTGAGAATACAGAGACGACACATAAGACTTCTATCTACAAGACATGATAGACAATACACTCAACCTGAGCTATTACTGCTATCCCTGCTACTATTGTCCTTCCTCTACAGAACGATCTCTACCTCCTCGTACACATCCACCTAAAAATTGTGGATCCCACAGGGTGAGACAATTGTCCCAGCGAGAGATATAACTCTCTTTCAACAATGTTATTATCATAGGTAAACAATATAAAACTGAGTAGAGGTTCATTTATACTAATAACCAAGGTTAATCACTGTGGATAAGTAGATTAGAACATTCTCATCTTTTAAAGCATTGCAACTATCTATGATAGAGAAGTAAATCATCTATTCACTTTATAAGGAATATGAAGAACATGTGTATCATTTACCCATCATATTATACAAACATCTCACACTTATCCTATGATAATATCATCATGTTCTAACTTTATACCAATCTTGCAAGAGTATATCCAGGTATTGATTATACCAATCCTGTGATATTACAGCCAGGTATTGGATTGTACCAATCCTGTAATATTACAACCATGTATTGGATTGTACCAATCCTGTGATATTACAACCATGTATTGGATTGTACCAATCTTGTGATATTACAACCATGTATTGGATTATACCAATCCTGTGATATTACAGCCAGATATTGGATTATACCAATCCTATGATATTACAGCCATGTATTGGATTGTACCAATCCTGTGAGATCATAGCCAGTTATTGGGTTATCCCAATCCTGTGAGAGTTCAGCCAGGTATTGGGTTATCCCAATCTTGTGAGAGTTCAGCTAGGTATTGGATTGTACCAATATTGTGAGATCACTGTTAGGTATTGGACTATGCCAATCCTGTGATATTACAGCCATGTATTGGATTGTACCAATCATGTGATATTACAGCTAGGTATTGGATTATGCCAATCCTATGAGATCATAGCCGCACATTGGGTTATCCCAATCCTGTGAGAGTTCATCCAGGTATTGGGTTATCCCAATCCTGTGAGAGTTTAGCCAGGTATTGGATTATACCAATCCTATGAGATTATAGCCAGGTATTGGACTATGCCAATCTTGTGATATTGGATTGCTCCAATCCGGTGAGATCACTTTGAGAGTACAACCAGGTATTGAGTTATACCAATCCTGTGAGATCATGGACATATTGCTAAGGATTCCATAGTAGTTGAAATACCTTTATGTTTCCCTTTCACTTTCATTATGGGACATCAATCTCTGGATCAACATCTTGTCACCTCTCACTAGGCAACAACTATTCACATGGCTCACAAGGCCATTAAACATCTTGTCACCTCTCACTAGGCAATAACTATTCACATGGCTCACAAGGTCATTAAACATCTTGTCACCTCTCACTAGGCAACAGTTATTCACATGACTTACAAGACCCATTATTAGGGTTAGGGTTTCCCTTTATAGCCGAATAGGGTTTCAAATTCATATTATCAATCCAAACCTTAATTCATTACTCCACACATCTAGGAGCATACATTGATATCATAAGTATTCAATCATACTTATTTATTCTTATCATTTATCATTAAATGATTATCAACACAAATTATGAGTTTCTCTCTCATCCTTACCAGGATATTGATTACATCATACTTTATTTTTTTTTATTTTTTTATTTTTTTATTTTTGTAAAATTGGCCATTTTATTCATCCCGTGGCCTGGGCTCGATCCTGGGACCTCTCACTAACAAACCGAGTGTCTAACCATCTTGGTGTCTTCCGTTAGACATACTTTATTATCTTGGCTTAACCCTATCTCAAGGTATGTTGGCCTACACTTATCAAAGTATATTAAACTCATTAGATGTTAATGTAACAATTGACATGACACACTTCAAGTGTTAATCATCCAAGTATGTTGGATTTGAGGTGCATTAAGGTGTATTAACCTTGATGTGTTGGATATAATATTTATCATGCCTTGATATATCACTTCCCTCATCACTTTTATCTTACTTAAGTTCATCAACTTACCTTGTATTAGGGTATTTCCCATCCTATTTATCATGTAGTGTATTGGCCATAAGTCACACACTTGAATTACCCAACTATCATCAAGTGATATGGACTCATCTCAATTTAAGGCATTATTGATATAGGGTTGACCATTATCAACCAGTTTAGGTGTTTTACCTATCAAGGTATTAGCTAAACCATTACTTGGTGTTATACTCATCACTCCTAAGAGTGTTTTGCCCTCACCTTTACAAGGTGTATCGGGTTGAATCATGTATGTCAAGTTGAACACATGTATTGGGTTAGGTGTATATCGAGCTAGGCATCATCATATCCCTCATACCCTTACTCATCAAGGTATCAACCTTACCAATCATATGGTGTATCACCTTCAGCATACCTGGGTGTAACATCCTCACCTCACTTGAAGATATTGGCCACATCCTACTTTAATGTATTGGCCATCACATGTTCTAGGGTATTAACCACCATAGCACTTTTGTCGTCTGGTGTATTGGGTTACCCACCATATCATTTTAGAGATGTGTGCTCAAAACCATACCGTCCAAGAGGTGTATGCTTAACCCAATATTAGTTTAGAGGTGTATGTTTTCTTACCATATCTGTTTAGAGGTGTATGCTTCCTTGCCATACTGGGTAAGAGGTGTATACGTTCTTACCATATCGGGTAAGAGGTGTGTGCATCATCGCCATATCACTTTAGAGGTGTATGTGTGCTTACCATATCACCTTAGAGGTGTATGTGTGCTTCACACCATATCGGGAAAAGAGGTGTGTGTGTGCTTCACACCATATCGAGCAAAGAGGTGTGTGTGTGCTTCACACCATATCAGGAAAAGAGGTGTATGCTTGATCTAATATCGTTCAAGAGGTGTATACTACATTACCATATCGTGCAAGGAAGTATAAACTCATATCCTTATCATTTTAGTGGTGTATGTACATCACCATATCGGGTTAGAGGTGCTTGCTTGTGTGCTTGAACCCAATATCACTTTGTAAGGTGATACCATCATCTTCAAGCTCTAGATATTCATTATACTTGTTCTAGTACATGGATAAAAGGTCTAAGAAACTACTAGAACTAATAGATATATCAAGTATTCAAGAAAATCTCGGAATTGAAAGTAGATCATCAAATATAGCAAGAAAAATGGTGAATAATAACATGTTTGGGTTCAAGTTATATAACCCGCCTCAAGAACAACTTCAAAGCTCCAAGATACAAAGATTCACATTCCTAAAGTTGAAGATGACTTATCAAAAGTCCAAGGCTTGTTCACAACTCCTTCATATACAAGGAATCACCATAGTTAAGAACTTGGTGAAGAAGAAAATAAAGAAAGATCATAACCCTAGATCCATGCTTCAATCTAAGGTTGAAGATGATCATGGCCTCACCTTAGGATTAAGAATTGAGCTCCTTCTTGCTCCTTATCACCTTGCACGATACCTCAGTACTAATGCACGATATTCCCTCACTTATGGCCGATATCCCCTTCACTTGTGGCCAATATCACTTCATTTGGCCAATATCAACTTGCTATGGCTGATATCAACATGCTATGGCCGATATCACTTGCTATGGCCGATACCCAAGGCCCTATGCACGATACCAATTGACCTATGCATTATACCAAGACTCTATGAATGATATCTAAGATCAAGCAGGTGGTAGGATTTGAAAATTTTCACTAAGGGGTGAAAGGAAGGGTATATATACTTGAGGTTCATGGGAGAGAGTGTGAGAGGTGTCATCGCCTTACTACTAGTAGGTGCCACATGGCCATGCATGGATTAAAACATGTACTTGCATGCATTCCATATTTATCCTTCCATGCAAAATCAAAACTTGAGGATAATGCAAGGGATAAGGGTCGGCCCCATTTGGTTATCTTCTAGGACAAGCCACTTCCACACACATTATTATATTCACAATTCAATGCAACCTTTGCCAAGGAAAGTTGCAAGCCGATATCCATTGCTTTATTGAAGTGATTAGTTCGTTTTTGCAAAGGAAAAGATTTAAAAACACGATATGGGGGTATCCTCTTTTGCTCCTTGGCCGATAGGGACTCCCATTTAACATTACAACTCGATACACTCAATACAAGCTCAAATTATGTTTTCCATTCAACCCCTTTCTTGGTCTTTTCATCACCAAGAATACTACCACTCATAAATGATTCGAACATGGTGTCTCATTCATTATATCTGCTCTAAATGATACATAGAGTAAGTAGGAACACTCTACAAGTGATAATTTGCATATGAACCCTACATTTTGGGTAAATTATAATTTGTACCAAAATTGGTGCATAAGGTACTAACATTATTCAAACAAGTTCAAACTTGGTATTTAGGCTTTCCAAAGTCACAACTTAGCATCACTCTCTTTCTTATAATGCTAAAACACTTAGGGCACGTTAAACATGTGACATATTGCAATATAACCCCTCATCTTGGGTAAATTATACTTTGGTCCAAAACAAAAGAACATTGCTCAAACGACATTCAATCAGGACCAAACTTGGAACATACATGTTTCACATGATAACAAAACACTTTAGAGGATTATATTAAATTTATAAGCAACTTACTTAGCTAAAACAAATAGGGTTACCTCATAACCTAGGTCAGGGTCATTACACTTAGCCTTAAATTCCACCCTCTAATCAGTAAGACTGGACTTAATATGGGTCCACACACAGACCTAAGATTTTTGATGTGCACTAAAGTCAAAGTCAACCTAGATATGGACACAACTCATAAATGAAAGTAAATAATAAAATAATCTATATAAATAACATTATATGATAAATATTACAGATAAAATTTAATGTGTGTCATCAAATGAAGATTAAGGCATTTGAGGCCAATATTTATCCACATGCCGCAAACTTAATTTTCTCATTAAGACTCCATAAATGAAACTTATTTGTTTACCTACTTCCCCAAGTTCAAATCCTTTATCATCAAACATCACTTAGTGCCTTTCTCCAGATTTTGGCCTAAGATTTAAGGAAGTAGTAGGGCCTCTTACCCTCCTTTGTGGTGTCTCATGCTGCATGTCAATAATTGGTATTTGTTCACCATTATCATCTGGACTTAGGCAAGATTGTTGCCTAGGATTAACAACAATGTCACTTGGAGATGATGGGCATGGAGGAGTCACAAGTGCACCTTCTTGTATAGATTCACTTCTTTGTGCCAACCTTCCTGACTTTCTTATCATCTAATATGAACAAAATAAGAAAAAACAACACATGGATAAAAAATGAATTCCATATAATTCAATATTTCCCCACTACCCTTTATGGTTCAAAAGCTTTACTTCCTATTTACATGAAAACAAAGTATAATGTCTGAAATCATGATCATAGTTTTCTCTAAACATGATAATATAATATCACTAAGTTGGTTTTCTATTTATAAAATTATATCATATAAACACAACTTTCATTACACATGGAAGTGAAAAATATCAAAAAACCAAAGTCAAAATGTAATATCAAGCATGATGAACTGTCTCTTAAACATTAAGAAAAGTACATGCAAAAGGTTACATAAAACAATATATAATATTCGATGTCTTGCTCATAAGGATTGTGATAAATGATAGTTGAACCATCCATGCTTGCCCTTATCCAATGAATATCATATGCATCACCAACATTAGCTTCTTTCAAGGATGCCTCAACACAAAATTCATCTATGAATGGAATATCAAACAATTCCCTTGGTGGAACCTTCAACACCACATGCCAATTGGAATCCACTGGATCCTGGATATAAAAGCATTATTGAGCTTGGAAAACAAATATGAAAGTGTCATCTTTGTGTGATGTCTTGGAAAAGTTCAATAGAGTAAGTCCATAATTATCAATTCTACATCCACCAATAGTGCTATGATAAAACCATGTGCAACAAAATAGTGGGATTTCTATATTAAGCCCATATTTTATATTGATAGCCTCATCTAGCTTACCATAATAACTAACATTTGAAGTAAGTGGATTGCAATCCCTAGAGTTGGAGTAGCTAGATGTTTCTATTGAGACATATATCCCACTATTTTTTGACTTACATCGACAATCCAAATATTTTGTGTGAAATTTGTAGCTTTTAATACAATACCCATCATATCTTTCTCCTTCATTATATGGACCTTGAGCAAGCCATCTAATTTCCTCTAAAACCTCTACACCATTCTTTCTACAATTTCAATATATATATATATATATATATATATATATATATATATATATATATATATATGATTGCTTTAGAGTTGTTGTCACATAAATTATGAAATTATACAAATAAGAATTTCATTTACTTATATGATCTTGAAACCATTTTGGAAATTCACGATGGTGCTTCATGTTAAGGTTCCTAAGAGACATTGGAGGGTGGTTCTTTTGTAAATCAAACAATATGATTTTAATGTTAGTATATATACGAATTGATACATACATAAAATGTAAAAATAAATAAATGTAAATTCTTTACCTTTGGAACGCCTTGCAGTTGTATGCAAAAGCCAACCCTGGTGAATTGAAGTTGTGGCCATGCAAAGTACAAACAGATATGTACATTAGGTGTACATGCAGGGCGGTTGTCTCGGTCGAAAATAAGTTTCATGCGGCTTTGTTTTTAATTTCTTGTTCCATGACCAGGAACAACTATTGCCAGGAACAAGATCTAATACATGCAAGGCGTATGGTTTCCTCTTCAGTAGCTAGCGTATCACACAACTATTGCCAGGAACAGGATCTAATACAGCATCTCGTAACATCAAAATTGGTCCCTGTTAAAACACCATTCACTGGTACGGTTAAGAGTGGGAATCCGAATTACGTGCGTGCATGCTTAACAAAAACTAGCAACATTGTTGATGCAATGTCGTCAACTGGAAAAAAAAATACTGTATGAGTGGGCCGTCAATGATCTACAGTTATTAGCACCAATCGCCAGTGCTGCTGGAAATCAAAAATATACTATGAATTTTTGAAATGATTTCAAACTAATAAAAAAATAAAGAGTGGCCTAGAGTGGCCGCTTGCAGCACTCATAGTGCCGACAATTGTCGTATCCCCAGCAACGGTGCCAAAAACTTGACACACTTTTTACTTGCGTAGAAACACAAGTGTACACGTCAATGTAATATAGGCCTTTGTGAGGCCCGAGTCAAACTCAAGGATATGTGAATTATCGGAGACTACTACTAACTACCCGCAATTAGCTAGACCGATTAAATAGTTGGAAGTTGTTGTAAAATTAAAAGAAAATGAAATAAAACAAAACAAAGCAATCGATTAAATGTTTAGTTTAATCAATTCAGGATGAGATCTTTAGGATTGCGGTTTCACCGTGGGTTTTCATTGTATTAAATTCTATGTAGTTACTCAGATTTATCTCTCTATCCAGGTAGTGGCCTGAAATCAGAATTGCCCACTGTCGTCGTACAATTCACTACCTATATCTAGGTCAGTTCCATCGTCGTAGTAACATATACCCTAAACTAGGTGCATTAAAATCGATCTCTCGGTATCCACCATTACCTTACACCACCTTGTTCAAGGGATTTGTCAATTAACGTGAATTTTGTCTCTTTTCAACCGTTAATTCTTCTTTCAAAGTAATTAAGGGCATTAGATTATTATTATGGTGATCAAGCATAACAATATAATTGAGAAAATGAAATTATACCACGGATTTAAGAGATAAAAGATGAATTACTATGATACAATTGTCATACAACGAATCCCCGGGCTACTCCCGGTCCTAAAGACAAAGGAGATTAGCCCCGCATGTTCATCTCAGAGCAAAACGTGGAGTAGAAA
The DNA here is from genome assembly GCA_963693085.1 of Alisma plantago-aquatica. Lineage (NCBI taxonomy): Eukaryota > Viridiplantae > Streptophyta > Magnoliopsida > Alismatales > Alismataceae > Alisma > Alisma plantago-aquatica. The sequence goes on from OY856411.1 coordinate 1,432,145,586, forward strand.
AAGGGAAACATGGAGAAAAATGTGATTGAGTGGTGAAACCCCTGAATGGAGAAGATCCAAGCGCTCCTTGGCGTAGAATACACATTCTCCCGCCTTTCGGTGGTGGAAATCGTCTTCTTCGGCGTCTGAATCGGCTGGGGCGTGCTTCTGGGCTCTGTTCTTTTCTCCACACCTTCTCGGGACGTGTACAATGGCTAATGACGTGATAGATTGCTCTTAGCCACCGTCATTAGGTATAATCCCCGAGTTAGGTCACCAAATAATCACAACCGTCGGATTTAGATCGATCTGAAGCAAACTTGTACCTGATGGTGTCGATACCATCGACGCGGGTCGATGGTATCGACCTTGTGTAGTATCTGCAATTCTTCTTTTCTTTAGTCTTTGCGCCTGATGCTATCTTGATACCATTGACGAGGGTCGTTGGTATCGACAAACCTGTAGCGACGATTTTGTCTTTTTGTGTCGCTGTAGCTCCACCAGTCGATAGTATCGACATATGCGTCGATAGTATCGACTCACTTCTCGCCAGTAACCTGATGGTAAATCGATACCATCGACTCTACTGTCGCTAGTATCAACTTTCTTCTGCTCCTTGCGACTGGCAACCTATGGTCCGGTCGATGGTATCGACCACTGTTGATGGTATCGACAGAAGCAGATACTTGTTTTTCCTGAAATTACAACACGAAACCACATAAGCCTACACAAAACATATTCTTGTAATAATTTGTGCTCAAAATATACTGAAATAAGGAAGATTTGACATAGAGAAGTATCATAGACCAAAGTAGATGAATTATGCAACATTAACCACAGAAATGACTAATAAATGCATAAAACACATATAAAACAAGTCTATAAATGCGACTCAAAATCATCGCATCAGCCATCCGGCCCAGGGGCCTTATCCTTATTAGATTCATAAACACATCTTCAACTTCCTTAATAGATACCTCCCTACTTAGAAGATCATAATAGGTAACATCAATTTTTGGCAGAATCCATTCATCCTACCAAACTACTTCATCCATCAGAGTATTACTGAACAACATAGAGTAGAAGTTTTTAACATTGTTCCTAATAGCATCAGGATCATATGTCTTATTTCCAAACTCATCTTCTAAAACATTTATATTGTTTCTAAATCTTCTAGTTTTCAGAGAAGCATAGAAAAAAGTAGAATTATTATCACCTTTCTTTAACCACTGGATTCTACTCTTCTGTCGAAGCAAACATTCCTCATTATTCAAAGCTTTGATAGTCTCACTTCTTAACTGAGTTAACCTTCTCTATTTGTCTTCATTAATAGGATCTACGTCCACTTCCTTCTGCAAACAGAACAACTCACTTTCCAACTCCCTCGCTTTAGAGAACAGGTTGCCTACCACCTCCTTGTTCCATTTCCTCAAAGCACACACTACAACAGAGAGTTTTCTATAGACAATAAACATGGGAGTGCCAACAGGCTCAGTATTGCGACCACCTTCATTTTTAGGCCTGCAAATGATATCCCAGGAAACTGTGTGCAAGTGCTTCTTTTCTTCAGAATCCTTCCATAGGAAATCCCTCATAATTTTCTCAAGCTCCTTAATAACAGATTTCGGCAAAGGGAAAGCAGAAGTCCAAAAAATACTATAAGCAGATAAAGTAGATATAATCAGTTCCACCCTTCCTGCTTGAGATAAAAGATTTCCCTTCCAGGACTCGAGCCTCATGTTGAATTTATCCACAATAGGGTTACACATCTCTTTAGTCAACCTACTAGTGAAGAGGGGAACACCAAGATATCGAACAGGTAAATCACCAACCTCAATATTCAGAATACTACCCATATCAGAGTCCCTAGCACTTCTACTCAAGAAAATATGACTTTTGCTATTGTTGAGCCGAAGACCCGAAATATGATGAAAAGTATCCAAAATTTCTTTAATACAGAGAGCATTGCTTTTGTCAGCTTTGGAGAACAGAAGGAGGTCATATGCAAAAATGATATGGGAAATACTCACCTTTCCAGCAGAAATAGGATTCAATCTTCCCTTTCTCATCTCAGAATTGATAACTGAAGTCAGACCCTGCATAGCAATAACAAATAAGAGGGGGGATAGGGGGTCCCCCTGCCTAACCCCATTCAAAGCTATGAATTCATCAGTAGGGGTTCCATTCACAATAACCTTATAGGTAGCTGTAACGAAAGATTCCTGAACCCAGTTTAACCAACACAAAGGAAACCCCATCTTACTCATCAGAAACAAGATGTAATCTCTTCTTACTGAATCATAGGCTTTAGCTAAATTAGCTTTAACACACATATATTGTTGAGACCCACTAAAAGTACTTAAAACCTCATTAGCCAGCAAAATAGCATCGCCAATCTTCCTCCCTTTCACAAAGGCCACCTGATTAGCATCAATAATACTAGGAAGAACCTTTGCAAGCCGATTAGCCATAACTTTAGCTATCACTTTATAGATCATATTGCACAGAGAAACCAGTCTAAAATCTTTAAGATTAGTAGCCCCTTGAATCTTAGGAATCAAAGTGATCATCGTACTATTGCATTCCTTAAGCAGCCTGCCAGTTTTAAAGAAATAAAGAATCACGGAGACAATTTCTTCACCAACCACATTCCAAACTTCCTTAAAGAAAGCAGCATTAAAGCCATCCGTCCCAGGGGCCTTATCCTTATTTAGATTCATAAACACATCTTTAACTTCCTTAATAGATACCTCCCTACTTAGAAGATCATAACAGGTAACATCAATTTTCGGCAGAATCCATTCATCCTTCCAAACTACTTCATCCATGAGAGTAATACTGAACAACATAGAGTAGAAGCTTTTAACATTGTTCCTAATAGCATCAGGATCATATGTATGATTTCCAAACTCATCTTCTAAAACATTTATATTGTTTCTAACTCTTCTAGTTTTCAGAGAAGTATAGAAAAAAGCAGAATTACTATCACCTTTCTTTAACCACTGGATTCCACTCTTCTGTCGAAGCAAACATTCCTCATTATTCAAAGCTTTGATAGTCTCACTTCTTAACTGAGTTAACCTTCTCTGTTTGTCTTCATTAATAGGATCTACGTCCACTTCCTTCTGCAAACAGAACAACTCACTTTCCAACTCCCTAGCTTTAGAGAACAGGTTGCCTACCATCTCCTTGTTCCATTTCCTCAAAGCACACACTACAACAGAGAGTTTTCTATAGACAATAAACATGGGAGTGCCAACAACCTCAGTATTGCGCCAAGCTTCAGAAACCACATTCTTAAAAGAATCATGATTAGTCCAAGCATTAATAAACCAAAACATGGAGCCACCTTTCGTTTTTGAACCCAACCTGAGCATAAGAATTTTGTGATCACTTACAGCAGCAGGAACAACTTCGCCCCAACAATAGGAGAAAGCAGATAGGAAATTTACATTTGTGAAGATACAATCGATTTTAGAAAAAGTACTAATGCCTCTTCTACTATGACTGTCCCAAGTAAAGAAGAAACCCTTGGTTTGTAATTCAATCAGATTCACATTAGCAATGGCCTTATTAAAATCAGTCATACTATGAGAAGAAGGAGTTTGTTTACCAGACTTCTCACTCAAAAGCCTCACTGCATTAAAGTCCCCAACAACACACCAATTGACAGGGTTAAGATCCTTAATATTGATTAAAGAGTTCCAAATAAGTACTCGATCCTTATCAGGATTTTCTCCATAAACAGCCATCAGATCTATCTTCATCATATCTTTAACTATACTACAATGAATGCATTGTTCATTCTTCCATGAAACCTTAACATCCAATTCAGCATCTTCCCAGATTATCAGGATACGAGTATACGAACAAAACTCAGAGTTCTCAATGTACTTAGCATTGGACCAGATCCTACCAACAAAATCATCCACATCCTCTTTTTGAAGCCTGGATTCCAAGATCACATAAACATCTGCCTTATTTCTCTTTATTTCATCCCGAATGTGGGGTACTTTATTCACTCCACCCCTCACATTCCAGGACATGACGTTGAAGGAATCAACCATTAGGAAAAATGATAGGGGAGTCATCCACCATCGCAACTGCAGCCACAGATGTACCAACCATTTCATTTAAAAATTCCTCCTTGTCAAAGTTTGATAGGGGTGAAAATTTATTCAAGGATTCAGGAATAGATCTCGCTGAGTTCTTCACATTACCTCTAGGTACCGACTTACTGTTCTTCTTTGTTGTCTCCCACCCTGCTTCCGGAGTGATTACAGGAGTAATCACCTCCGCCGTACTCTGAGAAGAAAGTGCATGAACAACAGAAGTACCAACATCAGTGACAATTTCCGCATCCCCATCTGTAATCTTTTCTTCAGCGTCTATGAACACTTCCGCCTCTTCTTCTTCAGCATCTTTCTTCAGAACCCACTTCTTTTTGCTTTTCTTCCTCAACATCCCAGTATCTTCTCACTTCTTTGGGTCAGCACACAAAGAAGACTCATGCCCGTACAGACCACATGTCGAGCACTTGTTGGGCTCCCACTCATATTCAACCTTAATGACATCGACTTGTCCATCATCACTTGCGATTTGCATCTCCTTTGGGTAAGAGAAATCTGCCGAGATGACCACCTGTATCCTCGTATACTCCAGCCTTCTGAATTCTGATGTCAACTTATCAGGCTGAAGAGGACGCCCCAATATTGAACCAATACTACTAAACATTTCCGCATCCCAGAGCTCAAGAGGCAGGTTGTAGATCTTCAACCTGATCGGAATATCAGTTAGCTTCATCTTTTCCAACGACTCTCCCCTTTCCCATTTCTTAATAATCAGCAGCTTCCCCGCCACGAACCAAGGCTCTCCATCAATAGATGTGCAAAGGTCTTCCTCCTTCTCAAACATGACAATGAAGAACCCCTTACCTCTAGATCTGACTTCGATGGAGCCTTTAATCTTCCAAATCATGGCCAAATGCTTCACCAGAGCCGGCCAGTGAGGCTTAAGACCCACCACGTATCCGACAGACATTTTACTCCATCTAGCTAGATTTCTCTCTACAATAGCCTTTGAGTAAACGATCTTTCCATCCACTAGTTGCGCATTTGTCTTCTTCAGATGAACTGGCCCTGATACACTCTTCTCCTTAAACAGCCCTGACCAGTCTAGTGCCTCCCTCGTCACTACCACACCAGAAGGGTTTATGTTTCCTATTTTTCTCAACACGATCCCCTCTCTGCCTGGATCTGGAGGGTCAGACGCCGTCGACGCTTCCGCCATCGCCATCGGCCCCTCTCTCGCTCCCTCAGGCATCGCTCAACCAATGGTATATTAACTTTGTGTGAGATAATTGCTGTTTGGGACAATAATAAATATACTCAACAACAAGTTGTTCATTATTTGGTACACAAGTAAATAATATTTCTTTCTATAGATAAAGACTATTATGCCCTATTGTTATATGTATCAAAAAATCTCTTAAAGGGCTCCGTTGGAAATTGATATCTATGACAAATTAATCAATTCTGTGCTGCAAGAATTTGACGCGGCACATTATCCTTAAAATTTCTGGTTTGCTAGTCTCTGCGTCAAGTTAGCTTTCTTCTAGACGGCATAACAAAAAACAATTAAATTTCCACTCCTACTTTAGTTATCGTGCCGCCGCTCTGCCAGAGAAACAAACACAACCTTAGTCATTTTATCTGATGTTTGTTATGTAGTTTAAAAGACAAATAAGATATGGTACCGATAATAGAATAAAAAATCTCCAGATAACGTGTCATTTGGCATCTTTGCGGTAGGAGATAAGTTTATTTGCCGTAGATGTCTATTTGCTGTAAAACTTATATATGTTGAATACATGTAATGTTATTTACATATAGGACATAATATAATTTATCTAAGTAAAGAAAGATTACTTAGCGTACCAAAGGACAAACATCTTACTATTAAGTTTGTTTGTCGTTGTTCTAAAGATCAATCATCTTATACGAGGTTAAAATATTACTGGTTACTTAGAGATAAGGTATAATTATTCCATTATATAACCGTCTATTTATGCACAACAACCCAGAAGATATATACAAGTCAAATAACAAATTTGAAAGTGATTACGGCTGTAATAGGTTTATTTGTCGTGGGTAAAGCACTACAACAGAACTGTCTTTTCGACCATGGCCGAATCCCTGACTACGAAACTCTGACATGTAAATGTTGTTCAACGCTTGTTCCTGACCAATATATCCTGGGAGAATGTTTGGTGACCAAAAATCATGGTCAGGGCCAATCCCTAGCATTGACCAATGATTGATATAGTCTTACGAATTGAGATAATACATTTAATCTATTAGCATTTATCAAAAGAAGCAAATAATACTAATCCACACTTGACATTTCAAATTACATAAATATGAAATTCTATTCATTTAACAATCAAAATCCAATACAAAAGTCTTGTCATCATGTCACATTTTCAAGACATAAGGAATAAAGTATTTCTTCTTCCATAATTTTGTTTCTAAGCTTTCTTTTCCTCAAAGCATATTAAAAGTAATCACTTGTCAAATTACAAAAACAATCTAGATATTTAAACCCTCTAATATGCACTAGTTCTATCCCTACAATTTTCTTATAAGATTTTTTTAGCATTACTTTCGTTGCTTCCTTCTTGGGGATTGCTTGCATGATTATACATATTCCTTGTTGTTTGTGGACTATCTTCATATCTTCGACTTTGTGGGCTGCCTCCATTATCCTGAGATACAATAATAGGTTGGATTACAATTACAAGAATAATGCCACATATTCATCTCTAATAGGAATAATAGTTAAAACATCAAACTTAAATTCAACACAAAAGGAACTTATAGGGATTGATCTATTTTATGAAAACATGTTTGGAAAGACTTTCAAAATTCTTTTTATCAATGGAAACATGAACTATAACAAATTATCTTAAATAAAATCAAATTATACATGAGAAAATTAATAAGGGCTATCATACCTGATTTTGTGGATGTCTAAGTCCTAGAGTTGATAATATGTGTGCATTATATGGCTGAAAGTGTGGAGAATTTTGCATGTTGTTTCCACTCTTAAAGAAAATATAGATAGCTTAGTTGATAGAAAGAGAAAATATAAATAAAATATATTATTGTAAAAATTTCTAACCTATGAATTGGGTGTTCTAGGCCAAGCTACTGGGAATTGAAAACTAGGAAAAGGAGGACAATATGGATTATGTTGTCCCTATATCAAAAGATAGTTATGTCATATTACCTAATGGGATACTATATTCATTGAAAACTAGAAAATAATGCATTTATTCGTCTAACCTACTCCATAGAAAGTAAGGGTGTAAATACACTCGATTGTTTAGACATTTCACTCATCAATTTGTCAGTAATTTCATTCATGATCTTTTGAGGCATTTCATTAATCATGGCTTGTGTCTCTTGTATTTTTCTTTCTACAAGATCAACAGTTTCCTATATTTGTAGAAAGAAGTAAGAAATAATAAAACTTTGTTTACATTTATTCTAATAATATACTTGTGATCTAGTCACCTTATGTTTTGTATTCTCTTCTCATAAAAATTCATTTGATACACGGAGAGAGACACTCCATGCTCCCATCTTATCATACCCACATCCAACCAATCTAGTACGCTTGTTTTTGATAGGTTGGATGACATCACATGTAGTCTTATCCTCTAGAGTTGTATTGTTAATACTTGATTCATCATTTGATAATTGGTTTTGTAGAATTTTTGTGGTGCTCTCCAATTTTAAAACTAACAAAGGAAAATGCAACAATTATGATAATAAAACATTTTGAAAGGTACAATTTAAATTCTATGTATCACCATATATGTATCTTTAGAATAAGCAGCTTTTAACAAGTCTATTTTACTTGACGTCCATCCAAGCTCTTTCTCCTAAATGTAACAAAATATATTCTATCAAATGATTGAACACCTTGAACATTTATATATTGATATCATATATATATATATATATATATATATATCACTATTCTTACCAAGTCTTGTTGTTTCCTTGCAAATGTTTTTGCTCCACTGCAATGATTCATTTTTTTATTTGATCTATTAACCTTATTCTTTTAAGCAATTTCCTGATAAAGTAAAATATTCATATTAAATTTAAAATCAAGAAGCAATTATATATGTATAGAAATTATGTACATGTGTTTTGGGATTTTTTCACTTCTCTACCAATCACAAAAATTGTTCGCGGTCAATTCGAGAGTCCTTTGAAACTTCATGCATCATTTTGTCCTTATCATTGTGATACTTTGACCAATACTTAGTGTAACGACTGCCACCAAACCAATGGTTGAATCATCACTAATAATGCGTAATAAGTATAACCAGCGGATTAACAAAAATAACTAAAAATTAAAACTATTTTTGTAAAGAGATCCATTTTCTGGAAAACTCTTTAATGAAAGAACCAAAACTTTATATACATCATGGTTCGCATTGTACATACACTGTACCATCTTATCTCAAGGTTAACATATAACAGTTGCTTTATCAAAACATGTACTGAAGCAACATAAAACCTCGAGGCATACAAGTCAGTTTGTTCATAAAACCATCACATAGTAAATCCAAGGACCTGAGAATACAGAGACGACACATAAGACTTCTATCTACAAGACATGATAGACAATACACTCAACCTGAGCTATTACTGCTATCCCTGCTACTATTGTCCTTCCTCTACAGAACGATCTCTACCTCCTCGTACACATCCACCTAAAAATTGTGGATCCCATAGGGTGAGACAATTGTCCCAGCGAGAGATATAACTCTCTTTCAACAATGTTATTATCATAGGTAAACAATATAAAACTGAGTAGAGGTTCATTTATACTAATAACCAAGGTTAATCACTGTGGATAAGTAGATTAGAACATTCTCATCTTTTAAAGCATTGCAACTATCTATGATAGAGAAGTAAATCATCTATTCACTTTATAAGGAATATGAAGAACATGTGTATCATTTACCCATCATATTATACAAACATCTCACACTTATCCTATGATAATATCATCATGTTCTAACTTTATACCAATCTTGCAAGAGTATATCCAGGTATTGATTATACCAATCCTGTGATATTACAGCCAGGTATTGGATTGTACCAATCCTGTAATATTACAACCATGTATTGGATTGTACCAATCCTGTGATATTACAACCATGTATTGGATTGTACCAATCTTGTGATATTACAACCATGTATTGGATTATACCAATCCTGTGATATTACAGCCAGATATTGGATTATACCAATCCTATGATATTACAGCCATGTATTGGATTGTACCAATCCTGTGAGATCATAGCCAGTTATTGGGTTATCCCAATCCTGTGAGAGTTCAGCCAGGTATTGGGTTATCCCAATCTTGTGAGAGTTCAGCTAGGTATTGGATTGTACCAATATTGTGAGATCACTGTTAGGTATTGGACTATGCCAATCCTGTGATATTACAGCCATGTATTGGATTGTACCAATCATGTGATATTACAGCTAGGTATTGGATTATGCCAATCCTATGAGATCATAGCCGCACATTGGGTTATCCCAATCCTGTGAGAGTTCATCCAGGTATTGGGTTATCCCAATCCTGTGAGAGTTTAGCCAGGTATTGGATTATACCAATCCTATGAGATTATAGCCAGGTATTGGACTATGCCAATCTTGTGATATTGGATTGCTCCAATCCGGTGAGATCACTTTGAGAGTACAACCAGGTATTGAGTTATACCAATCCTGTGAGATCATGGACATATTGCTAAGGATTCCATAGTAGTTGAAATACCTTTATGTTTCCCTTTCACTTTCATTATGGGACATCAATCTCTGGATCAACATCTTGTCACCTCTCACTAGGCAACAACTATTCACATGGCTCACAAGGCCATTAAACATCTTGTCACCTCTCACTAGGCAATAACTATTCACATGGCTCACAAGGTCATTAAACATCTTGTCACCTCTCACTAGGAAACAATTATTCACATGACTTACAAGACCCATTATTAGGGTTAGGGTTTCCCTTTATAACCGAATAGGGTTTCAAATTCATATTATCAATCCAAACCTTAATTCATTACTCCACACATCTAGGAGCATACATTGATATCATAAGTATTCAATCATACTTATTTATTCTTATCATTTATCATTAAATGATTATCAACACAAAGTATGAGTTTCTCTCTCATCCTTACCAGGATATTGATTACATCATACTTTATTTTTTTTTATTTTTTTATTTTTTTATTTTTGTAAAATTGGCCATTTTATTCATCCCGTGGCCTGGGCTCGATCCTGGGACCTCTCACTAACAAACCGAGTGTCTAACCATCTTGGTGTCTTCCGTTAGACATACTTTATTATCTTGGCTTAACCCTATCTCAAGGTATGTTGGCCTACACTTATCAAAGTATATTAAACTCATTAGATGTTAATTTAACAATTGACATGACACACTTCAAGTGTTAATCATCCAAGTATGTTGGATTTGAGGTGCATTAAGGTGTATTAACCTTGATGTGTTGGATATAATATTTATCATGCCTTGATATATCACTTCCCTCATCACTTTTATCTTACTTAAGTTCATCAACTTACCTTGTATTAGGGTATTTCCCATCCTATTTATCATGTAGTGTATTGGCCATAAGTCACACACTTGAATTACCCAACTATCATCAAGTGATATGGACTCATCTCAATTTAAGGCATTATTGATATAGGGTTGACCATTATCAACCAGTTTAGGTGTTTTACCTATCAAGGTATTAGCTAAACCATTACTTGGTGTTATACTCATCACTCCTAAGAGTGTTTTGCCCTCACCTTTACAAGGTGTATCGGGTTGAATCATGTATGTCAAGTTGAACACATGTATTGGGTTAGGTGTATATCGAGCTAGGCATCATCATATCCCTCATACCCTTACTCATCAAGGTATCAACCTTACCAATCATATGGTGTATCACCTTCAGCATACCTGGGTGTAACATCCTCACCTCACTTGAAGATATTGGCCACATCCTACTTTAATGTATTGGCCATCACATGTTCTAGGGTATTAACCACCATAGCACTTTTGTCGTCTGGTGTATTGGGTTACCCACCATATCATTTTAGAGATGTGTGCTCAAAACCATACCGTCCAAGAGGTGTATGCTTAACCCAATATTAGTTTAGAGGTGTATGTTTTCTTACCATATCTGTTTAGAGGTGTATGCTTCCTTGCCATACCGGGTAAGAGGTGTATACGTTCTTACCATATCGGGTAAGAGGTGTGTGCATCATCGCTATATCACTTTAGAGGTGTATGTGTGCTTACCATATCACCTTAGAGGTGTATGTGTGCTTCACACCATATCGGGAAAAGAGGTGTGTGTGTGCTTCACACCATATCGAGCAAAGAGGTGTGTGTGTGCTTCACACCATATCAGGAAAAGAGGTGTATGCTTGATCTAATATCGTTCAAGAGGTGTATACTACATTACCATATCGTGCAAGGAAGTATAAACTCATATCCTTATCATTTTAGTGGTGTATGTACATCACCATATCGGGTTAGAGGTGCTTGCTTGTGTGCTTGAACCCAATATCACTTTGTAAGGTGATACCATCATCTTCAAGCTCTAGATATTCATTATACTTGTTCTAGTACATGGATAAAAGGTCTAAGAAACTACTAGAACTAATAGATATATCAAGTATTCAAGAAAATCTCGGAATTGAAAGTAGATCATCAAATATAGCAAGAAAAATGGTGAATAATAACATGTTTGGGTTCAAGTTATATAACCCGCCTCAAGAACAACTTCAAAGCTCCAAGATACAAAGATTCACATTCCTAAAGTTGAAGATGACTTATCAAAAGTCCAAGGCTTGTTCACAACTCCTTCATATATAAGGAATCACCATAGTTAAGAACTTGGTGAAGAAGAAAATAAAGAAAGATCATAACCCTAGATCCATGCTTCAATCTAAGGTTGAAGATGATCATGGCCTCACCTTAGGATTAAGAATTGAGCTCCTTCTTGCTCCTTATCACCTTGCACGATACCTCAGTACTGATGCACGATATTCCCTCACTTATGGCCGATATCCCCTTCACTTGTGGCCAATATCACTTCATTTGGCCAATATCAACTTGCTATGGCTGATATCAACATGCTATGGCCGATATCACTTGCTATGGCCGATACCCAAGGCCCTATGCACGATACCAATTGACCTATGCATTATACCAAGACTCTATGAATGATATCTAAGATCAAGCAGGTGGTAGGATTTGAAAATTTTCACTAAGGGGTGAAAGGAAGGGTATATATACTTGAGGTTCATGGGAGAGAGTGTGAGAGGTGTCATCGCCTTACTACTAGTAGGTGCCACATGGCCATGCATGGATTAAAACATGTACTTGCATGCATTACATATTTATCCTTCCATGCAAAATCAAAACTTGAGGATAATGCAAGGGATAAGGGTCGGCCCCATTTGGTTATCTTCTAGGACAAGCCACTTCCACACACATTATTATATTCACAATTCAATGCAACCTTTGCCAAGGAAAGTTGCAAGCCGATATCCATTGCTTTATTGAAGTGATTAGTTCGTTTTTGCAAAGGAAAAGATTTAAAAACACGATATGGGGGTATCCTCTTTTGCTCCTTGGCCGATAGGGACTCCCATTTAACATTACAACTCGATACACTCAATACAAGCTCAAATTATGTTTTCCATTCAACCCCTTTCTTGGTCTTTTCATCACCAAGAATACTACCACTCATAAATGATTCGAACATGGTGTCTCATTCATTATATCTGCTCTAAATGATACATAGAGTAAGTAGGAACACTCTACAAGTGATAATTTGCATATGAACCCTACATTTTGGGTAAATTATAATTTGTACCAAAATTGGTGCATAAGGTACTAACATTATTCAAACAAGTTCAAACTTGGTATTTAGGCTTTCCAAAGTCACAACTTAGCATCACTCTCTTTCTTATAATGCTAAAACACTTAGGGCACGTTAAACATGTGACATATTGCAATATAACCCCTCATCTTGGGTAAATTATACTTTGGTCCAAAACAAAAGAACATTGCTCAAACGACATTCAATCAGGACCAAACTTGGAACATACATGTTTCACATGATAACAAAACACTTTAGAGGATTATATTAAATTTATAAGCAACTTACTTAGCTAAAACAAATAGGGTTACCTCATAACCTAGGTCAGGGTCATTACACTTAGCCTTAAATTCCACCCTCTAATCAGTAAGACTGGACTTAATATGGGTCCACACACAGACCTAAGATTTTTGATGTGCACTAAAGTCAAAGTCAACCTAGATATGGACACACCTCATAAATGAAAGTAAATAATAAAATAATCTATATAAATAACATTATATGATAAATATTACAGATAAAATTTAATGTGTGTCATCAAATGAAGATTAAGGCATTTGAGGCCAATATTTATCCACATGCCGCAAACTTACTTTTCTCATTAAGACTCCATAAATGAAACTTATTTGTTTACCTACTTCCCCAAGTTCAAATCCTTTATCATCAAACATCACTTAGTGCCTTTCTCCAGATTTTGGCCTAAGATTTAAGGAAGTAGTAGGGCCTCTTACCCTCCTTTGTGGTGTCTCATGCTGCATGTCAATAATTGGTATTTGTTCACCATTATCATCTGGACTTAGGCAAGATTGTTGCCTAGGATTAACAACAATGTCACTTGGAGATGATGGGCATGGAGGAGTCACAAGTGCACCTTCTTGTATAGATTCACTTCTTTGTGCCAACCTTCCTGACTTTCTTATCATCTAATATGAACAAAATAAGAAAAAACAACACATGGATAAAAAATGAATTCCATATAATTCAATATTTCCCCACTACCCTTTATGGTTCAAAAGCTTTACTTCCTATTTACATGAAAACAAAGTATAATGTCTGAAATCATGATCATAGTTTTCTCTAAACATGATAATATAATATCACTAAGTTGGTTTTCTATTTATAAAATTATATCATATAAACACAACTTTCATTACATATGGAAGTGAAAAATATCAAAAAACCAAAGTCAAAATGTAATATCAAGCATGATGAACTGTCTCTTAAACATTAAGAAAAGTACATGCAAAAGGTTATATAAAACAATATATAATATTCGATGTCTTGCTCATAAGGATTGTGATAAATGATAGTTGAACCATCCATGCTTGCCCTTATCCAATGAATATCATATGCATCACCAACATTAGCTTCTTTCAAGGATGCCTCAACACAAAATTCATCTATGAATGGAATATCAAACAATTCCCTTGGTGGAACCTTCAACACCACATGCCAATTGGAATCCACTGGATCCTGGATATAAAAGCATTATTGAGCTTGGAAAACAAATATGAAAGTGTCATCTTTGTGTGATGTCTTGGAAAAGTTCAATAGAGTAAGTCCATAATTATCAATTCTACATCCACCAATAGTGCTATGATAAAACCATGTGCAACAAAATAGTGGGATTTCTATATTAAGCCCATATTTTATATTGATAGCCTCATCTAGCTTACCATAATAACTAACATTTGAAGTAAGTGGATTGCAATCCCTAGAGTTGGAGTAGCTAGATGTTTCTATTGAGACATATATCCCACTATTTTTTGACTTACATCGACAATCCAAATATTTTGTGTGAAATTTGTAGCTTTTAATACAATACCCATCATATCTTTCTCCTTCATTATATGGACCTTGAGCAAGCCATCTAATTTCCTCTAAAACCTCTACACCATTCTTTCTACAATTTCAATATATATATATATATATATATATATATATATGATTGCTTTAGAGTTGTTGTCACATAAATTATGAAATTATACAAATAAGAATTTCATTTACTTATATGATCTTGAAACCATTTTGGAAATTCACGATGGTGCTTCATGTTAAGGTTCCTAAGAGACATTGGAGGGTGGTTCTTTTGTAAATCAAACAATATGATTTTAATGTTAGTATATATACGAATTGATACATACATAAAATGTAAAAATAAATAAATGTAAATTCTTTACCTTTGGAATGCCTTGCAGTTGTATGCAAAAGCCAACCCTGGTGAATTGAAGTTGTGGCCATGCAAAGTACAAACAGATATGTACATTAGGTGTACATGCAGGGCGGTTGTCTCGGTCGAAAATAAGTTTCATGCGGCTTTGTTTTTAATTTCTTGTTCCATGACCAGGAACAACTATTGCCAGGAACAAGATCTAATACATGCAAGGCGTATGGTTTCCGCTTCAGTAGCTAGCGTATCACACAACTATTGCCAGGAACAGGATCTAATACAGCATCTCGTAACATCAAAATTGGTCCCTGTTAAAACACCATTCACTGGTACGGTTAAGAGTGGGAATCCGAATTACGTGCGTGCATGCTTAACAAAAACTAGCAACATTGTTGATGCAATGTCGTCAACTGGAAAAAAAAATACTGTATGAGTGGGCCGTCAATGATCTACAGTTATTAGCACCAATCGCCAGTGCTGCTGGAAATCAAAAATATACTATGAATTTTTGAAATGATTTCAAACTAATAAAAAAATAAAGAGTGGCCTAGAGTGGCCGCTTGCAGCACTCATAGTGCCGACAATTGTCGTATCCCCAGCAACGGTGCCAAAAACTTGACACACTTTTTACTTGCGTAGAAACACAAGTGTACACGTCAATGTAATATAGGCCTTTGTGAGGCCCGAGTCAAACTCAAGGATATGTGAATTATCGGAGACTACTACTAACTACCCGCAATTAGCTAGACCGATTAAATAGTTGGAAGTTGTTGTAAAATTAAAAGAAAATGAAATAAAACAAAACAAAGCAATCGATTAAATGTTTAGTTTAATCAATTCAGGATGAGATCTTTAGGATTGCGGTTTCACCGTGGGTTTTCATTGTATTAAATTCTATGTAGTTACTCAGATTTATCTCTCTATCCAGGTAGTGGCCTGAAATCAGAATTGCCCACTGTCGTCGTACAATTCACTACCTATATCTAGGTCAGTTCCATCGTCGTAGTAACCTATACCCTAAACTAGGTGCATTAAAATCGATCTCTCGGTATCCACCATTACCTTACACCACCTTGTTCAAGGGATTTGTCAATTAACGTGAATTTTGTCTCTTTTCAACCGTTAATTCTTCTTTCAAAGTAATTAAGGGCATTAGATTATTATTATGGTGATCAAGCATAACAATATAATTGAGAAAATGAAATTATACCACGGATTTAAGAGATAAAAGATGAATTACTATGATACAATTGTCATACAACGAATCCCCGGGCTACTCCCGGTCCTAAAGACAAAGGAGATTAGCCCCGCATGTTCATCTCAGAGCAAAACGTGGAGTAGAAAAAGGGAAACATGGAGAAAAATGTGATTGAGTGGTGAAACCCCTGAATGGAGAAGATCCAAGCACTCCTTGGCGTAGAATACACATTCTCCCGCCTTTCGGTGGTGGAAATCGTCTTCTTCGGCGTCTGAATCGGCTGGGGCGTGCTTCTGGGCTCCGTTCTTTTCTCCACACCTTCTCGGGACGTGTACAATGGCTAATGACGTGATAGATTGCTCTTAGCCACCGTCATTAGGTATAATCCCCGAGTTAGGTCACCAAATAATCACAACCGTCGGATTTAGATCGATCTGAAGCAAACTTGTACCTGATGGTGTCGATACCATCGATGCGGGTCGATGGTATCGACCTTGTGTAGTATCTGCAATTCTTCTTTTCTTCAGTCTTTGCGCCTGATGCTATCTTGATACCATTGACGAGGGTCGTTGGTATCGACAAACCTGTAGCGACGATTTTGTCTTTTTGTGTCGCTGTAGCTCCACCAGTCGATAGTATCGACATATGCGTCGATAGTATCGACTCACTTCTCGCCAGTAACCTGATGGTAAATCGATACCATCGACTCTGCTGTCGCTAGTATCAACTTTCTTCTGCTCCTTGCGACTGGCAACCTATGGTCCGGTCGATGGTATCGACCACTGTTGATGGTATCGACAGAAGCAGATACTTGTTTTTCCTGAAATTACAACACGAAACCACATAAGCCTACACAAAACATATTCTTGTAATAATTTGTGCTCAAAATATACTGAAATAAGGAAGATTTGACATAGAGAAGTATCATAGACCAAAGTAGATGAATTATGCAACATTAACCACAGAAATGACTAATAAATGCATAAAACACATATAAAACAAGTCTATAAATGCGACTCAAAATCATCGCATCAGCCATCCGGCCCAGGGGCCTTATCCTTATTAGATTCATAAACACATCTTCAACTTCCTTAATAGATACCTCCCTACTTAGAAGATCATAATAGGTAACATCAATTTTTGGCAGAATCCATTCATCCTACCAAACTACTTCATCCATCAGAGTATTACTGAACAACATAGAGTAGAAGTTTTTAACATTGTTCCTAATAGCATCAGGATCATATGTCTTATTTCCAAACTCATCTTCTAAAACATTTATATTGTTTCTAAATCTTCTAGTTTTCAGAGAAGCATAGAAAAAAGTAGAATTATTATCACCTTTCTTTAACCACTGGATTCTACTCTTCTGTCGAAGCAAACATTCCTCATTATTCAAAGCTTTGATAGTCTCACTTCTTAACTGAGTTAACCTTCTCTATTTGTCTTCATTAATAGGATCTACGTCCACTTCCTTCTGCAAACAGAACAACTCACTTTCCAACTCCCTCGCTTTAGAGAACAGGTTGCCTACCACCTCCTTGTTCCATTTCCTCAAAGCACACACTACAACAGAGAGTTTTCTATAGACAATAAACATGGGAGTGCCAACAGGCTCAGTATTGCGACCACCTTCATTTTTAGGCCTGCAAATGGTATCCCAGGAAACTGTGTGCAAGTGCTTCTTTTCTTCAGAATCCTTCCATAGGAAATCCCTCATAATTTTCTCAAGCTCCTTAATAACAGATTTCGGCAAAGGGAAAGCAGAAGTCCAAAAAATACTATAAGCAGATAAAGTAGATATAATCAGTTCCACCCTTCCTGCTTGAGATAAAAGATTTCCCTTCCAGGACTCGAGCCTCATGTTGAATTTATCCACAATAGGGTTACACATCTCTTTAGTCAACCTACTAGTGAAGAGGGGAACACCAAGATATCGAACAGGTAAATCACCAACCTCAATATTCAGAATACTACCCATATCAGAGTCCCTAGCACTTCTACTCAAGAAAATATGACTTTTGCTATTGTTGAGCCGAAGACCCGAAATATGATGAAAAGTATCCAGAATTTCTTTAATACAGAGAGCATTGCTTTTGTCAGCTTTGGAGAACAGAAGGAGGTCATATGCAAAAATGATATGGGAAATACTCACCTTTCCAGCAGAAATAGGATTCAATCTTCCCTTTCTCATCTCAGAATTGATAACTGAAGTCAGACCCTGCATAGCAATAACAAATAAGAGGGGGGATAGGGGGTCCCCCTGCCTAACCCCATTCAAAGCTATGAATTCATCAGTAGGGGTTCCATTCACAATAACCTTATAGGTAGCTGTAATGAAAGATTCCTGAACCCAGTTTAACCAACACAAAGGAAACCCCATCTTACTCATCAGAAACAAGATGTAATCTCTTCTTACTGAATCATAGGCTTTAGCTAAATTAGCTTTAACACACATATATTGTTGAGACCCACTAAAAGTACTTAAAACCTCATTAGCCAGCAAAATAGCATCGCCAATCTTCCTCCCTTTCACAAAGGCCACCTGATTAGCATCAATAATACTAGGAAGAACCTTTGCAAGCCGATTAGCCATAACTTTAGCTATCACTTTATAGATCATATTGCACAGAGAAACCAGTCTAAAATCTTTAAGATTAGTAGCCCCTTGAATCTTAGGAATCAAAGTGATCATCGTACTATTGCATTCCTTAAGCAGCCTGCCAGTTTTAAAGAAATAAAGAATCACGGAGACAATTTCTTCACCAACCACATTCCAAACTTCCTTAAAGAAAGCAGCATTAAAGCCATCCGTCCCAGGGGCCTTATCCTTATTTAGATTCATAAACACATCTTTAACTTCCTTAATAGATACCTCCCTACTTAGAAGATCATAACAGGTAACATCAATTTTCGGCAGAATCCATTCATCCTTCCAAACTACTTCATCCATGAGAGTAATACTGAACAACATAGAGTAGAAGCTTTTAACATTGTTCCTAATAGCATCAGGATCATATGTATGATTTCCAAACTCATCTTCTAAAACATTTATATTGTTTCTAACTCTTCTAGTTTTCAGAGAAGTATAGAAAAAAGCAGAATTACTATCACCTTTCTTTAACCACTGGATTCCACTCTTCTGTCGAAGCAAACATTCCTCATTATTCAAAGCTTTGATAGTCTCACTTCTTAACTGAGTTAACCTTCTCTGTTTGTCTTCATTAATAGGATCTACGTCCACTTCCTTCTGCAAACAGAACAACTCACTTTCCAACTCCCTAGCTTTAGAGAACAGGTTGCCTACCATCTCCTTGTTCCATTTCCTCAAAGCACACACTACAACAGAGAGTTTTCTATAGACAATAAACATGGGAGTGCCAACAACCTCAGTATTGCGCCAAGCTTCAGAAACCACATTCTTAAAAGAATCATGATTAGTCCAAGCATTAATAAACCAAAACATGGAGCCACCTTTCGTTTTTGAACCCAACCTGAGCATAAGAATTTTGTGATCACTTACAGCAGCAGGAACAACTTCGCCCCAACAATAGGAGAAAGCAGATAGGAAATTTACATTTGTGAAGATACAATCGATTTTAGAAAAAGTACTAATGCCTCTTCTACTATGACTGTCCCAAGTAAAGAAGAAACCCTTGGTTTGTAATTCAATCAGATTCACATTAGCAATGGCCTTATTAAAATCAGTCATACTATGAGAAGAAGGAGTTTGTTTACCAGACTTCTCACTCAAAAGCCTCACTGCATTAAAGTCCCCAACAACACACCAATTGACAGGGTTAAGATCCTTAATATTGATTAAAGAGTTCCAAATAAGTACTCGATCCTTATCAGGATTTGCTCCATAAACAGCCATCAGATCTATCTTCATCATATCTTTAACTATACTACAATGAATGCATTGTTCATTCTTCCATGAAACCTTAACATCCAATTCAGCATCTTCCCAGATTATCAGGATACGAGTATACGAATAAAACTCAGAGTTCTCAATGTACTTAGCATTGGACCAGATCCTACCAACAAAATCATCCACATCCTCTTTTTGAAGCCTGGATTCCAAGATCACATAAACATCTGCCTTATTTCTCTTTATTTCATCCCGAATGTGGGGTACTTTATTCACTCCACCCCTCACATTCCAGGACATGACGTTGAAGGAATCAACCATTAGGAAAAATGATAGGGGAGTCATCCACCATCGCAACTGCAGCCACAGATGTACCAACCATTTCATTTAAAAATTCCTCCTTGTCAAAGTTTGATAGGGGTGAAAATTTATTCAAGGATTCAGGAATAGATCTCGCTGAGTTCTTCACATTACCTCTAGGTACCGACTTACTGTTCTTCTTTGTTGTCTCCCACCCTGCTTCCGGAGTGATTACAGGAGTAATCACCTCCGCCGTACTCTGAGAAGAAAGTGCATGAACAACAGAAGTACCAACATCAGTGACAATTTCCGCATCCCCATCTGTAATCTTTTCTTCAGCGTCTATGAACACTTCCGCCTCTTCTTCTTCAGCATCTTTCTTCAGAACCCACTTCTTTTTGCTTTTCTTCCTCAACATCCCAGTATCTTCTCACTTCTTTGGGTCAGCACACAAAGAAGACTCATGCCCGTACAGACCACATGTCGAGCACTTGTTGGGCTCCCACTCATATTCAACCTTAATGACATCGACTTGTCCATCATCACTTGCGATTTGCATCTCCTTTGGGTAAGAGAAATCTGCCGAGATGACCACCTGTATCCTCGTATACTCCAGCCTTCTGAATTCTAATGTCAACTTATCAGGCTGAAGAGGACGCCCCAATATTGAACCAATACTACTAAACATTTCCGCATCCCAGAGCTCAAGAGGCAGGTTGTAGATCTTCAACCTGATCGGAATATCAGTTAGCTTCATCTTTTCCAACGACTCTCCCCTTTCCCATTTCTTAATAATCAGCAGCTTCCCCGCCACGAACCAAGGCTCTCCATCAATAGATGTGCAAAGGTCTTCCTCCTTCTCAAACATGACAATGAAGAACCCCTTACCTCTAGATCTGACTTCGATGGAGCCTTTAATCTTCCAAATCATGGCCAAATGCTTCACCAGAGCCGGCCAGTGAGGCTTAAGACCCACCACGTATCCGACAGACATTTTACTCCATCTAGCTAGATTTCTCTCTACAATAGCCTTTGAGTAAACGATCTTTCCATCCACTAGTTGCGCATTTGTCTTCTTCAGATGAACTGGCCCTGATACACTCTTCTCCTTAAACAGCCCTGACCAGTCTAGTGCCTCCCTCGTCACTACCACACCAGAAGGGTTCATGTTTCCTATTTTTCTCAACACGATCCCCTCTCTGCCTGGATCTGGAGGGTCAGACGCCGTCGACGCTTCCGCCATCGCCATTGGCCCCTCTCTTGCTCCCTCAGGCATCGCTCAACCAATGGTATATTAACTTTGTGTGAGATAATTGCTGTTTGGGACAATAATAAATATACTCAACAACAAGTTGTTCATTATTTGGTACACAAGTAAATAATATTTCTTTCTATAGATAAAGACTATTATGCCCTATTGTTATATGTATCAAAAAATCTCTTAAAGGGCTCCGTTGGAAATTGATATTTATGAAAAATTAATCAATTCTGTGCTGCAAGAATTTGACGCGGCACATTATCCTTAAAATTTCTGGTTTGCTAGTCTCTGCGTCAAGTTAGCTTTCTTCTAGACGGCATAACAAAAAACAATTAAATTGCCACTCCTACTTTAGTTATCGTGCCGCCGCTCTGCCAGAGAAACAAACACAACCTTAGTCATTTTATCTGATGTTTGTTATGTAGTTTAAAAGACAAATAAGATATGGTACCGATAATAGAATAAAAAATCTCCAGATAACGTGTCATTTGGCATCTTTGCGGTAGGAGATAAGTTTATTTGCCGTAGATGTCTATTTGCTGTAAAACTTATATATGTTGAATACATGTAATGTTATTTACATATAGGACATAATATAATTTATCTAAGTAAAGAAAGATTACTTAGCGTACCAAAGGACAAACATCTTACTATTAAGTTTGTTTGTCGTTGTTCTAAAGATCAATCATCTTATACGAGGTTAAAATATTACTGGTTACTTAGAGATAAGGGATAATTATTCCATTATATAATCGTCTATTTATGCACAACAACCCAGAAGATATATACAAGTCAAATAACAAATTTGAAAGTGATTACGGCTGTAATAGGTTTATTTGTCGTGGGTAAAGAACTACAACAGAACTGTCTTTTCGACCATGGCCGAATCCCTGACTACAAAACTCTGACATGTAAATGTTGTTCAACGCTTGTTCCTGACCAATATATCCTAGGAGAATGTTTGGTGACCAAAAATCATGGTCAGGGCCAATCCCTAGCATTGACCAATGATTGATATAGTCTTACGAATTGAGATAATACATTTAATCTATTAGCATTTATCAAAAGAAGCAAATAATACTAATCCACATTTGACATTTCAAATTACATAAATATGAAATTCTATTCATTTAACAATCAAAATCCAATACAAAAGTCTTGTCATCATGTCACATTTTCAAGACATAAGGAATAAAGTATTTCTTCTTCCATAATTTTGTTTCTAAGCTTTCTTGTCCTCAAAGCATATTAAAAGTAATCACTTGTCAAATTACAAAAACAATCTAGATATTTAAACCCTCTAATATGCACTAGTTCTATCCCTACAATTTTCTTATAAGATTTTTTTAGCATTACTTTCGTTGCTTCCTTCTTGGGGATTGCTTGCATGATTATACATATTCCTTGTTGTTTGTGGACTATCTTCATATCTTCGACTTTGTGGGCTGCCTCCATTATCCTGAGATACAATAATAGGTTGGATTACAATTACAAGAATAATGCCACATATTCATCTCTAATAGGAATAATAGTTAAAACATCAAACTTAAATTCAACACAAAAGGAACTTATAGGGATTGATCTATTTTATGAAAACATGTTTGGAATGACTTTCAAAATTCTTTTTATCAATGGAAACATGAACTATAACAAATTATCTTAAATAAAATCAAATTATACATGAGAAAATTAATAAGGGCTATCATACCTGATTTTGTGGATGTCTAAGTCCTAGAGTTGATAATATGTGTGCATTATATGGCTGAAAGTGTGGAGAATTTTGCATGTTGTTTCCACTCTTAAAGAAAATATAGATAGCTTAGTTGATAGAAAGAGAAAATATAAATAAAATATATTATTGTAAAAATTTCTAACCTATGAATTGGGTGTTCTAGGCCAAGCTACTGGGAATTGAAAACTAGGAAAAGGAAGACAATATGGATTATGTTGTCCCTATATCAAAAGATAGTTATGTCATATTACCTAATGGGATACTATATTCATTGAAAACTAGAAAATAATGCATTTATTCGTCTAACCTACTCCATAGAAAGTAAGGGTGTCAATACACTCGATTGTTTAGACATTTCACTCATCAATTTGTCAGTAATTTCATTCATGATCTTTTGAGGCATTTCATTAATCATGGCTTGTGTCTCTTGTATTTTTCTTTCTACAAGATCAACAGTTTCCTATATTTGTAGAAAGAAGTAAGAAATAATAAAACTTTGTTTACATTTATTCTAATAATATACTTGTGATCTAGTCACCTTATGTTTTGTATTCTCTTCTCATAAAAATTCATTTGATACACGGAGAGAGACACTCCATGCTCCCATCTTATCATACCCACATCCAACCAATCTAGTACGCTTGTTTTTGATAGGTTGGATGACATCACATGTAGTCTTATCCTCTAGAGTTGTATTGTTAATACTTGATTCATCATTTGATAACTGGTTTTGTAGAATTTTTGTGGTGCTCTCCAATTTTAAAACTAACAAAGGAAAATGCAACAATTATGATAATAAAACATTTTGAAAGGTACAATTTAAATTCTATGTATCACCATATATGTATCTTTAGAATAAGCAGCTTTTAACAAGTCTATTTTACTTGACGTCCATCCAAGCTCTTTCTCCTAAATGTAACAAAATATATTCTATCAAATGATTGAACACCTTGAACATTTATATATTGATATCATATATATATATATATATATATATATATATATATATATATATATATATCACTATTCTTACCAAGTCTTGTTGTTTCCTTGCAAATGTTTTTGCTCCACTGCAATGATTCATTTTTTTATTTGATCTATTAACCTTATTCTTTTAAGCAATTTCCTGATAAAGTAAAATATTCATATTAAATTTAAAATCAAGAAGCAATTATATATGTATAGAAATTATGTACATGTGTTTTGGGATTTTTTCACTTCTCTACCAATCACAAAAATTGTTCGCGGTCAATTCGAGAGTCCTTTGAAACTTCATGCATCATTTTGTCCTTATCATTGTGATACTTTGACCAATACTTAGTGTAACGACTGCCACCAAACCAATGGTTGAATCATCACTAATAATGCGTAATAAGTATAACCAGCGGATTAACAAAAATAACTAAAAATTAAAACTATTTTTGTAAAGAGATCCATTTTCTGGAAAACTCTTTAATGAAAGAACCAAAACTTTATATACATCATGGTTCGCATTGTACATACACTGTACCATCTTATCTCAAGGTTAACATATAACAGTTGCTTTATCAAAACATGTACTGAAGCAACATAAAACCTCGAGGCATACAAGTCAGTTTGTTCATAAAACCATCACATAGTAAATCCAAGGACCTGAGAATACAGAGACGACACATAAGACTTCTATCTACAAGACATGATAGACAATACACTCAACCTGAGCTATTACTGCTATCCCTGCTACTATTGTCCTTCCTCTACAGAACGATCTCTACCTCCTCGTACACATCCACCTAAAAATTGTGGATCCCACAGGGTGAGACAATTGTCCCAGCGAGAGATATAACTCTCTTTCAACAATGTTATTATCATAGGTAAACAATATAAAACTGAGTAGAGGTTCATTTATACTAATAACCAAGGTTAATCACTGTGGATAAGTAGATTAGAACATTCTCATCTTTTAAAGCATTGCAACTATCTATGATAGAGAAGTAAATCATCTATTCACTTTATAAGGAATATGAAGAACATGTGTATCATTTACCCATCATATTATACAAACATCTCACACTTATCCTATGATAATATCATCATGTTCTAACTTTATACCAATCTTGCAAGAGTATATCCAGGTATTGATTATACCAATCCTGTGATATTACAGCCAGGTATTGGATTGTACCAATCCTGTAATATTACAACCATGTATTGGATTGTACCAATCCTGTGATATTACAACCATGTATTGGATTGTACCAATCTTGTGATATTACAACCATGTATTGGATTATACCAATCCTGTGATATTACAGCCAGATATTGGATTATACCAATCCTATGATATTACAGCCATGTATTGGATTGTACCAATCCTGTGAGATCATAGCCAGTTATTGGGTTATCCCAATCCTGTGAGAGTTCAGCCAGGTATTGGGTTATCCCAATCTTGTGAGAGTTCAGCTAGGTATTGGATTGTACCAATATTGTGAGATCACTGTTAGGTATTGGACTATGCCAATCCTGTGATATTACAGCCATGTATTGGATTGTACCAATCATGTGATATTACAGCTAGGTATTGGATTATGCCAATCCTATGAGATCATAGCCGCACATTGGGTTATCCCAATCCTGTGAGAGTTCATCCAGGTATTGGGTTATCCCAATCCTGTGAGAGTTTAGCCAGGTATTGGATTATACCAATCCGATGAGATTATAGCCAGGTATTGGACTATGCCAATCTTGTGATATTGGATTGCTCCAATCCGGTGAGATCACTTTGAGAGTACAACCAGGTATTGAGTTATACCAATCCTGTGAGATCATGGACATATTGCTAAGGATTCCATAGTAGTTGAAATACCTTTATGTTTCCCTTTCACTTTCATTATGGGACATCAATCTCTGGATCAACATCTTGTCACCTCTCACTAGGCAACAACTATTCACATGGCTCACAAGGCCATTAAACATCTTGTCACCTCTCACTAGGCAATAACTATTCACATGGCTCACAAGGTCATTAAACATCTTGTCACCTCTCACTAGGCAACAATTATTCACATGACTTACAAGACCCATTATTAGGGTTAGGGTTTCCCTTTATAGCCGAATAGGGTTTCAAATTCATATTATCAATCCAAACCTTAATTCATTACTCCACACATCTAGGAGCATACATTGATATCATAAGTATTCAATCATACTTATTTATTCTTATCATTTATCATTAAATGATTATCAACACAAAGTATGAGTTTCTCTCTCATCCTTACCAGGATATTGATTACATCATACTTTATTTTTTTTTATTTTTTTATTTTTTTATTTTTGTAAAATTGGCCATTTTATTCATCCCGTGGCCTGGGCTCGATCCTGGGACCTCTCACTAACAAACCGAGTGTCTAACCATCTTGGTGTCTTCCGTTAGACATACTTTATTATCTTGGCTTAACCCTATCTCAAGGTATGTTGGCCTACACTTATCAAAGTATATTAAACTCATTAGATGTTAATGTAACAATTGACATGACACACTTCAAGTGTTAATCATCCAAGTATGTTGGATTTGAGGTGCATTAAGGTGTATTAACCTTGATGTGTTGGATATAATATTTATCATGCCTTGATATATCACTTCCCTCATCACTTTTATCTTACTTAAGTTCATCAACTTACCTTGTATTAGGGTATTTCCCATCCTATTTATCATGTAGTGTATTGGCCATAAGTCACACACTTGAATTACCCAACTATCATCAAGTGATATGGACTCATCTCAATTTAAGGCATTATTGATATAGGGTTGACCATTATCAACCAGTTTAGGTGTTTTACCTATCAAGGTATTAGCTAAACCATTACTTGGTGTTATACTCATCACTCCTAAGAGTGTTTTGCCCTCACCTTTACAAGGTGTATCGGGTTGAATCATGTATGTCAAGTTGAACACATGTATTGGGTTAGGTGTATATCGAGCTAGGCATCATCATATCCCTCATACCCTTACTCATCAAGGTATCAACCTTACCAATCATATGGTGTATCACCTTCAGCATACCTGGGTGTAACATCCTCACCTCACTTGAAGATATTGGCCACATCCTACTTTAATGTATTGGCCATCACATGTTCTAGGGTATTAACCACCATAGCACTTTTGTCATCTGGTGTATTGGGTTACCCACCATATCATTTTAGAGATGTGTGCTCAAAACCATACCGTCCAAGAGGTGTATGCTTAACCCAATATTAGTTTAGAGGTGTATGTTTTCTTACCATATCTGTTTAGAGGTGTATGCTTCCTTGCCATACCGGGTAAGAGGTGTATACGTTCTTACCATATCGGGTAAGAGGTGTGTGCATCATCGCCATATCACTTTAGAGGTGTATGTGTGCTTACCATATCACCTTAGAGGTGTATGTGTGCTTCACACCATATCGGGAAAAGAGGTGTGTGTGTGCTTCACACCATATCGAGCAAAGAGGTGTGTGTGTGCTTCACACCATATCAGGAAAAGAGGTGTATGCTTGATCTAATATCGTTCAAGAGGTGTATACTACATTACCATATCGTGGAAGGAAGTATAAACTCATATCCTTATCATTTTAGTGGTGTATGTACATCACCATATCGGGTTAGAGGTGCTTGCTTGTGTGCTTGAACCCAATATCACTTTGTAAGGTGATACCATCATCTTCAAGCTCTAGATATTCATTATACTTGTTCTAGTACATGGATAAAAGGTCTAAGAAACTACTAGAACTAATAGATATATCAAGTATTCAAGAAAATCTCGGAATTGAAAGTAGATCATCAAATATAGCAAGAAAAATGGTGAATAATAACATGTTTGGGTTCAAGTTATATAACCCGCCTCAAGAACAACTTCAAAGCTCCAAGATACAAAGATTCACATTCCTAAAGTTGAAGATGACTTATCAAAAGTCCAAGGCTTGTTCACAACTCCTTCATATACAAGGAATCACCATAGTTAAGAACTTGGTGAAGAAGAAAATAAAGAAAGATCATAACCCTAGATCCATGCTTCAATCTAAGGTTGAAGATGATCATGGCCTCACCTTAGGATTAAGAATTGAGCTCCTTCTTGCTCCTTATCACCTTGCACGATACCTCAGTACTGATGCACGATATTCCCTCACTTATGGCCGATATCCCCTTCACTTGTGGCCAATATCACTTCATTTGGCCAATATCAACTTGCTATGGCTGATATCAACATGCTATGGCCGATATCACTTGCTATGGCCGATACCCAAGGCCCTATGCACGATACCAATTGACCTATGCATTATACCAAGACTCTATGAATGATATCTAAGATCAAGCAGGTGGTAGGATTTGAAAAATTTCACTAAGGGGTGAAAGGAAGGGTATATATACTTGAGGTTCATGGGAGAGAGTGTGAGAGGTGTCATCGCCTTACTACTAGTAGGTGCCACATGGCCATGCATGGATTAAAACATGTACTTGCATGCATTCCATATTTATCCTTCCATGCAAAATCAAAACTTGAGGATAATGCAAGGGATAAGGGTCGGCCCCATTTGGTTATCTTCTAGGACAAGCCACTTCCACACACATTATTATATTCACAATTCAATGCAACCTTTGCCAAGGAAAGTTGCAAGCCGATATCCATTGCTTTATTGAAGTGATTAGTTCGTTTTTGCAAA
Source organism: Alisma plantago-aquatica (assembly GCA_963693085.1). Lineage (NCBI taxonomy): Eukaryota > Viridiplantae > Streptophyta > Magnoliopsida > Alismatales > Alismataceae > Alisma > Alisma plantago-aquatica. Next base: position 1,432,174,764 of record OY856411.1, read on the forward strand.
GGAAAAGATTTAAAAACACGATATGGGGGTATCCTCTTTTGCTCCTTGGCCGATAGGGACTCCCATTTAACATTACAACTCGATACACTCAATACAAGCTCAAATTATGTTTTCCATTCAACCCCTTTCTTGGTCTTTTCATCACCAAGAATACTACCACTCATAAATGATTCGAACATGGTGTCTCATTCATTATATCTGCTCTAAATGATACATAGAGTAAGTAGGAACACTCTACAAGTGATAATTTGCATATTAACCCTACATTTTGGGTAAATTATAATTTGTACCAAAATTGGTGCATAAGGTACTAACATTATTCAAACAAGTTCAAACTTGGTATTTAGGCTTTCCAAAGTCACAACTTAGCATCACTCTCTTTCTTATAATGCTAAAACACTTAGGGCACGTTAAACATGTGACATATTGCAATATAACCCCTCATCTTGGGTAAATTATACTTTGGTCCAAAACAAAAGAACATTGCTCAAACGACATTCAATCAGGACCAAACTTGGAACATACATGTTTCACATGATAACAAAACACTTTAGAGGATTATATTAAATTTATAAGCAACTTACTTAGCTAAAACAAATAGGGTTACCTCATAACCTAGGTCAGGGTCATTACACTTAGCCTTAAATTCCACCCTCTAATTAGTAAGACTGGACTTAATATGGGTCCACACACAGACCTAAGATTTTTTATGTGCACTAAAGTCAAAGTCAACCTAGATATGGACACACCTCATAAATGAAAGTAAATAATAAAATAATCTATATAAATAACATTATATGATAAATATTACAGATAAAATTTAATGTGTGTCATCAAATGAAGATTAAGGCATTTGAGGCCAATATTTATCCACATGCCGCAAACTTACTTTTCTCATTAAGACTCCATAAATGAAACTTATTTGTTTACCTACTTCCCCAAGTTCAAATCCTTTATCATCAAACATCACTTAGTGCCTTTCTCCAGATTTTGGCCTAAGATTTAAGGAAGTAGTAGGGCCTCTTACCCTCCTTTGTGGTGTCTCATGCTGCATGTCAATAATTGGTATTTGTTCACCATTATCATCTGGACTTAGGCAAGATTGTTGCCTAGGATTAACAACAATGTCACTTGGAGATGATGGGCATGGAGGAGTCACAAGTGCACCTTCTTGTATAGATTCACTTCTTTGTGCCAACCTTCCTGACTTTCTTATCATCTAATATGAACAAAATAAGAAAAAACAACACATGGATAAAAAATGAATTCCATATAATTCAATATTTCCCCACTACCCTTTATGGTTCAAAAGCTTTACTTCCTATTTACATGAAAACAAAGTATAATGTCTGAAATCATGATCATAGTTTTCTCTAAACATGATAATATAATATCACTAAGTTGGTTTTCTATTTATAAAATTATATCATATAAACACAACTTTCATTACATATGGAAGTGAAAAATATCAAAAAACCAAAGTCAAAATGTAATATCAAGCATGATGAACTGTCTCTTAAACATTAAGAAAAGTACATGCAAAAGGTTACATAAAACAATATATAATATTCGATGTCTTGCTCATAAGGATTGTGATAAATGATAGTTGAACCATCCATGCTTGCCCTTATCCAATGAATATCATATGCATCACCAACATTAGCTTCTTTCAAGGATGCCTCAACACAAAATTCATCTATGAATGGAATATCAAACAATTCCCTTGGTGGAACCTTCAACACCACATGCCAATTGGAATCCACTGGATCCTGGATATAAAAGCATTATTGAGCTTGGAAAACAAATATGAAAGTGTCATCTTTGTGTGATGTCTTGGAAAAGTTCAATAGAGTAAGTCCATAATTATCAATTCTACATCCACCAATAGTGCTATGATAAAACCATGTGCAACAAAATAGTGGGATTTCTATATTAAGCCCATATTTTATATTGATAGCCTCATCTAGCTTACCATAATAACTAACATTTGAAGTAAGTGGATTGCAATCCCTAGAGTTGGAGTAGCTAGATGTTTCTATTGAGACATATATCCCACTATTTTTTGACTTACATCGACAATCCAAATATTTTGTGTGAAATTTGTAGCTTTTAATACAATACCCATCATATCTTTCTCCTTCATTATATGGACCTTGAGCAAGCCATCTAATTTCCTCTAAAACCTCTACACCATTCTTTCTACAATTTCAATATATATATATATATATATATATATATATATATATATGATTGCTTTAGAGTTGTTGTCACATAAATTATGAAATTATACAAATAAGAATTTCATTTACTTATATGATCTTGAAACCATTTTGGAAATTCACGATGGTGCTTCATGTTAAGGTTCCTAAGAGACATTGGAGGGTGGTTCTTTTGTAAATCAAATAATGTGATTTTAATGTTAGTATATATACGAATTGATACATACATAAAATGTAAAAATAAATAAATGTAAATTCTTTACCTTTGGAAAGAACCTACACTTAATGTATTGAAGAGTACATAACAGTGTGCTTGCTTCAATGTTACATGATCCAAGACCTTTCTTGTTAAACATCCTATATGACATCAATCATGATTCTGTGGAGAATAATTCCATCTTGTGTCTGTCCCTTTCATATATCTTGCACAAAATGTTAAGCATTCTTAGACCCAGTAACCCTCATCAATATATCCTTCATGCCTTACCTTATTGCGTGCATATTTCTTTAGTGCTTTTAAGTATCTTTCAATAGGGTACATCCAACGATAGTGAACTGGGCTTGCAATCCTTGCTTCAGTGACTAGATGGATTGTAAGATGCACCATGATAGTGAAAAAGGATGGTGGGAAAATTCACTCCAATTGGCATATTGTGTTAGCAATCTCCTTTTCTAATTTAGTGAACTCCTCTGTATCAATCACTTTTGGGCATATTTGATTATAGTAGGCGCATAATACAAAGTTACATAATTTGGTTTCACATACTTATTCTCATCAATAATGATTATGATGTGGCATAAATTAATGCTTATTGTTTGTATTTAAAGGGTGTATGATATAATCAAGAATTTTGAATTATTCAGCTATCATAAAACTAGTTTGAATTGGAAAGTAAATCAAACTAATTGAATCACTCATGGTAACTTTCATATTTATATTAGTCTAGAATGGATACAACTAGTCAACATAATTATTGAAGTAGGACTAGATTATGTTCCTCAAGCTGTGTATATTTTATCTCTCATTTAAACTTTTCATCACTCTAAAGTGTATCCTAATGTGTTTTTATTTGTGTAAAGATTTAAAAATGTGACATGGTACAATTTTCAACACGACTTTATACTCAAATCAGATAACACGAGTAAACATATAAATCAAACAGTTTATGTTTTCATAACATAGAGTTGTAGTCACATGTCTTCACATATTAGTTTTCATGTTTGTAGTTGTAATTGAATGGAATTGTCAAACTATTTGAACAATGATTAAGAAATCATTGGTAGTCACTCACACAAATTTTCCAATTTAGAATGGGTACAATTTAACTACAAACCAGTCACAACTCAGTCAACTATATGATAACCAAAGTACATTATCACAAAAAGAAACATGTAAAATTTGAATTGAATTTATCATACTGCATAATTACAAATGATCTTCTCATTGTGAATAACATACTTCTAAGAAGATATGCAACAAGATAAACACAAAGTGTTGGTGTTATTTGAACCTTTAAGTTATATTTTTACTCACTTCTCACCGTATACAAAGCACTAATGTCTCCCTATACCTGCTTACCCGCATATCCATATTATTACGGGTCCACTCATGGGTACAGACATACCCGTACCTGCTTTACCCGTGTACCCACATTAGCAAATGCCACCTTTATTTTTCCGGTTCATCACTCTGGTTTAGTTTCATCCCTTTCAATCGTTCTTCACACTAGTACTACTCTCGCTCGGTTCAGCCATTATTCTCAGTAGCGAGTAGCGACTCACAAAGAGAAAAACTAGGGCTTGGTTACAGACCGCAACCACGCTCGGCACAACACTCTGCCTCTTGTGCTAGGGCCGCCGCTCCCAGGGTCCCAGCTGCTCGAGAGCCACCCGTAGTCCCGTTCGCCAGTCTCCACGCCATGAGTTTCTCGCCTCATCCACTCCGCTGCCTTCAATCACCTGCTCCGTAGCTTGGGACCTCGACTCCGTCCCAGCAGGAAGCTGCAAGCACACCCTCAGTCTGATCCAGTCGACCCGCCCCCTCCTCCATTCTGGCCAAGCAGACTTTGGCTTCCGGTGAGCAGTTGCGCCCGAAATCCCACCACCACCGGTTCCAACTCTAGATTCTACTCCAGAAGTCTGCCAAGCTTGAAGCTTGTCCATCGCTAGGTGAATCCCTCTGCTGCTGCTCAACCCTTGGTCAATCCGACTCCCAAAATCTGCCCAAACTACTCTACTGCTCTAGCTCCAGCTTCTTCGAACGGGGATATTCTTCTTTACATGTGTGTGCGTTGATTCTCCGACCGTACGGAAAGGTATTTTATTGCCTTTTGTTGATGTTTGTTCAATTCATTGGTTATAGTCTTGCGTTAATCATTTGTTTCATGTATTGCTTCCTTCTATCCGTATCTCATATTTTTATTTCCTGGAATGCGCTTTATTCATTGATTGCCTATAATGCATTATGTGGTCTGTGTTCTATGTATATTTGTGTTGCTTTAGCAGCCAACAACAACTTTGTGTTACTCTAGCAGCCAATACGTTGGAAAATTTGAATAGTAGTACGTTTCTAATCAATTTGGGCCTAAAAATGTGTCTAGAATTCAGTTTGTATGCTTTTCAAAAAAAATTTGTGTACATAACCATATACCCGTGGAACCGCACCGCTTACCCGTATTGTATGCGGGTCCGGGTATGGTACGGTTCTGAATATTAAGTAATGCGGGTCTAGACCCGTACCCGCTAAAATAAGTGAGTATGGTTCTGGGTATGGTCATACCCGCACCGTTCCCGCACCGTTTTAAGCCCTATCAACGACCAACAGAAACATAAGAAGATCCAACCCGATGCTATTACAAAAGAGATATAATACCAAAATTAAACTTCACTACGACTTGAGAAAAAAAAATAAGATCGCTTTTCCTGTCGGATCCAGAACAGCAACAAGGACACATAAAAAACAAAAACACTATATAAATATAATTAGATCCAATATAAAGCACCAAGACTTTTTAGTCTTGATCGTTTTGATAAAACATCAGACTAGAGTCGAGACAACAACATATTTAATTAGCAGTAGAAAGTAATTGATAAAGAAAATAGTACTTGCCTAGTTGGTGTTGCAGCAGATGGAAGGAGACAGATCCAACGAGTGTTAGCGACCAAGAGAATGAAGAAAACAATCAGTCGGAGGAGGCCAATGTTGTTTGGAGCAATAGTCTTGCCAGGGAGGGTGTTGGGGGTAGAGACCCCTGTTGTCGCTAAGCTGGCGTTGCTGGAGAAACCTGTTGACAGATGAAGGTCGCTAGTTGCGGACGAGCATCCGACACCGTCGGGGAGGTCGCTAGTTGCGGACGAGCCTCCGTCACTATCAGGGAGGCCAATGTTGTTCGGAGCAGGGAAGTCAACAATGAGGGAGAGTAGGGGCGTAGAGATCATTGTGGCCATCACTTGGGGTTGATGGACATGAGATCCGTGGATGCGTCCACGAGCCGATGTTATTCAAAGTAGGGAGGCCGATGAGGAGGGAGAGCAGGGGCGTAGAGTTCCATTTGCCGTCACGTGGGGCTGCTTGACGGAGGAGTAGTGCTACCGTAGATGTCGTTGTTGTCTGCGAGCATCTGAAGCAAACTAAAATCGAGGCACTGGCACGGACGGAATCGGGGGAGCGGGAGTCCGCAAACGGCTGTGATTGCAAAAGAGACGGGACGCTTTGCTATCCTAGGGTAAACAGAGTTATCTGCACGATTTTTTTCAATTAGTGGAAGAAGTTAATGATCAAGGCTAATGGTTTATTAGTCAAGGCTAAACCTTGAGCTTTAACTTCTAATTGCCCAAGGATTATATCCCTGACCACGTCTCCCTGACCTGCACACTCAGGTACGAAAGAGTCAGACTAGTTTCCGTCTTCTTCTTCTTTATTGCTCTCCGGTTTGGGTCCTAATGATGCTGCTTTTTTGTTGTTGCTTCATTGACAGGTGGGCCTTGCCCGGGGGGCATCTGCGTCGGCGTCAGGGTCGTGAAAGGGTTCGTCAACAAGGCCAACTATATCTTGTTCAAAGGCGGCACCAACATCATCGCCACTGGGTTCAGCAAAGGGTCCGGGCGCAGAGCGGAGATCACAGTCACCTTAGTACGTGCTCTCTGCACCGTCTTCTCCACCACGGATGCCAAAAGGAACACAAGAGACTTGCATGTGCCAGTACGTGCCCTGTGCCTGTTGTGACTATGCATTCTCTATGTTTTTCTTTTCTTCCAAAGATCTTTCCTTCACTTCATTTAATTTTTGCTCTATAATCTTATTTATCATGTCTCTTGTTTTATGTATAAAAAGACAAAATTTGTTTCATTTTTGGTGTCAAAGTTATGTCCACCTAACATTTTCCTTGTCATTATATATTATAATTATCTTGGCCCCTCTCCATCCCATTTAGGGGGATGGCAATGTAGCGATTTTGGTACATCCATTCACTGCTCCAGCTGCGTCCATACAAATGCTCATCCATGGCCACCCGGTCCCAAATAAAATCCGGAAATCCGGAAATGGACATCTGCACAACAAGACAAGAGAAGAATTTTTGCATAGACGGGCGAGAGTATTATACAACTACCAATAAGATAAGAGTAGAGTTTTTGCATAGACGGCCGAGAGTATTTGCAACGAGTGTTGATCTGCTGCACTTTATTTTAGAGGGAGTACGCTGCTCCTACAATCATCCATGTACGTTTATATCAACACATTCAATGGTAGGGTCAGGATTAAATACACTTGACATATGCTGTTATCTGTAAGAAGGTGCAGCCTATATCTAAATTTATCAGGACCAGCAGATCCTGGGGCATTTGCAACAGATAAGAGTTCTTGCATCATATTTCAATACCATGGACACACCCGTAGTAATACTATAAAATTTTTCAATACCATGGACACCCGTAGTAATACTAGAAAATTTGCCAAACAATATCGTGTTTTTCAGTAAAGCGCCAACTATTATGATGTTTTATGTTCCGGTATCAGAAAAACGTCAAATAATGTGGCGTTTTTGGCTGAAAGTGTGTTAGTTCGGGAAATAAGTTAGAAAAAATACTATTTGGGTAAATATTTTTACAAAAGTGTGTTATTTCGGTTTTTTTTCCCAAAAAATTTACTCCCTGCACACACTGTGCTTTCCTTGAACGACATTCAACTTCTTCCTTGCAACTCTGACCTTCTTCCACTACGACGCTGAAAGCCTCTCTACCAGGACTTTTATGGTTGCGTTTCTAATGCTTTTTAGCGAATAGTTTATGTTTCTGCTTTCAAGGTTCTCGAGGACTAGTTGCGAATCTATACTATACAGGAAAGTGCGTGGAGGGGGTTCGGCGCAATTTTTCATTTAAAGTTTTCAAATTACAGATAGGTCCCCGGCGCTATATGACGCTATATGTCAAACTCTATTTTGGGGTGTCATACAATTTTGTCTTACTTAGTGGTAATCTTTGCTTAGAAAGTTTCCGACTAATCACTTTTCGTCGTGTGAACGATTCGCTGCTAGGGCTGGAGCTTCTGGTTGGTGTTGTGCGGCGACCTTCACTGGGAGCAGCGGGCGACATCGTCAAACTTGCAGGTACATTCTTTATTATTTGTCTATCATCATCCTCACCGCCGTCATCTGGGTTTTGTATTTCCTTTTCATTAGCGGTCATAGCTCCTTGCACTTCTCTACCACGCTCTGGTATGCCTCTAATTCAAGATGGCAGTTTCTCTTCTCCTTTAAACATCTGCACTAGACCGACGCAATGAGCACTTCTCAAGGTCCTTTATTAGAGTACGGCCCCTTTCGTGTGATGTGATCGTCCACCTTGCTAGCTAATACCCATGACATTTTCCAGCTTCATTGCGATTACCGAGATCCTACTGCGTTGGTGGTCACCTTAACAATGAATCTTTTGTTGCCATTCAATGAGACCAATATAATGTTTGTGAGGGACGAGCAGTTTAATTGCTCACTTTTTATGTTGGCCAGTAGGACAGTAGGTGTAACTGGGCACCCTACATATACATTTTCTTAATGAAAAGGATCATCAAATGCTAGATATCATATGATAATATACTTCCTTGCGTTAATCAACCCAAATTTCAAATAGATACATCAGTCGTTGTCCTCCAGCATCTCTTGCGAAACCATATACATTACTAATAACCCCTCTAACAAGTATTGGTTCTGTAGTGTTGGCTATTATTATTCTGTTCTTCCTGTTAAGCTATGACTCCAATATCCGAAGTTGTTGCTGCCCTCCAGTACTATTTCTCCTATTAGGAACACGTCAAGCTCCCCCCTGTTATCCCACTGTTATGTACTTTTAACGATAAACTCTTGTCATTTGCTCCATACACCCCTTTGATGTGTCGTTTAGTTAATTTATAATTCTCAATTCTACTGTACTCCGTAAAATGATATACAGTTATCACGAATAATAATACTAATCCTTAGAAAATCAAGCCAGTATGATTTATTTAACCCCTCCAATGCTTTTGTGTTCACAGCTAAGTAGAGTGATATATATGGTATGGGATGAACCCCAAGCTTGAACACATTGCATATGATGGCGACTTTACGTACTCAAATTATTTTTTTGGTAACCAAAAACTTCTTTAATAAAATCTATGCCTGAATTGGTCTTAATATACAGGGCTGTGAATATAATTGGCACTGTTGCTGTGTCACTTTTTGTGATGGAATCCTTTTTAATTCACTTTTTTAGTTTACATTGATTGCATTTTCAGTATCATATTAGTAACATATGTGATTGTAGTAATGATATCTTCAAATCGATATCCATTTTTTCCTTCAAAATAATCTTCATCTTGTGTTTGTGTGACTCCCAAAAATTAAATTCTTACATTTAGCCATCACCTTGGTTACTGTTAAAGTGTATGTTATGTACCCTGCCTATTTTTATGTAGTGACCTGTGTCATTGTATATGCTACAATTTTGGGATTTAATTGCTTTGTGCATTTATTTTAGCATCATTATTTAAGAAAGATTGGGAAGTTATTAAGCGTGGATGGAATGCGCAAATGCTTGGAGAAGCACCACACAAGTTTCGGAATGCATTGGAAGCTATCAAGAACCTTACACAGATTCCTAAAATGAGAGACTAATATATCCAGTTTTTTGTCATTGTTGATGAGAGTGGCAAGGCAGTTGATACCATAGTGGATGGTGATTCTGTTGTTACAATCAACTTCCGTGCAAATTTTGACTGTTCTCAATTTTGACGAATTCGACTGCATCATAGTTCTCAATAAATTTTTGGTTTACAAGTATTTTGAAGTATTTCAAATGACATTTGTACGTTAATACATTGCAGCATTGTTGAACTTAAATGTAATGGAAGATTCAATCTAAATTTCACAAGCAATATTTTATAAATATGTTAATTACTCGGAAGCCCGTGCAACGCACGGGTTTATACCTAGTAATTATGAGAAGTGTGTACGCACATAATTCGGATTCCCACTGTTTAACCGTACCAGTGAATGGTGTTTGAACAGGGTCCAATTTTGTTGTTACAAGATGCTGTATTGGACCTTGTTCCTGCCAATAGTTGTGTGACTTCATTTAATTTCTGCTCTCTAATCTTATTTATCATGTCTCTTGTTTTATGTATAAAAAGACAAAATTAGTTTCATTTTTGGTGTAGAAGTTATGTCCACCTAACATTTTTCTTATCATTATATATTATAGAACAAAACACAAATCTTGACCCCTCTCCCCATCTACTTGTATGTCTTCCTGGTGCACCTCACCACCATCCCATCTAGGGATGGCAATGTAGCGGTTTTGGTACATCCATTCACTGCTCCAGCTGCGTCCATACAAATGCTCATCCATGGCCACCCGGTCCCAAATAAAACCCGAAAACCCGGAAATGGACATCCATCATCGGGGAACCATGTGTTGGAAATGCAGTGGATGGGCACAACGTAATGGACAGTCCTCCTTCGATATTTGCAACAGACAAGAGAAGAGTTTTTGGATAGACGACCGAGAGTATTTGCAACAGACAAGAGAAGAGTTCTTGCGTCATATTTCAATACCATGGACACCCGTAGTAATACTAGAAATTTTTTCAACCACGTAGATTGACCGATTATTTATTTGAGTTTTTTCCCAAAACCCCCCTCACATTTGTCATAATTCGGTAAAATCCCCTCTGTTATCTTAAATTCCTATAACCCCCTCCCTTTCAGCCTAAATTCCTACCAACCCCCTCCCGCCAGCACCATTAACATGTGAGTTAACGGCAGCTGCTGCTCTATTGCTTTTTGTTAAATCAGCTGTGTATTACATTAGCATAACAGATAACAATGATTAGTTATTTATAATAATAATTATTATTGAAATGGTATGTTATAATGATATAAATATAAATAATATTTGTTGACTAAAAATATATTTTTTGTAGGGGTGAGAAAATTGTGGTTTAGACTGGAAAATTAGACTGGACCTGTCGATTCAGCCTAGGGGCGAGCAAATAATGGTCCAGACTGCAAAATCGTGACTGGACTAGTCAATTCGGTCTGGTCCATTGTGAGTTTGGTCCGGACCGAGGTTCGGGAATTTCTGTGAGTTCGGTCTTCAGTCCGGTCCGGTCCCGACTAATCACTTTTCGTCATGTGAACGATTCGCTGCTAGGGCTGGAGCTTCTGGTTGGTGTTGTGCGGCGACCTTCACTGGGAGCAGCGGGCGACATCGTCAAACTTGCAGGTACATTCTTTATTATTTGTCTATCATCATCCTCACCGCCGTCATCTGGGTTTTGTATTTCCTTTTCATTAGCGGTCATAGTTCCTTGCACTTCTCTACCACGCTCTGGTATGCCTCTAATTCAAGATGGCAGCTTCTCTTCTCCTTTAACCATCTGCACTAGACCGACGCAATGAGCACTTCTCAAGGTCCTTTATTAGAGTACGGCCCCTTTCGTGTGATGTGATCGTCCACCTTGCTAGCTAATACCCATGACATTTTCCAGCTTCATTGCGATTACCGAGATCCTACTGCGTTGGTGGTCACCTTAACAATGAATCTTTTGTTGCCTTTCAATGAGACCAATATAATGTTTGTGAGGGACGAGCAGTTTAATTGCTCACTTTTTATGTTGGCCAGTAGGACAGTAGGTGTAACTGGGCACCCTACATATACATTTCCTTAATGAAAAGGATCATCAAATGCTAGATATCATATGATAATATACTTCCTTGCGTTAATCAACCCAAATTTCAAATAGATACATCAGTCGTTGTCGTCCAGCATCTCTTGCGAAACCATATACATTACTAATAACCCCTCTAACAAGTATTGGTTCTGTAGTGTTGGCTATTATTATTCTGTTCTTCCTGTTAAGCTATGACTCCAATATCCGAAGTTGTTGCTGCCCTCCAGTACTATTTCTCCTATTAGGAACACGTCAAGCTCCCCCTTGTTATCCCACTGTTATGTACTTTTAACGATAAACTCTTGTCATTTGCTCCATACACCCCTTTGATGTGTCGTTTAGTTAATTTATAATTCTCAATTCTACTGTACTCCGTAAAATGATATACAGTTATCACGAATAATAATACTAATCCTTAGAAAATCAAGCCAGTATGATTTATTTAACCCCTCCAATGCTTTTGTGTTCACAGCTAAGTAGAGTGATATATATGGTATGGGATGAACCCCAAGCTTGAACACATTGCATATGATGGCGACTTTACGTACTCAAATTATTTTTTTGGTAACCAAAAACTTCTTTAATAAAATCTATGCCTGAATTGGTCTTAATATACAGGGTTGTGAATATAATTGGCACTGTTGCTGTGTCACTTTTTGTGATGGAATCCTTTTTAATTCACTTTTTTAGTTTACATTGATTGCATTTTCAGTATCATATTAGTAACATATGTGATTGTAGTAATGATATCTTCAAATCGATATCCATTTTTTCCTTCAAAACAATCTTCATCTTGTGTTTGTGTGACTCCCAAAAATTAAATTCTTACATTTAGCCATCACCTTGGTTACTGTTAAAGTGTATGTTATGTACCCTGCCTATTTTTATGTAGTGACCTGTGTCATTGTATATGCTACAATTTTGGGATTTAATTGCTTTGTGCATTTATTTTAGCATCATTATTTAAGAAAGATTGGGAAGTTATTAAGCGTGGATGGAATGCGCAAATGCTTGGAGAAGCACCACACAAGTTTCGGAATGCATTGGAAGCTATCAAGAACCTTACACAGATTCCTAAAATGAGAGACTAATATATCCAGTTTTTTGTCATTGTTGATGAGAGTGGCAAGGCAGTTGATACCATAATGGATGGTGATTCTGTTGTTACAATCAACTTCCGTGCAAATTTTGACTGTTCTCAATTTTGACGAATTCGACTGCATCATAGTTCTCAATAAATTTTTGGTTTACAAGTATTTTGAAGTATTTCAAATGACATTTGTACGTTAATACATTGCAGCATTGTTGAACTTAAATGTAATGGAAGATTCAATCTAAATTTCACAAGCAATATTTTATAAATATGTTAATTACTCGGAAGCCCGTGCAGCGCACGGGTTTATACCTAGTAATTATGAGAAGTGTGTACGCACATAATTCAGATTCCCACTGTTTAACCGTACCAGTGAATGGTGTTTGAACAGGGTCCAATTTTGTTGTTACAAGATGCTGTATTGGACCTTGTTCCTGCCAATAGTTGTGTGACTTCATTTAATTTCTGCTCTATAATCTTATTTATCATGTCTCTTGTTTTATGTATAAAAAGACAAAATTAGTTTCATTTTTGGTGTAGAAGTTATGTCCACCTAACATTTTTCTTATCATTATATATTATAGAACAAAACACAAATCTTGACCCCTCTCCCCATCTACTTGTATGTCTTCCTGGTGCACCTCACCACCATCCCATCTAGGGATGGCAATGTAGCGGTTTTGGTACATCCATTCACTGCTCCAGCTGCGTCCATACAAATGCTCATCCATGGCCACCCGGTCCCAAATAAAACCCGAAAACCCGGAAATGGACATCCATCATCGGGGAACCATGTGTTGGAAATGCAGTGGATGGGCACAACGTAATGGACAGTCCTCCTTCGATATTTGCAACAGACAAGAGAAGAGTTTTTGGATAGACGACCGAGAGTATTTGCAACAGACAAGAGAAGAGTTCTTGCGTCATATTTCAATACCATGGACACCCGTAGTAATACTAGAAATTTTTTCAACCACGTAGATTGACCGATTATTTATTTGAGTTTTTTCCCAAAACCCCCCTCACATTTGTCATAATTCGGTAAAATCCCCTCTGTTATCTTAAATTCCTATAACCCCCCTCCCTTTCAGCCTAAATTCCTACCAACCCCCTCCCGCCAGCACCATTAACATGTGAGTTAACGGCAGCTGCTGCTCTATTGCTTTTTGTTAAATCAGCTGTGTATTACATTAGCATAACAGATAACAATGATTAGTTATTTATAATAATAATTATTATTGAAATGGTATGTTATAATGATATAAATATAAATAATATTTGTTGACTAAAAATATATTTTTTGTAGGGGTGAGAAAATTGTGGTTTAGACTGGAAAATTAGACTGGACCTGTCGATTCAGCCTAGGGGCGAGCAAATAATGGTCCAGACTGCAAAATCGTGACTGGACTAGTCAATTCGGTCTGGTCCATTGTGAGTTTGGTCCGGACCGAGGTTCGGGAATTTCTATGAGTTCGGTCTTCAGTCCGGTCCGGTCTAAAATCGGTCCAACCGCAGATCAGACAACAGATCAACTTTTAAATAAAATTCATGTATATTTGTAGGTATATTATGTAACACATACATATATAAGCACGAGTGGTATAAATGTTTGTTATTAATGTTATATAATTATTAAAAGTGACTAAGATTTTCAACTTTGTACAATTAAATAAGTTGTAAAATATGTAAAAAAGATTTATTACGGTCCAAAAAGTCCGGTCCGGTCCTACATAAACAGTCTGGTCACGGTCTGGTCCTACCTCAAGACAGTCCGGTATACGGTCCATAAATTTGTCAAAAAATATTGATTATGGTCCAAACGGTCCGGTCCGGTCCTACATGGAACGGTCTGGTCCGGTTATGGACTGATGCTCAGCCCTAGTTCAGCCCGATTTTATAAACATTGTTATTTCTTATGGGAATCTAATAGATAAATGATTTAACAAAAAGCAATAGAACATCAGCCGCCATTAACTCACATGCTAACGGTGTTAGCTGGAGGGGGTTGGTAGGAATTTAGGATGAAAGGGAGGGGGGATGTAGGGATTTATGATAATAGAAGGAATTTTATAGAATTATGGTAAATGTGAGGGGGGTTTTGGAAAAAAACTCTATTTATTTTTTCTCATAGTATAATTTGTAGTTACTTTTTAGTCCCTCTCTCTATCATGCACTATCCGGCACGTGATGGTAACAAAAAATTTACCCCCCGCACACACTGTGCTTTACTAAGTCACGAACGACATTCAACTTCTTCCTTGCAACTCTAACCTTCTTCCACTACAACGGTGGAAGCCTCTCTGCCACGACTTTCATGGTTGCTTATTAGTGAAAAGTTTATGTTTCTGCTTTCAAGGTTCTCGAGGACTAGTTGCGAACAATTATGAAAAGTTTATGTTTCTGCTTTCAAGGTTCCCGGCACCAGCAGCACTGGCGATTGGGATCAGGCTACTTTCGTAAGCCCTCAAGTACAAGACAGTGGTCCATGTCTCCATGGTGCTAACTGTAGATTGTTGACGTCCCACTCATACAGACACTACTTTTCCAGCAACGTTGCTAGTTTTTGTTAAGCATGTACGCACGTAATTCGGATTCCCACTGTTAACCGTACCAGTGAACAATTTTGCTGTTACAAGATGCTGTATTAGATCCTGTTCTTGGCAATAGTTGTGCGACACGCTAGCTACTGAAGCGGAAATTAAAAACAAAGCCGCATAAAACTTGACTGGCAGAGGAAAAAGAAGCGGCCGGTTGAGAGTTTTCTTACGTGTGGAGTACTGGAGGCATCAAAGCTGAAGTCAGACTTGTCGGAGTTCTCGGTTGAGAGTTTTCTTACGCCGGCCATGAGCACGCAATGACGACAGTGGTGACCACTTCAAACTAATTATGTGTCACAGAATATCATATAAGACTTGGCATGAGAAGGTGAACGACGGCTTGGCCAACACAAAAAATGACACAATGTTTACTTGATAGCAAGAGATCAACAAGGCACAGCAGATTCGTGCATGATTAACAACACGTTGGGCAGCAGCAGCGACAGTGCATGGACAAACATGGAAGCCTGCCATGGTGCATTGGGTGTGGAGCTGCAGCCTGTAGGGACAAGATATGTGGTGCAGCGGAGATGACTCTTTCATGTCAACCTGCAGATGTGTCAGGACATTCTAGATGTTTGATCAGACATGGACGTCGGGACATGAAGATAGAACAACAGCCGTGGCGTTAACAACACAGAAGCATCAAGCAGCATTGGCCTGACCCGGCCTCCACAACCCAACCTGTAGTTCATCTTTATGTGACATTCCTTCGCATAAAATTTTCGCAAGTGGTGGCCATGGTGTTCTTCTGCCCATGGGAAGCACAAACATGTGCCCGTTTTCATGTCGCCGCTTCTTTTTTCCCCGCCGGTGGTGTATGTGGGGGGATCAAATTTCCTGTTACGACCACCTTGTTGCAAACTTAACTCATTCGTTAATATCTAGATGCGGAGGGAAGTAATGCTCAATTAAAAGGAAATGTACAGTGTAGATGTATTTCGCACAGAGCGGTTACAGTGACCCACTACAGGGAATTCAGTCATGTATGTGGGTGGCCGTCTCGAGCACAAATAAGTTTCATACTGCTTTGCCCTCCGGTTCCATGACCCAGGCTTTAGCAGATCGTGTGGAAAACATGAGGCGTCTGGCTTTCTCTTCAGAAGCTAGTGTGTGGCACAACTACGGGTAAGAACATGGTGCAAAACATAACCCGCCGGTGGTGTATCTGGGGGGATCAAATTCCTTATTACGACCGGGTTGAGATTCACTGTTTCGGAACACTGTTCCGAATCCTGTTTCATTAGATCCTAACCACTCTTTTACCTCAAAACCGTACCCCTTAAAATGTTAATTGCCTATAGAAACGGCTGGGATTACATGTAACAACATTGTATCAGGGAGTTGGAAACAGGGAAATTGGGCCCATTACGACCACCCTGTTTCGAACTTAGCTCATCTGTTAATATCTAGATGTGGAGGGAATTAATGCCCGGAATGTATGGTGTAGATGTATTTGGCACAGGAATTAATGCCCGGAATGTATGGTGTAGATGTATTTGGCACAAAGCGGTCACAGTGACCAGCTACAGAAAATTTACTCCCATATATGGGTGATTATATCGACCACAAACAAGTTTCATACTGCTTTTTTTTAATATCCGGTTCCATGACCCAGGCTTTGACAGCTCGGGTGGAAAACATGAGGCGCTTGCCTTTCTCTTCAGAAGCAAGCGTGACGCACAACTATTGGCAAGAACAAGGTACGAAACAACGTGTTGTAACAGCAAAATTGGACCCATTTTAACGTCACCCACACCATATCCACCAAATGAAATGGATGTACCAGAAGATCGATTCATATGGCAATGGTTAGGATCTGGTGATGGGTGTTGGGTTCTTTTTGCCATCCCTAATTGGTACCGATATCAACCCGACAAGGAGCCACTAGAGGGAAAATGGTGATAGTCCATAAAATTATTATGACTATGCTTTATAATCTATTGTTTTAATCATGGAATATAAAAACAACCATCGTAGATTAGGCATCGGTAGACTACTCTTCACAATCCACAGCTACACCCATGGACTAGTAGAAAACCGTGAACTATTTTCATCTATGTATCTTAATTTAAAAAAAAATCATGTAGTCCACTGTGATAACCGTGCATTATTATTATTTTTATAATTAAATTAAATTTTAGAGTCCATTGTAAAAATTGTGGACTATTGTTATTTTTTAATTTAGAAACCTTACATTCGAATGTGAAAACCATGGCAACTTTATTTTTATATTTTCATTTACAAAAAGAAATTTTGAACCCAATTAAATTACAAATATTTAAACTCATTTGAATAGGATATCACATAAAAAGAACATGAATATATTTTGATATTTATTCATGATGTACTCATATCAGATTTTACATTCCTAAATATTTAACAATCACAACGAAGTCTAAAAGTAATATTTATTTATATGAAATAATTCAAAAGACATATGTTTGAATTTGAGAAACATATTACTAGTGATTTCGGGAATAAACATATTTCGTTAACAATATTCTTTTTTCTGTCAGCTAAACTCTTGTTATTTTTTTCCATTTTATGATAGAATGGTATATACAATGCCTATCATTCCTCAAACTGAGAGATGACTAAAAAAGAACAAAAGACATTATGTATAAGAAGTCTATACACTCCAAAGATATGGCTTAAGAATAGAAAAAAAACAATAGGTTCTCTTGGATATACACTCCAAAACAGTAAGCCATATCATCCATAATAATTGCCCAATCCCAACCTAAAAATTGAGTACAAAGCAATGCAGATGCATATCCACCAAGAAAGCTTAGCATACCATAGGCACAGGAGAACCAACCGAATGCATTGGACAACCAGAAAACCCCATAAAACAGAAAAATATCCATACATGGCATTCTCAGTGTAGAACAGAAACATGGATCTCAAGGCTATATACTTTTGTCAAAAGTCCATCTCTCAAAAACCATGCCCAAGGCTTAACAATAATGTCAAGCTGGCAAAACATCATTAGAAATGAATCTGTAGACTGCCAAAACTTTGAAATGAACTTCCATCTAAAAAATCCAAAGAGCAATATCCTCCACTAAGTGCAAGAAATATTAAACACCAGAGTAACAAACAACAACAAAATAAGATAACACGACATCCATATAGGATCAAGAAAAAAAAATTTGTGGGATGTGCACTTCATATGAAAATGCCTCCAACAAAATTCAGATTCAAGAAAATAAGTTCATCAACAAAAGATCTCATAATCCTTCAGAATCAACTTCCACATGGCTTCAACATCTACATAAATCCCATGATGAACTTGTTTCTTCCTTTCCAACCAATTGTAATAAAGAAGGAGGGGGCAAACAATCTTTGCAGACATACTTTTTCATAGAAGTAAGTTCCTACCATGACGAAGGAATGACATCGATCTTTGTTTCAAACTTAGCTTGATTCAAAAAAAAATTAAAAAATGGAAATCAAAAGAAATATGATGAGTGTCTTCATAACCATTCATACATAAAAAGTAGATACACGTTATAGGTAGTCCCCTCCTTCTAGAACAATCAGAAATGGGAAGCTTGTTGTGCTTAGCTTTCCATAAATGAGCAATGATATTCAATTAACTTCTACAACCCCAAATCCATTCAAAATAAGGATCCTCAATACCTTTACATCTAGTATTCTCCCAAATAATTTTGAGATTGACATCTTTTCTACCAGTGATAGACAAGAAGTCATGATCATGAAGACCAGGCAAATAATGAGGTAACACATTGGACAAGACATTAGCCCATCTACTAGAGGGAATCTTCCATCCTCTATCAACAACAATCACATTCAAGAAAGAATTAGTAGGAAGACCTAGACAAATAATCATTTCTTTACCAATGATATTCCCTAAGCAATTGGAAGAACACCAAGGGTCTTTCCAGAGTTTCCATTTGATTACCTGGCCAAATATTGAAGGAAACTAAAGAAAGGAAAGTCTCTCTCACCCTAAGAATATTGTTGAACATTCATGAGTGATTAGATGACTCATCAACAGCACAAAAGGTTCCTTTCTTTAGATATTTCTCACCAATCCACTTCACCCACAAAGTGTCTTTCTTGCTAGCAGCATTCCACACATTCAAAATAAGGCATGATTCAACAATCTCCTTGCTTTTCATCAACCCAAGACTCCCTTCTTTCTTAGGAAGGGTGATTGTCTCCCATTTAATCATATGTAAATATCTCTTACTTTTAGTCTATCCCCATAAAAATCTCTACAAATTAGATAATTTCTTCAAGGGTAGAACTAGAAATTGGGAAGGAGAAAACCCAATGAAGATAGATAGAAGAAAGAGTAGACTTTATAAGTTCAATCCTCCCAGTAAGAGATAGTAAGTTTGCTTTCCAACTTTCTAAATGATTTTTGATTTTATCCACCAGAGAGGAACAATGCTTCTTAGTGATCTTCCCCATAAACAAAGGAATGCCAAGATACTTAGATATATCAATAAACCAACATTAATGCCTAGGCATATATTCTTTCCCCATCCACTTTTTTGCTAACAATAATCAAACTGTCCAGTTGATTGACCTTAAGGCGAGAAGCACAACCAAAGTCTTCAAAAAGGTAGCACTACACTCATCTGATTTTGAGAATACCATCAAATCATCAACAAAGATGAGATGAGAACAACATAACTCTTTTGAGGCATGAATAGGGTGAATATTATTATGATAAACATGCATCTTGATCCCCCCCTTCATAACAATGACAAATAGGTAAGGAGAAATGTAACATCCCTGACATGGTTTATGCCTTAACCCTAGGTGTTTTGATTAAGAAAGATGATTATATTCTTAATCTTATTTTGGAAAAAGTAATTAGGGCTCATGAGAAACTTATGTTTCAATTTTGGTCCTGTTTGAACAATGTTAAAGCAATGATTGCTTGTTTTGGACTAAAGTGCAAATTACCCAAGTTGAGGGGTTAAATTGCAAATGTGGCATGATAAGATGTTACTATGATGTTGAAACATCATAAGAATGAATATGATGTAGTGGTATGGTTCTCACAAGCTTGGGCATCAAGATTAAGCTTGTAAAACAATCCTTGTACATTAAAACCTAGTTTTGGTGTAATGTGTAATTTACCCAAAACCTAGGGTTCAATATGCAAATTACCACCTCTAGAGTGTTCCTACTTCCTCTATGTATAATTTAGAGGAGAGAGAATGAATGAGACACCATGTTTGATGAATAATGGTAATCTTGGTGAAGAAATGACCAAGAAAAAGGGTTGAATTTGAAGGCTTAACTTGAGTTGTATCAAGTTGAAAAGATTATATATGAATGCCTATCGGCCATGGAGCCCAAGGAGGTGTCCCATATCATTTTTTGAACTCTTGGCAAGGTTCATATCGTGCAAATCACCTCAAGGAGGTGAGGTGTGACGGCCAACAAGTTTCCTTAGAAAAAGTGTATTGGCTTGACTTAAAATGATGATTTAATTGATATATCTTATCCAAATGGGTAAGTGATGGATGAATTTGCATCTCTAAATGATCCTCAACCTTTTTGCATGTCAAGATAAATGTTGATGCATGCATGTACACGTGTCACCCATGCATGACACGTGGCACCTACTAGCTCAAAAAGTTGACACCTCATTTTTGCCTTTCTTCATGATCAGCAAGTATATATACCCCTAGTTTGACCCCTTAATGGATTTTTTCGACCCTTACCACCCTCCTACCTTGTGGTATCGTGCGTAGATCTCCCATATCGTGAAGGGAGGCTGTGTAATCGTGCATGGGCCTTGGGATATCGCCCATGGAAAGAGCATATCGGCCAAGTAGGTGAAATTGGCCATATAAGGTGATATCGGCCGATAGGGTGAAGTGTTGAGTGCCATATCGTGCACGTGAGTGCCATATCGTGCATGAGGGTTGGCATATCGTGCAAGGACACTAGTGTATCGTGCAATGGTGCTAAGGAGCAAGTAGGAGCTCATACTTGACTCTAAGGTGAGGAAAAGATCATCTTCAACCTTGAATTGAAGCATGATATTAGGGTTTTGATCTTCTTTTCTTTTCCTCTTCACCAATTACTTATCCATGGTAATTCTTTGCATATAGAGGAGTTTTGAAGTTCATCTTCAACCTTGGGAACTTGAAGCATTGGATCTTGGAGCTTTAAAGTTGTTCTTAAGGCAGGTTATATAACTTGAACTCAATCATGTTGTTATTCTTCACCTAAATTGCTATAATTAGTGAAGTACTTTTAATTCCAAAATTTCCTAAAATAGTTGATGAAATTATGAGTTCTAGTAGTTTCTTAGACCTGTTGCCAAGAAATATAACAGTTGGAACAAAGGTCTAGAGCTTAAAGATGATGGTATCACTTTATAAAAGTGATATCGGGTGTAATCACATAAGCAAGCACTTTAACCCGATATGATAAAACACCTACTTCACTTGAACGATATGGATATGAATGAATACATTGTTGCACGATATGGGGGTGTAGTATACACCTCTTTCACGATAGGGAGTCAAGTATAGACTCCATGCACAATACAAGGTTAATTGTATACTTGTATGTTGAGGTGAAACCCTAAAATGGGTAACCTAATATGAGTAAAGAATAGCAAGTGCTATTACACGATATGGAAGCCCGATACACATCTCTAGTTGATGTCTAGCCCAACATAGATGGTGTTCATACACCTGTAGACCGATATGGATGGTTTTGATATACTTCTTTCCCGATAGGGTGAGTGCTCATATACTTACAGCTTGATATGGTTAACATATGCACACTTCCAACCCAAGACGCCTTGTAAAGGTGAGGGAAAGATACTCTTAGGAGTGATGAGTATAACACCAAGTAATGGTGTGGATACTGTCTTGATAGGTAAACCACCTAAAGTGGTTGATAATGAACAACCTTATATCAATAATGCCTTAACTTGAGATGAGTCCATATCAAATGATGATGGTTGGACAATTCAAGTATATAACTAGTGACCAATACATTACATGATAAATGTGATGGGCTAGTGCATAAAGTATTAGGATGGGAAATACCCTAATACAAAATAAGTTGATGAACTTAAGAAAGTTAAAAGTGATCAGGGAAGTGACACATCAAGACATGATATATATATATATATATATATATCACATTTAGCACTTCAAGATTGATGTACCTTGATGCACCTTAAATCCAATATACATAGATGAGTAACACATGAAGTGTGTAATTCCAATTGTTGCATTGAGATGTGAAATCACTAATTAGGATGAATAGTAAACCCTAATTGAGGGTGATTTCATGAGAAACTCTAATTATGGGCAATGTGATATGTAACCCTAATGAAGGGTGATGCTATATGCAATCCCTATTCTAAAGAAGGGAGATGGTATGTGGAACCCTAATCCCCAATGAAAGAATAGAAATCATACTTGAATATGATTTATGAGGTGAACTCCTGTAGCACGACCGTGTAAGGTAGCACGGCCGTGGTGACTTCACTTTGCACGACTGTGCAAGGTAGCATGGCCGTGGTGGCTTCCCTTTGCATGGCCATTCCTGGTTGCACGGCCGTGGTGCTCTATGCTTGACTTAGAGCTGATTTGAAAGTGACCTAACATGGTCATTTTGTTAATTTCCAACTTAAGGATAAGAGGGAAACTCATACATTGTGATGATAATCATTTAATAATATATGATGAAAGTAATAAGTATGAATAAATACTTATGATATTAATGAATGCTCCCAAAGGAGTGTAGAAATAAATTAGGGTTGGAGTGATAATACAAATATGAAACCCTAATTAGCTTTGGGTAAAAGGATGAAAATCTCTAATTGATGGTAAACCCTAACCCTGGTAAGGGAATAGTGGTGTTACCATATATTGCATGATGTGTTGTGAACTTGATAAGTCTATTATCATGTGTGACAATCATGCATGTCTCATGAGGTGATGATCATAGCCAGGTATGAGCTATGATGTTTATTTCATAAGAGTTTATTGGCCATATGTGCCATTATGTTTTTGTTACTTAGAAATAAGTAACAAGATTAGTATGGGCTTGTAAGCCTTTGTTTTAAGTTGTTGCCTAGTGAGAGGTGCCAAGATGTGAATGGCCTTGTGAGCCATGTGAATAAAGTTGTTGCCTAGTGAGAGGTGACAAGATGTGAATGGCCTTGTGAGCCATGTGAATAAAGTTGTTGCCTAGTGTGAGCCATGTGAATAAAGTTGTTGCCTAGTGAGAGGTGATAAGATGTGAATGGCCTTGTGAGCCATGTGAATAAAGTTGTTGCCTAGTGAGAGGTGACAAGGTGTGAATGGCCTTCTGAGCCATGAGAATAAGTATCTGATTAAAGTAGTACATGTCTCTTTATAGCATTGTTATATTAAGTCTTGTTTGAGAACTTGGTTGATGCTAAAAGAATATGATAATGTACTTAATTAATCAAGTGAAATCTATTCATGTAGTGCTCTGACCATAGATCCATCATCGTCAGAAGATGGTGATGGTGAAACAGGTTTTCCTGAGGGATCTCCTGGAGTTTGTATATTTTGAATATATGGGGGTAAATGGGCAAAAATATCCGTACGTCCGGATTTGAGGAAATTGAGGGAAAGGTTAATAACAAACCTCTCAATTACTCAGGATTTCGGGATGGATGTATCACAAATCTCCCGAGGATACCGAGTCAATGGGGTAAAACTCTCGATCTCGAAGAGAGTGCAGTTGAGGCTGTAACTCTATAGCTAGATGCCACTATACCCTGGAAAGCTATGTAGCAGAGACACGAGATGTCCTATAGGTTCTCTCACACTGACCGGGAGGCAGTGAGGTCATGGGAATCCGACTCTTCCCTAGACCTATGTATGATACCGATTTCGACTCCTAGAAGTGGTCGGTTGGAGTATGAGGGGTATACCTCATCTCCTTAGAGCTTAAGTTATGTTTGTAAAATGTAATCAGCTGAGTAGCGTATTTGCATAAGTTTGAAATACGAGAATCACCGGTTGATGTTATCCTGCTTAGCATGTTCTAGATGCATAAATGTTATCTGTGTTATTCAATTCTCTATTGAATAGTGACATGCTGCTTAATCAAGTTATAGCTGATATACTTGCATAAGAATGCTGCTCTAAACTACATAGATATTGAGTTATCTGCTGTTGATTACATATGATTCCACTATTCAGTTTATTTCCATTAAACTACAATAATAATATGGTCGGCGGAGAATTATATCTCTCACTGGGACAATTACAATTGTCTCACCCCCGTGGGACCCAAATTTTTAGGTGGACGTGCATGAGGAGGTGAAGCCCTTTTTGCAAAGGAAGAATAATAGCTGAGGCAGCAGTGACAACTCAGGTTGAGTGTACTGTCTGTCATGTCTTGTAGATATGAGTCCTATGTGTCATCTCTATACTCTCAGGTCCTTGGAGTTGGTTCGTACTGGTCTTTATGATCATTAAGAGATTTTGGCTTACGTGCCTCGAGGATTTTATGTTCCTCATGTATAGTTTGGTAAAGCAACTGTTATATGTTATTCACGGATATGTGCAATGTGAATAATGATGTATATAAGGTTTTGGACCTTTCAGTAAGAGTTTTCTTTAGAATGGATCTCTTTGAAAAATGGTTTTAATTTTTAGTGATTTTGTTTATTCCGCTTAATTAGTAACGATTTGTTTGTCGGTTTGGCGAAGGTCGTTACAAGTTTGGTATCAGAGCACTAGGTTCGTTGAGTCTACAGAGACATAGGATTAAGGTTGTTGAGTCTGTTCTCATGTTTTCTAGTTTATCTGATAAGTATCTTCTGCTCATATAGGAGGAGAAGAACTTAAAGATGTCTGGACAACATGATGAACATGCTGCTGAGAGCAGCGTACCTGCACTAGGAGATGGTGCAAGGGGTTAGGATAGGGAAGAACCTATACCTGAACAAACCCCAGTTCAACCCAACTGACATGGGAAACCCAGCCTTCCAGTCCATGTTTGGACAATTCATGGCTGCCATGACCCATATGACAGATAGAATGTCAATACCTGCACCAAGAGCACCAATCCATGATGAAAGACATGGAGCTGGCAAGACCTTTAAACGGATTAGAAGGGTAGGAGCCACAGAATATGCTGGTACATCTGATCCAGTAGATGCTGACATGTGGCTGACCGAGCTGGAGAAAGCCTTCAAAATCCTTATGATTCCTGAAGATGAGAAGGTGAGACATGATGTTTATCTATCAAAGGGGAGTGTCGGGCACTGGTGGACAATTGAAGAAGGAAAGAGACCTGGAGTTGAGGTCGGATGGGGTGAATTCCGACGGAAATTTGTCGCTAGATACTTTCAAAAAATGTATCTATATGAAAAGATCTCTCAATTTGAGAGGATTAGGCAAGGTTTGATGAACATTAGAGAATATGAGGCTAAGTTCATAGAGTTTTTGCGGTTTTGTCCGCATACGTCATCTACTGATGAGGAGAGGATTCATCATTTTGAGAAATGATTGAGTGCTGAATTAACCACTCCAGTGTCTGCTCTGGAGAACTGGGAGAGGTTTGCTACCTTTGTAGAGTCGGTAAGACAAATAGAGAAGTCTGTAATTGAGAAAAGATAGACCAAGGGTAAGAAGGAGTACCCACAGTTCCAAGAATAGAGTTCTAGAAGTTTTAAGAAAGCGAGGTATTCTGTTCCTACACCACCACCAAGTTTTAATACCCAGACGCAGTGGACGTCAAGTAAGGGTAGAGATAGTGGTTTAACACCAAGGAGGGATCCTAGCACAACATCGACATCGGTGACAGGACCACCTAGACAAAGTTTAGAAAACTTTAACTGTTACAAGTGTGGAAGGTCAGGACATCTGAAGAGAGATTATCCTAAAAAAGTGAGTAATGTGACTCAACCACCGAGGCAGAGTCAACAAGGCTCGCAGAGACAAAACTTTTTGAGTGACGCAAGAGGACATGGACAAGCGTCCCAAGATGGATCGTCTGTACCCAACAATTAGGCACATGGTCAACAAGCAACGGCTAGATTCTATGCTATGAGTCAGCCTGAAGTAGTAATCAACCCTCAGGTTGTGACAGATCAGATGGAGTTATTTTATTCTGATTTGTCTTCATCCTGCTTCATATCTGTTTTAATTGATCTGGGTGCTACACAATCTTTTATCACTCGAGAAGTGATTTATGATTGCAACTTGATTGTCGGTCATAGAGTAGACAATTTGCTGTTAGAAACACCCTTGTTGGGATCCACTGTATTGTAGGAAGTGTGTTCTTCTTGCAATCTTTCCTTTTCTAAGAATTGGAAAGAAGAGAAAGTTAGCTCTTAGATTTATGGAGCCTTACCCAATCATTGAGAGGATTGGAAAGGTAACCTATAAGCTAGAGTTGCCCCCTTAAGTTGCATGGATTGCACATAATGTTCCATATCTCTATGTTGAGGAAGTGTTATGTTGACACTGAATCAGTGTTACAACCTATGGAGGTTGAGCTTAATGATGACAAATTGTATGTTTATGATAATATGAAAAGCAAGGAATATGATAGCATGTAAGTGCATACTACTTGATCTCAGTACTTGTAAACCCTGATCAGGTATACAACTATTGATGATAAAGTAAGTATGGAAACTCTTAGATTGATATCTTTTTGATTGCCCTGATCAAGTAATCATTATGAGACAATCTAATGAGTATCATGAAATTGGAATTATGGTATGGATAAATGTATCATACCTTAAGTACAAGAAAGAGGGATCTGATATGAATTTAGACCAGTATGTGTATATGAGGAAGTAGAAGTATGATCCTCATATGATGAGTATTAGAACAAAAAAGGTGATCCCTGTTCAATAAAATTGTAAACATGATAAAAATCTTTTCCCATAATGAGGAAATGGGAAATGTGATGAAATCACAAAATGTTCATGAACATGTTAGACAATAACAAAGAAAGGAATGATGGCATGTAATCATCCTCATAATTCCTATGCTGAGAGAAAGGAACTTGGGATGTGACAAAAAGTGATGATTCATGAATAGTTGAAAATTCATGAGATAATAAGAGGAATATGATTCCTTGTTTTCTTACCCTTCGGGGACATGGAAATCAAGTGAGTCTTAGGACACTTGATGTGCATGAGATAAAAATGATCATGTTATGGATACTTATAGAAGTATCAGTTTATTTTGGGCTTAGGTTCCAAGATAAAGATATATGTAACAAGTAATGTCTCATGATAAAAGAAAGATGAGAATATGATGTGTTTTCAACACATGTGACTGATACCAAGGCAAGAGATTCCGGTATCTGAGAAATGTCAGATGGTTTATGTGGGATACCTAGAATGGTCAACCATGAAACCAGTCTATCTGTATATAACATTATATGAACATCATATGTTAGGGGTTTATGCTTTGCATAAACATAACAACTAAATATGTCTTTAAGATAAGTTCTCAATTGGCTCTATGAGAATATTGTGTGAAGGAACTTTGTACTGATCAAAGTTCTATGATTTCTCCATAACAATGAGGTGTTATGAAGAGACATGATGATATGATGAATGAATAATATCTGTTCCCTTTATCTGGGATTTCGGGGACGAAATCTTTGTTAGGGGTTTATAACTTGTAACATACCTGACCAGGGTTATGCCTTAACCCTAGGTGTTTCGATTAAGAAAGATGATTATATGCTTAATCTTATTTTGGGAAAAGTAATTAGGGCTCATGAGAAACTTATGTTTCAATTTTGGTCCTGTTTGAACAATGTTAAAGCAATGATTGCTTGTTTTGGACTAAAGTGCAAATTACCCAAGTTGAGGGGTTAAATTGCAAATGTTGCATGATAAGATGTTACTATAATTGTGAGACATCATAAGAATGAATATGATGTAGTGGTATGGTTCTCACAAGCTTGGGCACCAAGATTAAGCTTGTAAAGCAATCCTTGTGCATTAAAACCTAGTTTTGGTGTAATGTGCAAGTTACCCAAAACCTAGGGTTCAATATGCAAATTACCACATATAGAGTGTTCCTACTTCCTCTATGTATAATTTAGAGGAGATATAATGAATGAGACACCATGTTTGATTCCATTATAAATAATGGTAATCTTGGTGAAGAAATGACCAAGAAAAAAGGTTGAATTTGAAGGCTTAACTTGAGTTGTATCAAGTTGAAAAGCTTATATATGAATGCCTATCGGCCATGGAGCCCAAGGAGGTGTCCCATATCGTTTTGTGAACTCTTAGCAAGGTTCATATAATGCAAAGAACCTCAAGGAGGTGAGGTGTGACGGCCAACAAGTTTCCTTAGAAAAAGTGTATCGGCTTGACTTAAAATGATGATTTAATTGATATATCTTATCCAAATGGGTAAGTGATGGACGAATTTGCATCTCTAAATGATCCTCAACCTTTTTGCATGTCAATATAAATGTTGATGCATGCATGTACACGTGTCACCCATGCATGACACGTGGCACCTACTAGCTCAAAAAGTTGACACCTCATTTTTGCCTTTCTTCATGATCAACAAGTATATATACCCCTAGTTTGACCCCTTAATGGATTTTTTCGACCCTTACCACCCTCCTACCTTGTGGTATCGTGCATAGAGCTCCCATATAGTGAAGGGAGGCTGTGGTATCGTGCATGGGACTTGGGATATCGCCCATGGCAAGAGCATATTGGCCAAGTAGGTGAAATTGGCCATATAAGGTGATATCGGCTGATAGGGTGAAGTGTTGAGTGCCATATCGTGCAAGTGAGTGCCATATCGTGCATGAGGGTTGGAATATCGTGCAAGGACACTAGTGTATCGTGAAAAGGTGCTAAGGAGCAATTAGGAGCTTATACTTGACTCTAAGGTGAGGAAAAGATCATCTTCAACCTTGAATTGAAGCATGATTTTAGGGTTTTGATCTTCTTTTCTTTTCCTCTTCACCAATTACTTATCCATGGTAATTCTTTGCATATAGAGGAGTTTTTAAGGTCATCTTCAACCTTGGGAACTTGAATCTTAGGAGATTGGAGATTTAAATTTGTTCTTAAGGTGGGTTATATAACTTGAACTCAATCATGTTGTTATTCTTCACCTAAATTGCTATAATTAGTGAAGTACTTTTAATTCCAAACTTTCCTAAAATAGTTTATGAAATTATGAGTTCCAGTAGTTTCTTAGACCTGTTTCCAAGAAATATAACAGTTGGAACTAAGGTCTAGAGCTTAAAGATGATGGTATCACTTTATAAAAGTGATATCGGGTGCAATCACATAAGCAAGCACTTTAACCCGATATGATAAAGAACCTACTTCACTTGAACGATATGGATATGAATGAATACATTGTTGCACGATATGGGGGTGTAGTATACACCTCTTGCACGATAGGGAGTCAAGTATAGACTCCATGCACGATACAAGGTTAATTGTATACTTGTATGTTGAGGTGAAACCCTAAAATGGGTAACCTAATATGAGTAAAGAATAGCAAGTGCTATTGCACGATATGGAAGCCCGATACACAACTCTAGTTGATGTCTAGCCTGACACAGATGGTGTTCATACACCTCTAGCCCGATATGGATGGTTTTCATATACTTCTAGCCCGATAGGGTGAGTGCTCAATCACTTACAACCCGATATGGTGTACATATGCACACTTCCAACCCAAGATGCCTTGTAAAGGTGAGGGCAAGATACTCTTAGGAGTGATGAGTATAACACCAAGTAATGGTGTGGATACTGTCTTGATAGGTAAACCACCTAAAGTGGTTGATAATGAACAACCTTATATCAATAATGCCTTAACTTGAGATGAGTCCATATCAAATGATGATGGTTGGACAATTCAAGTATATAACTAGTGACCAATACATTACATGATAAATGTGATGGGCTAGTGCATAAAGTATTAGGATGGGAAATACCCTAATACAAAATAAGTTGATGAACTTAAGAAAGTTAAAAGTGATCAGGGAAGTGACACATCAAGACATGATATATATATATATATATATATATATATATATATATATATATATATATATATATATATATATATATATATATATATATATATCACATTTAGCACTTCAAGATTGATGTACCTTGATGCACCTTAAATCCAATATACATAGATGAGTAACACATGAAGTGTGTAATGCCAATTGTTGCATTGAGATGTGAAATCACTAATTAGGATGAATAGTAAACCCTAATTGAGGGTGATTTCATGAGAAACTCTAATTATGGGCAATGTGATATGTAACCCTAATGAAGGGTGATGCTATATGCAATCCCTATTCTAAAGAAGGGAGATGGTATGTGGAACCCTAATCCCCAATGAAAGAATAGAATTCATACTTGAATATGATTTATGAGGTGAACTCCTGTAGCACGACCGTGTAAGGTAGCACGGCCGTGGTGACTTCACTTTGCACGACTGTGCAAGGTAGCATGGCCGTGGTGGCTTCCCTTTGCATGGCCATTCCTGGTTGCACGGCCGTGGTGCTCTATGCTTGACTTAGAGCTGATTTGAAAGTGACCTAACATGGTCATTTTGTTAATTTCCAACTTAAGGATAAGAGGGAAACTCATACATTGTGATGATAATCATTTAATAATATATGATGAAAGTAATAAGTATGAATAAATACTTATGATATTAATGAATGCTCCCAAAGGAGTGTAGAAATAAATTAGGGTTGGAGTGATAATACAAATATGAAACCCTAATTAGCTTTGGGTAAAAGGATGAAAATCTCTAATTGATGGTAAACCCTAACCCTGGTAAGGGAATAGTGGTGTTACCATATATTGCATGATGTGTTGTGAACTTGATAAGTCTATTATCATGTGTGACAATCATGCATGTCTCATGAGGTGATGATCATAGCCAGGTATGAGCTATGATGTTTATTTCATAAGAGTTTATTGGCCATATGTGCCATTATGTTTTTGTTACTTAGAAATAAGTAACAAGATTAGTATGGGCTTGTAAGCCTTTGTTTTAAGTTGTTGCCTAGTGAGAGGTGCCAAGATGTGAATGGCCTTGTGAGCCATGTGAATAAAGTTGTTGCCTAGTGAGAGGTGACAAGATGTGAATGGCCTTGTGAGCCATGTGAATAAAGTTGTTGCCTAGTGTGAGCCATGTGAATAAAGTT
Organism: Alisma plantago-aquatica; assembly: GCA_963693085.1. NCBI lineage: Eukaryota > Viridiplantae > Streptophyta > Magnoliopsida > Alismatales > Alismataceae > Alisma > Alisma plantago-aquatica. The sequence continues at coordinate 1,432,206,054 of OY856411.1, forward strand.
GTTGCCTAGTGAGAGGTGATAAGATGTGAATGGCCTTGTGAGCCATGTGAATAAAGTTGTTGCCTAGTGAGAGGTGACAAGGTGTGAATGGCCTTCTGAGCCATGAGAATAAGTATCTGATTAAAGTAGTACATGTCTCTTTATAGCATTGTTATATTAAGTCTTGTTTGAGAACTTGGTTGATGCTAAAAGAATATGATAATGTACTTAATTAATCAAGTGAAATCTATTCATGTAGTGCTCTGACCATAGATCCATCATCGTCAGAAGCTGGTGATGGTGAAACAGGTTTTCCTGAGGGATCTCCTGGAGTTTGTATATTTTGAATATATGGGGGTAAATGGGAAAAAATATCCGTACGTCCGGATTTGAGGAAATTGAGGGAAAGGTTAATAACAAACCTCTCAATTACTCAGGATTTCGGGATGGATGTATCACAAATCTCCCGAGGATACCGAGTCAATGGGGTAAAACTCTCGATCTCGAAGAGAGTGCAGTTGAGGCTGTAACTCTATAGCTAGATGCCACTATACCCTGGAAAGCTATGTAGCAGAGACACGAGATGTCCTATAGGTTCTCTCACACTGACCGGGAGGCAGTGAGGTCATGGGAATCCGACTCTTCCCTAGACCTATGTATGATACTGATTTCGACTCCTAGAAGTGGTCGGTTGGAGTATGAGGGGTATACCTCATCTCCTTAGAGCTTAAGTTATGTTTGTAAAACGTAATCAGCTGAGTAGCGTATTTGCATAAGTTTGAAATACGAGAATCACCGGTTGATGTTATCCTGCTTAGCATGTTCTAGATGCATAAATGTTATCTGTGTTATTCAATTCTCTATTGAATAGTGACATGCTGCTTAATCAAGTTATAGCTGATATACTTGCATAAGAATGCTGCTCTAAACTACATAGATATTGAGTTATCTGCTGTTGATTACATATGATTCCACTGTTCAGTTTATTTCCATTAAACTACAATAATAATATGGTCGGCGGAGAATTATATCTCTCACTGGGACAATTACAATTGTCTCACCCCCGTGGGACCCAAATTTTTAGGTGGACGTGCATGAGGAGGTGAAGCCCTTTTTGCAAAGGAAGAATAATAGCTGAGGCAGCAGTGACAACTCAGGTTGAGTGTACTGTCTGTCATGTCTTGTAGATATGAGTCCTATGTGTCATCTCTATACTCTCAGGTCCTTGGAGTTGGTTCGTACTGGTCTTTATGATCATTAAGAGATTTTGGCTTACGTGCCTCGAGGATTTTATGTTCCTCATGTATAGTTTGGTAAAGCAACTGTTATATGTTATTCACGGATATGTGCAATGTGAATAATGATGTATATAAGGTTTTGGACCTTTCAGTAAGAGTTTTCTTTAGAATGGATCTCTTTGAAAAATGGTTTTAATTTTTAGTGATTTTGTTTATTCCGCTTAATTAGTAACAATTTGTTTGTCGGTTTGGCGAAGGTCGTTACAAGTTTGGTATCAGAGCACTAGGTTCGTTGAGTCTACAGAGACATAGGATTAAGGTTGTTGAGTCTGTTCTCATGTTTTCTAGTTTATCTGATAAGTATCTTCTGCTCATATAGGAGGAGAAGAACTTAAAGATGTCTGGACAACATGATGAACATGCTGCTGAGAGCAGCGTACCTGCACTAGGAGATGGTGCAAGGGGTCAGGATAGGGAAGAACCTATACCTGAACAAACCCCAGTTCAACCCAACTGACATGGGAAACCCAGCCTTCCAGTCCATGTTTGGACAATTCATGGCTGCCATGACCCATATGACAGATAGAATGCCAATACCTGCACCAAGAGCACCAATCCATGATGAAAGACATGGAGCTGGCAAGACCTTTAAACGGCTTAGAAGGGTAGGAGCCACAGAATATGCTGGTACATCTGATCCAGTAGATGCTGAGATGTGGCTGACCGAGCTGGAGAAAGCCTTCAAAATCCTTATGATTCCTGAAGATGAGAAGGTGAGACATGCTGTTTATCTATCAAAGGGGAGTGTCGGGCACTGGTGGACAATTGAAGAAGGAAAGAGACCTGGAGTTGAGGTCGGATGGGGTGAATTCCGACGGAAATTTGTCGCTAGATACTTTCAAAAAATGTATCTATATGAAAAGATCTCTCAATTTGAGAGGATTAGGCAAGGTTTGATGAACATTAGAGAATATGAGGCTAAGTTCATAGAGTTTTTGCGGTTTTGTCCGCATACGTCATCTACTGATGAGGAGAGGATTCATCATTTTGAGAAATGATTGAGTGCTGAATTAACCACTCCAGTGTCTGCTCTGGAGAACTGGGAGAGGTTTGCTACCTTTGTAGAGTCGGTAAGACAAATAGAGAAGTCTGTAATTGAGAAAAGATAGACCAAGGGTAAGAAGGAGTACCCACAGTTCCAAGAATAGAGTTCTAGAAGTTTTAAGAAAGCGAGGTATTCTGTTCCTACACCACCACCAAGTTTTAATACCCAGACACAGTGGACGTCAAGTAAGGGTAGAGATAGTGGTTTAACACCAAGGAGGGATCCTAGCACAACATCGACATCGGTGACAGGACCACCTAGACAAAGTTTAGAAAACTTTAACTGTTACAAGTGTGGAAGGTCAGGACATCTGAAGAGAGATTCTCCTAAAAAAGTGAGTAATGTGACTCAACCACCGAGGCAGAGTCAACAAGGCTCGCAGAGACAAAACTTTTTGAGTGACGCAAGAGGACATGGACAAGCGTCCCAAGATGGATCGTCTGTACCCAACAATTAGGCACATGGTCAACAAGCAACGGCTAGATTCTATGCTATGAGTCAGCCTGAAGTAGTAATCAACCCTCAGGTTGTGACAGATCAGATGGAGTTATTTTATTCTGATTTGTCTTCATCCTACTTCATATCTGTTTTAATTGATCTGGGTGCTACACAATCTTTTATCACTCGAGAAGTGATTTATGATTGCAACTTGATTGTCGGTCATAGAGTAGACAATTTGCTGTTAGAAACACCCTTGTTGGGATCCACTGTATTGTAGGAAGTGTGTTCTTCTTGCAATCTTTCCTTTTCTAAGAATTGGAAAGAAAAGAAAGTTAGCTCTTAGATTTATGGAGCCTTACCCAATCATTGAGAGGATTGGAAAGGTAACCTATAAGCTAGAGTTGCCCCCTTAAGTTGCATGGATTGCACACAATGTTCCATATCTCTATGTTGAGGAAGTGTTATGTTGACACTGAATCAGTGTTACAACCTATGGAGGTTGAGCTTAATGATGACAAATTGTATGTTTATGATAATATGAAAAGCAAGGAATATGATAGCATGTAAGTGCATACTACTTGATCTCAGTACTTGTAAACCCTGATCAGGTATACAACTATTGATGATAAAGTAAGTATGGAAACTCTTAGATTGATATCTTTTTGATTGCCCTGATCAAGTAATCATTATGAGACAATCTAATGAGTATCATGAAATTGGAATTATGGTATGGATAAATGTATCATACCTTAAGTACAAGAAAGAGGGATCTGATATGAATTTAGACCAGTATGTGTATATGAGGAAGTAGAAGTATGATCCTCATATGATGAGTATTAGAACAAAAAAGGTGATCCCTGTTCAATAAAATTGTAAACATGATAAAAATCTTTTCCCATAATGAGGAAATGGGAAATGTGATGAAATCACAAAATGTTCATGAACATGTTAGACAATAACAAAGAAAGGAATGATGGCATGTAATCATCCTCATAATTCCTATGCTGAGAGAAAGGAACTTGGGATGTGACAAAAAGTGATGATTCATGAATAGTTGAAAATTCATGAGATAATAAGAGGAATATGATTCCTTGTTTTCTTACCCTTCGGGGACATGGAAATCAAGTGAGTCTTAGGACACTTGATGTGCATGAGATAAAAATGATCATGTTATGGATACTTATAGAAGTATCAGTTTATTTTGGGCTTAGGTTCCAAGATAAAGATATATGTAACAAGTAATGTCTCATGATAAAAGAAAGATGAGAATATGATGTGTTTTCAACACATGTGACTGATACCAAGGCAAGAGATTCTGGTATCTGAGAAATGTCAGATGGTTTATGTGGGCTACCTAGAATGGTCAACCATGAAACCAGTCTATCTGTATATAACATTATATGAACATCATATGTTAGGGGTTTATGCTTTGCATAAACATAACAACTAAATATGTCTTTAAGATAAGTTCTCAATTGGCTCTATGAGAATATTGTGTGAAGGAACTTTGTACTGATCAAAGTTCTATGATGTCTCCATAACAATGAGGTGTTATGAAGAGACATGATGATATGATGAATGAATAATATCTGTTCCCTTTATCTGGGATTTCGGGGACGAAATCTTTGTTAGGGGTTTATAACTTGTAACATACCTGACCAGGGTTATGCCTTAACCCTAGGTGTTTCGATTAAGAAAGATGATTATATGCTTAATCTTATTTTGGGAAAAGTAATTAGGGCTCATGAGAAACTTATGTTTCAATTTTGGTCCTGTTTGAACAATGTTAAAGCAATGATTGCTTGTTTTGGACTAAAGTGCAAATTACCCAAGTTGAGGGGTTAAATTGCAAATGTTGCATGATAAGATGTTACTATAATTGTGAGACATCATAAGAATGAATATGATGTAGTGGTATGGTTCTCACAAGCTTGGGCACCAAGATTAAGCTTGTAAAGCAATCCTTGTGCATTAAAACCTAGTTTTGGTGTAATGTGCAAGTTACCCAAAACCTAGGGTTCAATATGCAAATTACCACATATAGAGTGTTCCTACTTCCTCTATGTATAATTTAGAGGAGATATAATGAATGAGACACCATGTTTGATTCCATTATAAATAATGGTAATCTTGGTGAAGAAATGACCAAGAAAAAAGGTTGAATTTGAAGGCTTAACTTGAGTTGTATCAAGTTGAAAAGCTTATATATGAATGCCTATCGGCCATGGAGCCCAAGGAGGTGTCCCATATCGTTTTGTGAACTCTTAGCAAGGTTCATATAATGCAAAGAACCTCAAGGAGGTGAGGTGTGACGGCCAACAAGTTTCCTTAGAAAAAGTGTATCAGCTTGACTTAAAATGATGATTTAATTGATATATCTTATCCAAATGGGTAAGTGATGGACGAATTTGCATCTCTAAATGATCCTCAACCTTTTTGCATGTCAATATAAATGTTGATGCATGCATGTACACGTGTCACCCATGCATGACACGTGGCACCTACTAGCTCAAAAAGTTGACACCTCATTTTTGCCTTTCTTCATGATCAGCAAGTATATATACCCCTAGTTTGACCCCTTAATGGATTTTTTCGACCCTTACCACCCTCCTACCTTGTGGTATCGTGCATAGAGCTCCCATATAGTGAAGGGAGGCTGTGGTATCGTGCATGGGACTTGGGATATCGCCCATGGCAAGAGCATATTGGCCAAGTAGGTGAAATTGGCCATATAAGGTGATATCGGCTGATAGGGTGAAGTGTTGAGTTCCATATCGTGCAAGTGAGTGCCATATCGTGCATGAGGGTTGGAATATCGTGCAAGGACACTAGTGTATCGTGAAAAGGTGCTAAGGAGCAATTAGGAGCTTATACTTGACTCTAAGGTGAGGAAAAGATCATCTTCAACCTTGAATTGAAGCATGATTTTAGGGTTTTGATCTTCTTTTCTTTTCCTCTTCACCAATTACTTATCCATGGTAATTCTTTGCATATAGAGGAGTTTTTAAGGTCATCTTCAACCTTGGGAACTTGAATCTTAGGAGATTGGAGATTTAAATTTGTTCTTAAGGTGGGTTATATAACTTGAACTCAATCATGTTGTTATTCTTCACCTAAATTGCTATAATTAGTGAAGTACTTTTAATTCCAAACTTTCCTAAAATAGTTTATGAAATTATGAGTTCCAGTAGTTTCTTAGACCTGTTTCCAAGAAATATAACAGTTGGAACTAAGGTCTAGAGCTTAAAGATGATGGTATCACTTTATAAAAGTGATATCGGGTGCAATCACATAAGCAAGCACTTTAACCCGATATGATAAAGAACCTACTTCACTTGAACGATATGGATATGAATGAATACATTGTTGCACGATATGGGGGTGTAGTATACACCTCTTGCACGATAGGGAGTCAAGTATAGACTCCATGCACGATACAAGGTTAATTGTATACTTGTATGTTGAGGTGAAACCCTAAAATGGGTAACCTAATATGAGTAAAGAATAGCAAGTGCTATTGCACGATATGGAAGCCCGATACACAACTCTAGTTGATGTCTAGCCTGACACAGATGGTGTTCATACACCTCTAGCCCGATATGGATGGTTTTCATATACTTCTAGCCCGATAGGGTGAGTGCTCAATCACTTACAACCCGATATGGTGTACATATGCACACTTCCAACCCAAGATGCCTTGTAAAGGTGAGGGCAAGATACTCTTAGGAGTAATGAGTAGAACACCAAGTAATGGTGTGGATAATGTCTTGATAGGTAAAACACCTAAAGTGGTTGATAATGAACAACCATATATCAATAATGCCTTAACTTGAGATGAGTCCATATCAAATGATGATGGTTGAACAATTCAAGTATATAACTAGTGACCAATACATTACATGATAAATGTGATGGGCTAGTGCATAAAGTATTAGGATGGGAAATACCCTAATACAAGATAAGTCGATGAACTTAAGAAAGTTAAAAGTGATGAGGGAAGTGATACATCAAGACATGATATATATATATATATATATATATATATATATATAATCACATTTAGCACTTCAAGGTTGATGTACCTTGATGCGCCTTAAATCCAATATACTTGGATGAGTAACACATGAAGTGTGTAATGTCAATTGTTGCATTGAGATGTGAAATCACTAATTAGGATGAATAGTAAACCCTAATTGAGGGTGATTTCATGAGAAACCCTAATTATGGGCAATGTGATATGAAACCCTAATGAAGGGTGATACTATATGAAATCCCTATTCTAAAGAAGGGAGATGGTATGTGGAACCCTAATCCCCAATGAAAGAATAGAATTCATACTTGAATATGATTTATGAGGTAAACTCCTGTAGCACGACCGTGTAAGGTAGCACGACCATGGTGACTTCACTTTGCATGACCGTACAAGGTAGCACGGCCGTGGTGGCTTCCCTTTGCATGGATATTCTTAGTTTTATGGCCATGGTGCTCTATGCTTGAATTAGAGCTGATTTGAATGTGACCTAACATGGTCGTTTTGTTAATTTCCAACTTAAGGATAAGAGGGAAACTCATACATTGTGATGATAATCATTTAATAATATATGATGAAAGTAATAAGTATGAATGAATACTTATGATATTAATGAATGCTCCCATAGGAGTGTAGCAATAAATTAGGGTTGGAGTGATAATACAAATATGAAACCCTAATTATATGTGAAATGGTAATCCTAACCCTAGCTTTGGGTAAAAGGATATAAAACTCTAATTGATGGTAAACCCTAACCCTGGTAAGGGAATAGTGGTGTTACCCTGTATTGCATGATGTGTTGTGAACTTGATAAGTCTATTATCATGTGTGACAATCATGCAGGTCTCATGAGGTGATGATCATAGCCAGGTATGAGCTATGATGTTTATTTCATAAGAGTTGATTGGCCATATGTGCCATTATATTTTTGTTACTTAGAAAGAAGTAACAAGATTAGTATGGGCTTGTAAGCCTTTGTTTTAAGTTGTTGCCTAGTGAGAGGTGACAAGATGTGAATGGCCTTGTGAGCCATGTGAATAAAGTTGTTGCCTAGTGAGAGTTGATAAGATGTGAATGGCCTTGTGAGCCATGTGAATAAAGTTGTTGCCTAGTGTGAGCCATGTGAATAAAGTTGTTTCCTAGTGAGAGGTGACAAGATGTGAATGGCCTTGTGAGACATGTGAATAAAGTTGTTGCCTAGTGAGAGGTGACAAGGTGTGAATGGCCTTCTGAGCCATGAGAATAAGTATATGATTAAAGTAGTACATGTCTCTTTATAGCATTGTTATATTAAGTCTTGTTTGAGAACTTCGTTGATGCTAAAAGAATATGATAATGTACTTAATTAATCAAGTGAAATATATTCATGTAGTGCTTTGACCATAGATCCATCATCGTCAGAAGCTGGTGATGGTGAAACAGGTTTTCCTGAGGGATCTCCTGGAGTTCGTATATTTTGAATATACGGGGGTAAATGGGCGAAAATATCCATACGTCCGGATTTAAGGAAATTGAGGGAAAGGTTAATAACAAACCTCTCAATTACTCAGGATTTTAGGATGGATTTATCACGAATCTCCCGAGGATACCGGGTCGATGGGGTAAAACTCTCAATCTTGAAGAGAGTGCAGTTGAGGCTGTAACTCTATAGCTAGATGCCACTATACCCTGGCAAGCTATGTAGCAGAGACACGAGATGTCCTGTAGGTTCTCTCGCACTGACCGGGAGGCAGTGAGGTCATGGGAATCTGGCTCTTCCCTAGACCTATGTATGGTATCGATTTTGACTCCTAGAAGTGGTCGGTTGGAGTATGAGGGGTATACCTCATCTCCTCAGAGCTTAAGTTATGTTTGTAAAACTTAATCAATCGAGTAGCGTATTTGCATAAGTTTGAAATATGAGAATCACCGGTTGATGTTATCCTACTTAGCATGCTCTAGATGCATAATTGTTTTCTGTGTTATTCAATTCTCTATTGAATAGTGACATGCTGCTTAATCAAGTTATAGCTGATATACTTGCATAAGAATGCTGCTCTAAACTGCATAGATATTGTGTTATCTACTGTTGATTACATATGATTCCACTATTCAGTTTATTTCCATTAAACTGCAATAATAATATGGCCGGCAAAGAGTTATATCTCTCGCTGGGACAATTACAATTGTCTCACCCCCGTGGGATCCAAATTTTTAGGTGGACGTGCACGAGGAGGTGAAACCCTTTTTTCAAAGGAAGAATAATAGACGAGGCAGCAGTGACAGCTCAGGTTGAGTGTAGTGTCTGTCATGTCTTGTAGATATGAGTCCTATGTGTCGTGTCTATACTCTCAGGTCCTTGGAGTTGGTTCGTACTGGTCTTTATGATCATTAAGAGATTTTGGCTTACGTGCCTCAAGGATTTTATGTTCCTCATGTATAGTTTGGTAAAGCAACTGTTATATGTTATTCACAGATATATGTAATGTGAATAATGATGTATATAAGGTTTTAGACCTTTTAGTAAGAGTTTTCTTTAGAATGGATCTCTTTGAAAAATGGTTTTAATTTTTAGTGATTTTATTTATTCCGCTTAATGAGTAACGATTTGTTTGTCGGTTTGGCGACGGTCGTTACAAGAAATGGGGTCTCCTTGACTAACCCCATTTTTAGGCCAAATAGGATGTGTTGGCTCACCATTCAGCAGAACTTGGTAAGAGGTCAAACTAAAGATATTTTCAATACTGTGAATACAAGTAGGAGGAAAACCCATGTTGTGCATAATAGAGTAAAGATAGAACCAATTCAAAGAATCATAGGCTTTGGTTATATTAGCTTGGATGCACATGTAAGAACCCCAAATATTTTCTGAATTCACTTAAGATTTCATTGGACATGAGGATTGCATCCCTAGTAGTTCTGTTCTTAACAAAAGTACACTGATTAGTATCTATAATGGATGCAAAAACCAGCTGAAGCCTATTTGATAGGATTTTCAAGATTATTTTATATAAGGTGTTGCAAAGAGAAATCGATCTCCAATTAGATAAGTAGGATTTATCAAAACCTTTAGGAAATAAAATAATATAGGTTCTTTTTGCTTCTTTTAAGAGGGTATAATTTGCAAAAAATTCCAAAACTGTCTCAACAACATCATCGCCAATGACCTTCCAAACTCTTTTATAGAAATGCCCATTGAATATATTCAGTCCTGGGGCTTTGTCATCATTTGTAAACAATATTCATATATCTAAAACAATTAAAAACATGATATTTCATTATTTCTCAAACATATATCTAGAAATTCAAAAAATGTCACAATATTTCTGTATGAATTTAAATAAAATATTACAATATGCTGTATTTTAAGAATATGACGACATGGTATCACAATAGCAGTAACTACATCAATGTTGTATGATGTTTTTATTCTCTTTCAAGTCTTGTCTCCTGAAGTGTGCACTTCATTCCCAAATATGTTGTATGGTACTCATTTTCTTATAAAAGCAAAATATTCAAATCAAACATACATGTGAAAGAATGTATTTTTCAACATTCATTTATATAGATAATTTCATGATATTCTTATAATTGTAAAAAACATCTCATATTGTGTATGCATGCTATTGTTTCATAATAAAGCAATAGAATACAAACATAGTTGCATCACATGTAAAATGAATTCAAAGATGCATGTATCTATATTAATACAATGACACATAAAATCGTGCATGCCTTCATCACTGGAAGACTTGTCTACTATGCTCATTCCCTACAACTGGAGTTGAGGTACACACTTGAATATGTTCATTCTCTACAATTCATGAGTGAAAAAAAAACTAATAGTTGTATGTGTCTTACATAATGATACAAAGTCATTCGTGCCGCATGAAAATTATTTTCGACAGAGGCAACCGCCCTGCACATACGCCACGACAGAGGAAAAAGAAGCGGCCGCCTGACTGACACCTAATGTACATATCTGTTTGTACTTTGCATGGCCAAAACTTCAATTCACCAGGGTCGGCTTTTGCATACAACTACAATGTGTGGAGTACAGGAGGCATCAAAGCTGAAGTCAGACTTGGAGGAGTTCTCGGTTGAGAGCTTTCTTATGCCGGCCATGAGCACGTCAATGACGCTAGTGGTTCCCATTTCAAACTAATTATGTGTCGCGGGATATCATATAAGGCTTGGCATGAGAAGGTGAACGACGGCTTGGCCAACACAAAACATGACACAATGTTTACTTGATAGGAAAAGATCAACAAGGCACAGTAGATTCGTGCATGATCAACAACACTTTGGGCAGCAGCAGCGACAGTGCATGGACAAACATGGAAGCCTGCCATGGTGCATTGGGTGTGGAGCTGCATCCTGTAGGAACAAGATATGTGGTGCAACCGAGATGACTCTTTCATGGCAACCTGTTGATGTGTCAGGTGATTCTAGATGTTTGATCAGACATGGACGTCGGGACATGAAGATAGAACAACAACTGCGACGTTAACAATACAGAAGCACCATTGTCCCGACCCGTCGCTCACCTCCAAAACCCAACATGTAGTTCATCTTTATATCACATTCCTTCACATAAAATTATCTTAAGTGGCCTCTACCGTCATCATCGTCAACGTGCTCGTGTGTCGGCGTCAGAAATTTCTCAATAGAGAATTGTTAGATATATGGCTGTAGCAGCTATATATATAGTATGCATCTAGTACATGTGAGAAAAGTAGTTTTGTCTCTGGTGTAAAATGACAAAGAAGTTTTATCCCATATTGCTCACTCCTAGAACTTTTTTGGTCCTTATATGTAGGATCACATGAGGTACTAGTGTCTAAGGGGTCCTAGGAGGTGGGTATGCTCACCTCCTTGGTGGGTGGGGTTACCATAATACACACGCGCGCCTGTGCGTGAACCTCACCTGGTCGGGCCGGGCTTGGGTTTGTGGATTATGGATTGTGGAGAATGTCTTCCTTTTTCTTTTTGCACTAAGATACAACTATGTAATTAATTACTCATTTAATTTATTATTTATTTCCTAATTGGATTTATTAATTCTAACTAGAAAGTGTCTTTTCACGATTTTTTTTTCACAATGTGTACAATAGCGACCGATAGATCACATCTTAATGGTAATAGGATTACGAGATGTGTAAGGCTATAAATAGACTTCCGGTCATTAGGGTTAAACAAATCTCTTTTGAACATAGCTGTCAGTCATTTGTGCAAGTATTTTGGGAGCCCTAATCTAGGAGTCTGCTGTCGTCGCTCATGCTTGTCACTTGGAGATCTCTCCCCTAGAAGCGACAAAGTTGTTCATCTTCTTCCTTTAAGATGCAACCTGTCAGGTGGTGGTTCCTGGCTTCCTGTAGTTGCTAGACTGCACTGATGGTAGTGCAAACATGAAATTTCTCTTCAGGTTCGTTATCGGGTACACTGGGAGAACGATGTGCACGACGCTGATTTCTTTAAGTAAAACGTGTTCGTTTTTCAATGAACGATCTGGTCAGGTTTCTAACTCAGTTTAGTTTCTCCTATATTGTTTATTCTTCTACTTCTTATCTAGATCTGGCATGTATTCATTAATTCATTGCATATGTTACTGTTGCATATAACGATGTAAAATCCTAAATTTTATTCAACAGCCTTAAAAAAATCAGTTTCTATCGTTAATTAACAATGGTCGCTCAAGGTGGTTGTGGAAATAAAATTGATACCAACAGTATGCCTAAAAAATTTACTGGTACCAACTTTGCTCGTTGGTAGAGTCAGATGTAAATTTGGCTGGATATTGTGGGTTTTGATCAGTATTTAAAAGAGACTGAACCTAAATCTGATGATACTATTCCTGATAATGCAAATATAATTGCTAATTGGAAGAAGGGTGAAAAAATGTGTCATAGTTAGATTTTGTTTGGTTTAAATAACTAGCTGTATGAATCTTACTCAAAGCTGCTTGTCACTATGTCTAAAGTTTTGTGGGAATCGTTAATTAAGAATTTTAGTACTGAAAACCAAGGTGCTGAAAATTACTGTGTGTCTAAATTTCTTATGTTTCATATAGTAGAGGGTAAGTCTGTTTCTGATCAAACACACGATCTTCAACTCCTAGTTCATGAACTCTTAGATGTCAAGATGGTATTACCTGAGAAGTTTGTTTTTATGTCTATCATAGAAAAGCTCCCTAAGTCATGGGAATCATTTGGTATGTCTGTGAAGCACCGAAAAGGGACACATACAATGGAAGAACTAGTTATGGATATAAACATACAAGAAGAACACTTAAAGGAGAAAATGATCAAGGTGCCTACTGATGCAAACCCTACTATTAATTTTACTTCTGCTAAAACCACCAAAGATAAGTAAACCAAGAATGCACATAAACCTAAGGCCAAGATCCAAAAGAAATCGAAGAACAAACCTTGTTGGACTTGTGGACAGGTTGGCCACTAGAACAAGGATTGTCCTTCTAAGAAGGTAAAGAAAGCTACCACATATGAAACTGAGGAGGATGTGGTCAACATGATGACTACATCCTTGAACCTCAATGATGGGTACATGTCTATTAAACCTAAAATCCTTTCTATGTTTGAACCACTTTATTGGATGATTCTAATGTACATGTGTGTGCTGATAAGTCCCTATTTGTGTTTTACCAGGCCTCTTGAGGTCGGTCTGTGACTTTGGTGATTCTAGCTCTGTAGAAGTCAAAGGTGAAGGACGGGTGGACTTGAAGTTCCCTTCAGTGAAGGTGTTGACTCTTCACAGGGTCAGACATGTTCCAAGCATTCAATGCAATATCCTTAGTGGTGTAATTTTAGTTAGGGAAGGTTGTAGAGTAGACTGCAAATGTCATAAGGCTATTATTACACACCTTCGTGATTCTTTATTTTTGGCAAGGGATATTTATATGATGTGGAGAACTTATTTAAGATTCATGTTGAACCTATTTAAAATTCCATTTTAAATTTGAATGATTATAGTTCTGTATGCATGAATCTTGTATCATCCGACATTTCACATTCAAGTTTGGGACATGTTAATGTTGCCTCAATGAAGCGTATGATGAATCTAAATTTGATCCCTAAATCTAAAATTAGCAATAATAAATGTGAAATATGTGTGCAAGCTAAACTGCCTAGGAAGCCTTTTCATTCTGTGAATAGGAATTTAGAAATTTTAGATTTAGTGCATGCAGATATCTATGAATTTAATGAAATTGCTACTAGGGATCAAAAATGTTATTTTATAACTTCTATTGACGATTCGAGTAGACAATGTTATATCTTTTTACTTATAAGTAAAGACGAGGCATTGGATAAATTTAAAATTCATAAGAAAGAAGTTGAAACTCAAACCGGAAAAATACTTAAACGATTAAGGTCTGATAGGGGAGGAGAATACACCTCGAACTTGTTTGTGGAATTTTTCCAATCATATGGTATAGTTCATGAGGTTACCACTCCTTATTCACCACAGTCTAATGGGATAGATAAACATAAAAATCGACCCCTAATAGATATGGTTAATTCTTTAATCCAGACCTCAAGTCTACCCAACTTCATGTGGGGGGAAGCTTTGAATACGTCTTGCCATATTCTGAACAGAGTTCCCCATAAATATGTAGAGAGTAGTCCATTTGAGTTATGGAGAGGAAGAAAACTGAGTCTCACATATCTTCGAGTGTGGGGGTGCCTTGCTAAGGTACTTGTACCTGAACACAAAAGGAAGAAATTGGGACCGAAAATGGTTGATGCCATATTCTTGGGGTATGTAGAGACAAGTTATGCCTATAGATTTTTGATAGTAAAATCTGATATCTCAGGCATTGAGGTCAATACGATTGTGGAATTACGTGATGCTACATTCTTTGAGGATGTGTTTTCCATGAAAACTGGTGTGCCCAATGAAGTATCTCAAGAAGATTCATTCACCATAGGTTCCATTCCCGAGCACATGGAAAGGATGACAAATGTGGGGGGCGACTTAGAACAAGCTATTTTTTAATCTGATGATTGTGAAGAAATAGTTGAACCAAGGAGAAGTAAATGGCCTAGGACATCCAAGGACTTTGGAAGTGAGTTTCTCAACTACAATGTTGAGGATGATCCTGTATCTTTCAAACAAGCTATGGATTCTCCAGAAGCTAAGTTTTGGAAAGAAGTCATTAATGGTGAAATCCAATCAATTCTCTCGAATGAAACTTGGGAATTGGTGGATTTGCCTCCTGGTTGTTCTGCAGTTGGTGGCAAATGGATCTTTAAGAAGAAACTTAATATATACGGGGCAATCAATAAGTATTAGGCTAGGTTAGTTGCTAAGGGTTACACTAAAAGGGAAGGAATAGATTATTTTGACACCTATTCACCTGTTTCCCGTATGACCACAATCTGAGTGCTTATAACATTGGCTTCCATTTATAATCTCTATATATATCATATGGATGTGAAGACCATGTTCTTAAACGGTGATCTTCAGGAAGAGATATATATGGAACAACCTGAGGGATTTGTGGGTCATGGGAATGAGTCCAAAGTGTTAAACTTGTTAAGTCATTATATGGCTTGAAATAAGCCCCTAAGCAATGGCATGAGAAGTTTGATTCTGTGATATCATCGTTTGGCTTTGTTTCTACTAATTTGGATAAGTGTCTCTACTACAAAATTGTCAATGATGGATTCATTTTGTTATGCTTATACGTTGATGATATCCTGCTCTTTGGTTTCGATATAAAAGTAGTAAATGAGACAAAGTCATTCTTGTGTAGTAAGTTTGAGATGAAAGATATGTGTGTTGTTGATGTGATTTTGGGGCTTAAAATCATTAGGTCTACTGATGGTATAACTCTATCACAATATCACTATGTTGAGAACATACTGGAGAGGTTTGAGTACACATCACATAAACCTATTAAGACCCCATATGATTCATCCAAGGCCTTGTTCAAGAATGAAACTGGAGTTCCAGTGTCTCAATTACGATACTCTCAAATTATCAGAAGTTTGATGCATCTTATGAACTGCACATGTCCAGACATTGCATTTGTTGTAAGCAAGTTAAGTAGATACACCAGTTGTTCCGAAAAGACCCATTAGGAAGCTCTTGATAGAGTTCTAAGGTATATCAAGGGAACTTGTTCCCTTGGGCTACATTATGGTAAACATCCTTCTGTAGTCGAAGGATATAATGATTAAAGCTGGATTGCCGTGAATTCTGGGAGTAATGGTGTCTCAAGATATGTATTCCTATTGGGAGGTGGAGTTGTTTCCTGGCGGTCTAAGAAATAGACCATATTGTCTCAGTCCACTTTTGAAGCGGAGTTGTGTGCTTTAGATGAAACTAGATTGGAAGATGAATGGCTACATGGACTTATGTCCAGTTTACCTATGGTAATGAAGCCGCCTCTTGCAATTTTAGTTCACTGTGATAGTACTACAACTATTTCTAAGATAAAGAGTTCCAAGTACAATAAAAAATAGAGTAGACACATCCAAATTAGATTGAAATATGTAAGGGAGTTAGTGTCTAACAGGTTCGGGGCTGTGGACTACGTCGGTACCAAAGATAATACAGATGATCCTTTCACTAAAGGACTTACCTTGGATTTAGTGAAAAAATTCAGGTTGGGGATGAGACTGAAATCCCTATAGATTTGGAGGCAGTAGCAACCCAACCCAAAAGAGTGGAGATCCCACAAATTGGGTTCAATGTGGTAATAGCAAGCTCTCAGGTGAATCAGTTGACACTATGTAATTTACTTTGATGCTTCATGCATCTGTATGTCTATCCCCTGGGAAACCTGTTAGTGTCATGACTACAAGTTAGTAAGAGATTAGTCTCTGAATGGTGTCAAATCTTCGGACAGGATGTTACCAGTATATCCTTTGAGACTCCAACTAAATGATTGATGTTGTGTAGGCCGCAACAGGAGAATCGGGTTGTTCTCTGTTATCAATCATGACATAAAATTTTGTATGCATGGCCTTAATGCATTGTTTTCTTTTCTACCATGTCTTTATTGTGTTGTTACCAACCTATACTCTTGTACCCAAGGTTCAGGTTCAAGACTTTTGTTCACCTATTTCCTGCGGGGGTCACAGTTGGATAACTCAGGTAGATTAAAACCGAAATGTATCTGCTAAAAGCATAGTATGTGGGGGATTGTTAGATATATGGCTGTAGCAGCCATGTATATAGCATGGGTTAAGCCCAATATAAGCCTTAACTGCCTGCTTTATCCTCACTCATGTGAAAGCTGGGGTCAACTTCCTGACTGCTCACCCATCCTAGTACTACTCCAAGCTGAGCACGCTTAACTATGGAGTTCTTTAGTGATGGGCTCCTGAAAAAGGAGGTGCACGCTGGTGATATGGATAGTTCACTCATTCCTTTTAAGATCATATTGTCTAAGGCCTCAAATCTTGGGATGTTACACATATTTCTCACTCCTAGAACTTTTGTGGTCCTACAATCCATAACCCACAAGCCACAAGCCCGAGCCTGTGCCCGGTCTGGCCCGACCAGGTTAGACCAGGCGAGGTGAAGCGAGACATAGCGTTGCACGTGCGAGTGCATATGTGTGGGTTGTGGTAACCGCAACCACCAAGGAGGTGATCATTCCCTCCTATTAGGACACCTTAGACACTAGTGCCCCATGTGATCCTACATATAACGACCACAAAAGTTCTAGGAGTGAGCAATATGGAGAATGTCTTTCGTATTCTGTGTTCTTTTTACACTAGGATACAACTACGTAATTAATTACTCATTTAATTAGTTGTTTCTTTTCTATTCAGATTTATTAATCCTAACTGGAAAGTGCCTCTTTTGTGGAATTTTCCGCAATGTGTACAAGGGCAACTGAGTGGTCATTTCTTAACAGGAATATGATTAGTGGGTCGTATAAGGCTATAAATAGACCTCCGATCACTAGGATTAAACACATATCTTTCGAACATAGCCATCAACCATTCGTGCGAGTGTTTTGCGAGCCCTAACCCCGGAGTCTGCCGCTGTCGCTCGTGCTTGTCGCTTGGAGATCTCTCTCCTAGAAGCGACAAAATCGTTCATCCTCTTCCTTCAAGATGCAACCTGTCAGGAGGCGGTTCCTACGGTTGTTGGGCTGCACTAGTGGTAGTGCAAATGTGATGCTTCTCTTCAGGTTCGTGATCGGGTACATTGGGAGAACGGTGCTTGTCCTAGAGGACTGCACAGTGCTGATTTCTTTAAGTAAAACATGTTCATTTTTCAATGAATGATCTGGTCAGGTTCCTAACTGTAATGACCCCACCACCCAGTAACCCCCAATTAAGGGAGACCAAGAGGTCAGAGCTGTTATCCCAATTTCTAGATCAAAGGTTCAACAAATAATCAAAAATAATTATCAAATTCTACTAAACTAAACTGAAATCCTATAATAAAAATTAACTTTGCATACCTTTTTCAAAAAACTTGGATATCTACTTTTATCCACATCTGGAGTCTATTCTAACTAATCCTCCTTTGTACTTTAATTCTCATTTAATTCCACATATGCCACTTTACTGTTTGTTCTTTTCACTTGAACCTAAAATGTCGACAAACAAAATGTCGGTCAGCATAAATGAATTATGCTGGTATGTGGGGGAAACAATAATCGTGCAATTAATTGTAACAACATATTGCAGTTAAGTATGATTTAACAAACAACTTTACGTTTTAAATATAGCTGCATGATCCATATATATCCTATCCTCTGCGCTGTCCCTACAGTGGACCTGGATGCTACCTTCCTTATGCTAGATCCCCATTAAACCCCTCATGATCCTACCTAATAGGTGAATCAATTTCTAGGGTTGAGTCACATGGAACTACCCTAGGTAGCCCACTCCTTAACTCATGGTGTGCTAGAGAGTCTCATGGCTTTATACTTGGGTAGCCCAATTTTTAACTCATGATAGCCTAGACCTTGGTCTAGGTTACCCTTTTTAGCATTTGCAAAGCCACAGAGGAGGACCCACATCTAATCCAGTTATATATACATATTTATAGTGATAATCATAGTCACTTTATAGTTGCATGAAATCAAAGTCATCCAAGCAGTTATTTTTAGGCAATCGATAAAACTTCTGGGAATCGCCATGAAACTAAAGCGACTGTCCATAAGCGTAACCACATACCTGTCAGGCTAATTTGAGATAGAATAATCCAATCAATCAAGAATTCCAAATAGGCAAGCAAGCACGCAATGAGATCCTGAAATATGCATACAATTTCCTATTATTGATCATGCCATCATGATCTATTAAACCTAGCTCGCTTCCTAGGGTTTCTAGTCCACTTTTAGGGTTTCCATTGCAATTAGGGTTTCACTTCATTTTTACTATTTTAAACCCTTATTTTCCCTAATTATCTCATCTATTCTTCACGAAAGATATTAAGGTTGCCTTTTAACAACATATAACCTTATTTTCAGATTAAAGGTATCATTATCCATCAATTAAGTCCATTAAGCCTCTTTTACATTTAAACTACCATTTTTATCCTTTTAATTCATGACAAGATCATTATGCCCAATTAGCATCACATTAACAACTCATAGTTCATTGTGGTCTAATTCACCTATGAACTCCATTTATTACTAATTCCACATTTTATCCATTAGAAAACCCTAATTTCCATATTAAGGGTATTTATTCATAATTAGGAATCTTTATACTCAAAATAGCTTAGAATCATCATATCTTAGCTTTATTCACGATTTTGAATAATTAAAGACATTAAGAGTCACCAAAAACTAATATTAGGGTTTCAAGGCCCATTAAAGAATATTTATGCATATGAAACTCTAAATTAAACTATTTACATGCAAAGTTCATCCTTTTTGTTCTTAATGTACCTCTTTATAATTAACAGGTTAATATCAACTTTAATCACCCATTAAACCCTACTAAATACATTAATCATCTCAAAATAGGGTTTCTAAATCATTGAAGCATTAAAGTTAATAACTTCCACTATTTTTCGAATTGCAAGAGGAACTAGCTTCTAAATATATTTTTATTTGATTCCTCTCATTTTTGTAAGCAACTTTCATATTTTATGCACATTCATTGGATCTACCAATAAGGAGATATAATTTTTGCAAAAATAAATTACTTGAGCCAATCAGAGGATGCCATGTCGCCTGCTCCATGCAACATTGCTCGGCTAGTTTGGAAATATAATGAAATGTCCTTTTTACCCTTGCATAATGCATAGGTCCTTCAGCTCGTGGAGGGGCAAAACTATCCAACGCCTATTTTATCATCTTTCTCCTCACAACGGTGCACTGCTGTCGCCCTAGCTACGGTTGGGGTGGCTCCTCTCCCCCTTCCTGGACCTGAAGGCCACCGACGTTGGTTCCTCTTGCTCCGCCTCCTTCCTCTGTGCTTAGGGCGCCACCAACTCACGATCAGAAGGGCGAGGTTGGGATGGGCAGACCTACAACCCACGGTCGGTGTTGTAGCCGTGCGGCTGCTACTGTGCCTGGGTTAGGGCAGGTCCACGATGGTGAAGCCTCTCCCCAGCATCGCGGGGAATCCAACTATCATCTCGACTCCATTACGGCCCTCACTGATCCAGAGATAGAGATATGCTCAAAGGTTAGGGTTTGCACAAAGAAGATGAAGAAGGGAGAGAGAGTTTCATGGGATTTCTCTGGAACTCGATCCAGAGGCTCTACCCCTTTATATAGGGGAGGGTAACGAAGCCCTAGGTTGGCTATTCACAGATTAACAAGACCCTCTCCCAATAGGAGTCATATTCCTTCAAGGAGAAGTAATCTTCTTTCTCTTGTTTATCCTTATTTCATGGATAATTAGAAATACGAAAATTATCTCTTTCATTATCTCTAGCCTTGCTTTTAATCTATTGGCCATGAACATCTATTTTCTTAAAGCAAATAACATCTCTTTTTGATATTATCAAAAAGTCAATAACGATGTATCACATTGTCTTCTTATTTTGTTATTATTTGCCTTTTCTATTTCTTTTTCTCTATTGGGGCTCCTTGGACCCCAAGAAACTCTAATATGTCGAAATCCTTTTTAATGGATACTCTATATCCATTATTTCTCATCATCTTGTTTATTTCTTATCAAAATATCTCTTTTCGAGGATTTCTCTCTATCTTTCTTTTTATTTTCCTCATTGTCATTCCTTTTAACATTAGGAATCCTTTGGATACGAAAATCCACCAAGGATAACTCAATTATACATCTTTCCACTAATTTTCCACATTTTATCATTGTTTTCAATTTCTTTCTTGACAAAGAAATATTCAATTGATCTTTTCTTTTCTTGTTCCATTATCTTTGCAACTTTGGACTCCTTGGAACCCAAAGAACCCAAGAGGCATGAAATCCACCTTTGGATTACATTCTCTTGCCTTCTAGAGGTTTCTACATTTTCTTTTCCTCCAAAACTCAATTATTGATTTCATAATTGAATTTCCTTGTTATTGGGCCCAATAGCCAATAAAGCCCACAAAACAACCAACAATGCTATTGTAAACAAAATTCATTTATTCAAAATAAATTATATACTTATTTTTTCAAATATCTTTAATAGGAGAAATTACATTTCTCACCAAAAGCACCCAAAAATTGGGGTTGTAACATCCTTCCCCTCTTATAGGAATTTTGTCCTCAAAATTCCATCAAGCAAACAAACAATTCATGATAAGACTTTTCCATGTCCATCATTGGCCACTATGTGGCTTTGCCCTATCCATGGCACTTCTAAAGAACCTTTATCATCACATATTCTTTTCTCTGAGTTCTTTCACCTTGGCATCTATAAACCTCACAGGTGACTCAGGTCATTTCAGCCTCCCTTAGGGCTCACTAGGTTCATTGCTCCACACATGGCCCGGGTACCTCACATAGTGCTCTAAATTGGACACATGGAATGCATCACACATCAGGTTATCCTGAGGGGTAAGGGCAAACTTAACCTTCTCCACCAAACCATCTCAAAAAGAACCCATGCATCGAGGACTTAGCTCTCTTAGCTATAACTTAGAGGGGTCGGATTTTCATGTCACATATTCCCCTACAGTTAACTGCATGTTAGTCTACTTTGCATCAGCTTATGACTCATGTCATCCTTGGGCTCCTTTCAGCCATCATACGATCAAAGTGACTTCATCTGCACTCATTGTGGTCCTTTTAAGGCCTTTGCGAGGTCCCTTCACCAACATCATGGTGGCCGACACAACCTCCCTTACAGAGCCCCTTTACATCCCGACACTGGCTATGGTGGTTATCATCACATCTTACAAAGGACAAGACCTGTCTCTAGATATCACCCTGAATGAGAACACATGCTCTCATCAGACCTTCTAGTATGGATTGTACTAACCATTAGTTAGGGTTGATACACTATACTAACATCGAGTTCTTCCACCTTATGGAAGTGAACCTTTAGGTCAAACTCAAGAACCTTTGAACTCACATCATGGTGTAGTTGAACTATCTCTCTTTCATATGTAGTTCAACCGGATATGTCCCTTGGCAGTACTCTTTTCTTTCTTGTGTCATCTAGGTAAGGCGATCTACCATAACCCATATTGCATTTTGACCTTCCTTGGTCTGGGGGAGACTTACCAAAACATCCATAGTGATCCACTCCCATTCCCTCTTGGGGACTCTTTATCCTCTATATCACTACACTGGGTTACTGGTGTTCATCCTTCACCTCTTGACATGCATGGCGACGAGCCACAATGCATCTTTGTACACTTTTCATCTGAGGCATAAAAAATACTACTGTAACTTACTATCTTAGTAGTACCACAGTGTATGATGAACCTAAATCATGATCTCCTATATGTCATTATTCCTCAAGATCGATTCCTCAGAAACCCTAAACCACTCTCATCAGGGTTTTATCACCTTCTTTTCCAAAGAAGTGCATCTGAGGTTCTACAACCATCCTTTCATTGCATCAAGGCCTAGGCTGGCTAACCCAACAATAACTAACTTGCTAAACAGATCTTGTTACATCTGAGTGTTAGCCAAACTTATCTCTTTTTCAAACTTAGGGTTAGCCTAACAACTTCTTCTAGCCTCTAGCTAAACTAGGCAGCTGCATCTCATCCAGAGAATCCATTACCACTTCACATCCTTAGGTGTAAGGTAATTTTGAAGACATAAACCTCCATGTATTCCACTTATTATCTCATCTCAGCTCTAAGTCTATCTTCATCAAGAAAACTCTGAGCTTATTCTCTTGGTTTTTCGAACTCAACCTTGTATAACTCCTAGTTCATGATAAAAACATCCTCATAAGCTGACTGCATTATTCCTCTTAGTGTTTGTAAACCATCCATGTATCGTTCACTCCACCAGGGTATGTTATCATCTCTGTCCTCATACCTCGTAGAAACGTTCCAACTCACATCATCTGTATCCTTGGTGTATGGCATGCGTACTGTCCTATCTCTCACTCCCATAATAAGAGGAAATAAGCATTTGGATGCAGTCCAAATACATAGTTCTTCCTATTCCAAGAGTAGAGTGGTACATCCCACCTTGCCAGTACACCTTTAAATCTAAGTTGAAACGTGCCACATATGTCACTACATCACAAACATCTCGATATCAAAGTTACTTCCATGTAGAACTGGTCTCGAACCTACTTGGGTCCACACACAATCCTTCGTCATCTCCTCTTGGTCTGTAGGGTGCTGACACTGTTGGGGTCATCCCTCTTCCCTTATGCATCCAGAGAGTGCCCTACTCATCTGCCCTTCGGGTCCCATGAGTTCAGGAAGGTGATCACTCTCCTAACCCATGGCCCTCAGACAATGATAGTTGTTACCTCCCGACCCTATGGTCATGTGAAACTAGGGAATTAGGTAACCCCTACTTCCATCGGTCTTATCCCTACCTGACCCTAGGATAGACTTAGGATTCTAACATAGTACATATCCAACTTATAACCTTACCCAAGCCTTCATCATCTCTCTCTGCATTCATGGGCTGACTTTCATCCTTTCATAGGAGACATGACGACCTACTTACCTTGGTCAAGCCCCATACCGGTTACCTCCATGGTAACACATCCATATGCACTTAGAGAGGGTTATCGATGGGTCTACAGGTCCATTCTCTTAGCGTGTACCTTTCACTTAGCTTCTCAAGATCCTATGAGACCTCTTTAGGTTACCTTAAACCAGTAAAATTGGTATACACTCTACAAGAGGGTCTCTCTCCCAGGATGGGAGGAAACTACATCTTGTCAACAAAGGTCACAAACGTCCTTAGGTTCAGGGTTTACATCCACATGAGCATGCTTAACCCTAGTAAGCTACTAAGGCACAAGCAGACCACCTAATAAACCATGCTAGATCATACTTGTTCTCATCCTCATCATTGGATCAAGATCATATCTTCCCATGTCATCACTTAGCTGTGAGGGGTTCAACAAACATACCTTAAACTAAAGGGGTTTCCCCTTCCTCTAGACATGAGGAGTACTATGCTTGAATCTGTAAAAACTCAAATCTCATCATGAGCATCAGGTATGTACCACTTCCCCTCTTAGGCCTAGGAACAATAGGGTCACTTAGGTGTCTAACTGCATGCTCAACCTTTAACCACAAACCAAGCATGTCCAAGGTATGTCATGTGCTTCCCATGATCCTTTTATTTAGACAACACTTCAGAGTGGAGTCCTCCTCAAGGACAACCAACTAGGTATAAAGCCTCACAACTGGTTACTCAAACCTCCTCAGGGTTTAAGGCACTCTTCTGCTTAACTCTAAAGGTAAACACCTATATTATAGGAACATAGGTACCAACAACCTCATCCTATCTTCAGGTTTTGGTTCCTCTAAGGGCAACCAAGATACCATAATCCTCTAGGGATCATGCATGAGGCAAGCACAACCATTCACTTAGGTCGCATCATCCTCAACTCCCCATTGTTCCTCATATCTCAGAATCTAAGATTCCAACCTTCTTGCTTGGGTCCTGCTCTCTCTCTCTAGAGATACTCCTACAGCCAACCTCACTATTAGGGGTCCTCTCTCCATGAAGATGGATCAAGCTCATAAGCATACCCCTACCTGGGTGAAGCCTATTTTCAACTTATTTTTTCTCAAGATTATTCATAGTTCTTTATTGTTATCACGTAAGCTATCCATCATACTCTCCTGGACAGGGTTTTAGCCTACTTCTCGCACCACTGACGTACTCTGGGTGCATACTATGCCCTACTTTCATAAGCCCATAGGGTTTCTATAGGTCCTTTTCTAACCTCATCAATGAAGGAACTATCCTTCCCTCTAACATGCACGCCCCTTTCAAAGGTGCTAGGTCATCCAACCTCTCATGGATCATACATGCATCTAAAAGCATGTTCACCCATCTGGTCTATCATGACATCATGTCATCATGCCATCTTTCTCTAACCACCACTTAGGGTTAGGGTTAGCATCATCCTTAGAGGATGTGCCAGGTCTCTACTTTTAATGGAGATCTCTGCCTACATGACCAACTCTCTCTACTCATCCTCTTGAAAAGAAGGTCTAGCCTCATATCTCTCCTGAGGGCATGACAACTTATGTCATACGACCTAGGCATGTATCTATTCTTTAGTTTATGCTTAAACTATTAAGTTTATGTCCATGACATCTTATTTACATGCTTTTCATTACTTTGGTGGAGGATTCCTTAAACCTTATCAACCTTACCCATCCCTCAAGAGGGTGAGGCCCAATAACCCCCAATTAAGGGAGACCAAGAGGTCAGAGCCGTTATCCCAATTTCCAGATCAAAGGTTCAACAAATAATCAATAATAATTATCAAATTCTACTAAACTAAACTGAAATTCTGTAATAAAAATTAACTTTGCTTACCTTTTTCAAAAAACTTGGATATCTACTTTTATCCACATCTGGAGTCTATTCTAACTAATCCTCCTTTGTACTATAATTCTCATTTAATTCCACATATGCCACTAGACTGTTTGTTCTTTTCACTTGAACCTAAAACACCGACAAACAAAACATCAGTCAACATAAATGAATTATGCTGGTATGTTGGGGAAACAATAATCATGCAATTAACTGTAACAACATATTGCAGTCAACTATGATTTCACAAACAACATTACGTTTTAAATATAACTGCATGATCCATACATATCCGATCCTCTACGCTATCCCTGCAGTGCACCTGGATGCTACCTTCCTTATGGTAGATCCCCATTAAACCCCTCATGATCCTACCTAACAGGTGAATCAATTTCTAGTGTTGAGTTACATTGAACTACCCGTAGGTAGCCCACTCCTTAACTCATTATGTGCTAGAGAGTCTCATGGCACTACACGTGGGTAGCCCAATTTATAACTCATGATAGCCTAGACCTTGCTCTAGGTTTCCATTTTTAGCATTTGCAAAGCCACGGAGGAGGACCCAGATCTAAGCCAGTTATATATACATATTTATAGTGATAATCATAGTCACTTTATAGTTGCATGAAATAAAAATCATCCAAGCAGTTATTTTCAGGCAACCGATAAAACTTTTGGGAATCGTCGTGAAACTAAAGTGATTATCCATAAGCATAACCACATACTTGTCAGGTTGATTTGAGATAGAATAATCTCATCCATCAAGACTTCCAAATAGGCAAGCAAGCACGCAATGAGATCCTAAAATATGCATACAATTTCCTATTATTGATCATGCCATCACGATCTATTAAACCTAGCTCGCTTCCTAGGGTTTCTAGTCCACTTTTAGGGTTTCCATTGCAATTAGGGTTTCACTTTATTTTTACCATTTTAATTTTCCCTAATTATCTCATCTATTCTTCATGAAAGATATTAAGGTTACCTTTTAACAACATATAACCTTATTTTCGGATTAAAGGCATCGTTATCCATCAATTAAGTCCATTAAGACTATTTTACATTAAAACTAACATTAATATCCTTTAATTCTTGACAAGATCATTTTGCCCAATTAGCATCACATTAACAACTCATAGTTCATTGTGGTCTAATTCACCTATGAACTGCATTTATTACTAATTCCACATTTAATAGATTAGAAAACCCTAATTTCCATATTAAGGGTATTTATTCACAATTAGGAACCTTTATACTCAAAATAGCTTAGAATCATCATATCTTAGTTTTATTCATGATTTTGAATAATTAAAGCCATTAAGAGTCACCAAAAACTAATATTAGGGTTTCAAGGCCCATTAAAGCATATTTATGCATATGAAACTCAAAATGTAACTAATTACGTGCAAATTTCATCCTTTTTGTTCTTAATGTACATTTTTACAATTAATAGGTTAATATCAACTATAATCATCCATTAAACCCTACTAAATACATTAATCATATCAACATAGGATTTCTTAATCATTAAAGCATTAAAGTTGATAACTTCCACTATTTTTTTTTTCAAGAGGAATTAGCTTCTGAATATATTTTTAATGGATTCCTCTCATTTTTCTGAGCAACTTTCATATTTTATGCACATTCATTGGAGCTACCAATAAGGAGATACGATTTTTGCAAGAATAACTTACATGAGCCAATCAGAGGATGCCATGTCGCCTGCTCCATGCAACATTGCTCGACTAGTTTGGAATATAACAAAATGTCCTTTTTACCCTAGCATAAGGCACAGGTCCTTCAGCCCACAGTGGGGAAAAATCGTCCGATGCTTATTTGATCATCTTCCTCCTCGCGACGTCGCACTGCTGCCGCCCGAGCCGCGGTTGGGGTGGCTCCTCTCCCCCTTCTTAGACCCAAAGGCTACCGAAGATGGTTCCTCTTTCTCTGCCTCCTTCCTCCGTGCTTGGGGTGCCACCAGCTCACGATCAGAGTGGTGGGGGTGGATTAGGTAGACCTACAACCCACAATCGGTGTTGCAGCCGTGCGACTGTTGTTGCGCCTGGGTTAGGGTAGGGCCACGATGGTGAAGCCTCTCCCCATCATCATGGGGCATCCAACTATCATCTCGACTCCATTACGGTCCCTCTCTACTCCAGAGATAGATCTATGCTCAAAGGTTAGGGTTTGCATGAAGAATATGAAGAAGGGAGAGAGTTTCGTGGGATTTCTCTAGAACTCGATCCAGAGACTCTACCCCTTTATATAGGGGAGGGTAACGAAGCCCTAGGTTGGCTATTCACGGATTAACAAGGCCCTCTCCCAATAGGAGTCATATTCCTTCAAAGAGAAGTAATCTTTTCTCTCCTGTTTATCCTTATTTCATGGATAATTAGAAATACGAAAATTATCTCTTTCATTATCTCTAGCCTTGCTTTTTAATCTATTGGCCATGAAAATCTATTTTCTTAAAGCAAATAACATCTCTTTTTGATATTATCAAAAAGTCAATAATGATGCATCACATTATCTTATTATTTTGTTATTATTTGCATTTTTTCTTTCTTTTTCTCTATTGGGGCTCCTAGGACCCCAAGAAACTCGAATATTTTGAAATTCTTTTTAATGGATACTCTATATCCATTATTTCTCATTATCTTATTTATTTCTTATCAAAATATCTCTTTTCGAGGATTTCTCTATATCTTTCTTTTTATTTTCCTCATTATCATTCCTTTTAACATTAGGAATCCTTTGGATACGAAAATCCACCAAGGATAATTCAAATATACCCCTTTCCACTTATTTTCCACATTTTATCATTGTTTTCAATTTCGTTCTTAATAAAGAAATATTTAATTGATCTTTTCTTTTCTTGTTGCATTATCTTTGCAACTTTGGACTCCTTGGAACCCAAAGAACCCAAGAGGCACAAAATCCACCTTTGGATTATATTCTCTTTCCTTCTAGAGGTTTATACATTTTCCTTTCCTCCAAAACTGAATTATTCATTAAATAATTAAATTTCCTTATTATTGGGCCCAATAGCTAATAAAGCCCACAAAACAACCAACAAGGCTATTGTAAATAAAATTCATTTATTCAAAACAAATTATATCCTTATTTGTTCAAATATCTTTAATAGGAGAAATTACATTTCTCACCAAAAGGACCCAAAAATTGGGGTTGTAAAACTAACTTAGTTTAATTTCTCCTACATTATTTATTCTTCTGCTTCTTATCTGGATCTGGCCTATAATCGTTAATTCATTGCATATGTTGCTGTTGCATGTAATGATGTAAAATCCTATATTTTATTCAACTAGAACACCAACAAGTTGAATCCTCCAGTCCTCCTCATGTCTGCGTGCATTACGAGTGTCGGCTTGTACGTGGATCCTGGCCATGGCATTCTTCTGTCCATGGGAAGCACAAACATGTGTCCATTTTCATGTGGTTGCTTCTTTTTTCCCCATCGGTGCCTGGTGGTGTATGTGGGGGGATAAATTTCTTATTACGACCACCTTGTTGCAAACTTAGCTCATCTGGTAATATCTAAATGTGGAGGGAAGTAATGCCCAATTAAAAAGAAATGTATGGTGTAGATGTATTACACACAGAGCGGTTACAATAACCCACTATAGGGAATTCAGTTCCATATGTGGGTGGTCGTCTAGAGCACAAACAAGTTTCATACTGCCTTGTTTTTAACCTCGGTTCCATGACTCAGGATTTGGCGGTTTGTGTGGAAAATAGGAGGTGTCTGACTCTTGCTTCAGAAGCTAGTGTGCCGTACAACTATTGGCAAGAACATGGTATGAAACATCGTCTTGTAACAGAAAAATTGGACCCATTTTAACATCACCCGCACCATATCAACCAAATGAAATGAATGTACAAGAATATCAGTTTAGATGGCAATGGTTCAGATCGGGTGATGGGTGTTCAGTTCTTTTTGCCATCCATAACTCTAACCAACTTCAACCCGACAAGGATCCACTAGAGGAAAAAGGGTGGGTCATAGTCCATGAATATTACTTTGACCATACGGTATAATCTATGGTTTTAACTATGAAATATAAAACAATCGTTGACTATTATCATAGATTAGACATCAGTAGACTACTCCCCACAATCCATTTGTAATGAACCGAAACCTAGCCTCTTGACCCTGATCTTATATCTCAGAGGATAGTCAGCTTAGTTCTTTGGACTTAGCCAAATATGGATTAATATATACACATTAGTAGTTTAATTAAAATCCTAAAATGTAGACATATAAACAAAATATGAACTAATGCTCTCATAATTTATCTTTAAACAAGTAAAATATATCACATGAGACAATGTTGATTAAAACTGATGATAAGAGAGATAATATGCATATAAGAACTAAAATGTCCATAATAGAGGATAATACTCAAAATTAATAATCTAATGAGAGAAAGGATGAATACATGCAAAGTCTCATGCATAATAATAAAATACGACCCTTTCGATAATAAGAGTGAAGGTAATGTGACACAATTAAATAAATAATAAGGATGATGAAATAAATACAATTATGTCATGCTAAAAATGTTAATTGATAGCAAGAGATCTCAAAAATGAAATCTAATGTGAAATTTGGATTCCTTGGGTCCCTATTGCCTTGGGAATCAAGTTTCACATTATTTACATGTTAATAATTAATTTAATTCAATTTGTAAAAGAAGATATGGGTTTTTCTCCAAAATATGAAATAAAATAATAAATGACTCCAAAAGAGGAAAATAACTTTGTATTCGAAATATACATCTTAAAATAAGGCTAAATGTGAATTTTCATGTAATTTGGATAATGTTTAATATCCATGTGTAGATTAGGACAGAGAAAGTTGAAAAAATTAAATAATGAGAAAAATAATTCTAAAGGATAAAATTAATGGTCAATTCGAGTTTCACAAGTTTTGGTTTGCTTAAGGACAAAGTTTCACTTTAATTGATGGATTCTAGAAGTCTCTAATGCATTAAGAAAGAGAAAATATGATTTTATTTAAAATAATTAAATAAAATGTTTAGAGTCTTAAAAAGACAAATCTAATTGTTTATTCAATTTCTACATATTCAAATTAGCTTAGGCGTCAAGTTTCATTAATTTTGGAGTTTGTTTGCACCCTTAATTGAGGAAAGAGAAAAGGTATAATAATTGAATAATGCACTTTGGTCGATTTGGATTTGGAAAGCAATTATGTGTCATGCATATATGGGCTCCACGATCCCAATCGGACAGTGCTGACATTGTCTCCTACCTTGAGTAGGAAGGTTTTGCATGAACAGTCCCCTCTTGGCATTATCTCCCTCGTCTCTCCACCGTTCTATGAAATTATTTTTGCAATCGGTTCGTGAGAAGATCCCTTATTCAACGAGCCATTATTAGAGCCCTGGTTTCCTTTCTCCAGGAAACATCTAATTTTATCTCCAAGCATCTTGAAGCTACCATCTCTATAAATCCTAAAACCTAACCTTATTAATACCGAATGCTTTCCCTAGTTCCACCACCATCCAAGGATCATTTTCCTCCACTCAATTTCTACGTTGGTCGCGTCTTGGTTGCCGCCGAAGGAGTTTTGCTTCTTCAGCTTGCTGCTACTCCTCGTGGATCTTGACGACACCTTCATCGCAATTAGTGGGTGTGGTATGTTCCTTGGACATTGGTCTTCACTTTGGCATCTTCATTTTGTCGAATCTTTTTGTGCTACAAAATCCCCCAATTATCAGTCAAACTACAACTTCACGTCACACATCTATGGAGCGGGTAGAGGAGGAAGAACCCTCTCGGTGAATTTACTGCTTTGTCCCTCCTCATTTCTTCTTTACTTGTTTTCTTACACGAGGGGTAATATTGTCTTCTGCTCAAGTTTTTCTTTCTCAGTGGAACAAGACCAGGAGGGTTGGAGCGGTGACTTGGCCGCTTATGATTGGTGCAAGTCACACGGGTCCGGCCTGCTTTTCCTTTCTTTTCACAGATTTTCTCACCTACGTGGCTTTATCTAATTCATTGATTGGTTGAAATTGTAAAAATTTTATCTTTTAATTTGATTGTCCAAAAATTAAATTAAAATCTATTTTGGTATCAGAAAATTGTGTTATTTTTAATAAAAATAGTTTCAAAGCCTAATTTCCATGTTTTTGATGATGGATTTTTGAGGATCTAATTAATTAGTATAAAAAAGACCTAAAATGGTAACTAATTCATTTTAACTTCAAATATAACAAATACATATGTTTTCTTGATCAGAATGACATAAGGAATCGTGTGAACTAGGTTTTGAGTCCAACATACGAGTTTCGTTAAAAGGTCTAGAATTAGGATTTTCTTACATTTATATGAATCTGAAACCCAAATACATGCGTATAATTTGTAATTAGGCAAAGTTGATATTGGAAATAATAAGATTGGTGAAGAGTGTTTCTAGGACTCAAGATTAAGGCATGCTTGCATCTCCTATTATTCTACATTGAGCAATCACCTATTTTATTCTTTCTCTTGGTTCTATGGACATTAGCCTTTACAATATCTTGTCTTTTGGAAAATATGCTTCATATGAAGTATCTTATTTGTTACTGATCTTGTGATCATATTATAATGTTTGGACATCCTCTTGGTCTTTCTTATGTTTTGTTCATGATATGATGACATGTGATATTTGTTTGCCCACATTTGTGGTGGTTGCTTAGATTGTCATTTATGTGGTGACAAGTCTTGTTATTCTGACTATACTTTTTATGTGCCTCTCTATTTAGCATGTTGTGTGACTCAGTAGCCCTAGAGTAATATAATTGCATTGGTTTTTGGGTTATGTGCCCTTATTTATTTTTGGGATGGAGGTTATGTGCCCCATACCTGAGTTTTAAATTTATGAGGTTTTGCCCACATTTTTATTTATTGGGAGTTTGGTTATCTGCCAATCTCTATCAGATTTAAAGTTTATGAGGCGTGGCCTGCATTGTTATTTATGTTGTTCTAGTGCTTTGTTTATCTCACATGCATGCATGTTTGATGGGTTTTATGTCCAAAAAGATTATGTGTACTTTTGTAGCACCACTTTTATTATTGATTTTATGGCAAGTATTTCCTTTATCACGTGATAGTGATTATTTCCTCTTATGCCCTTTTGGGTAGTACTTTTTTCTTTCATGGGAAGCCTTTATATTTGTTGTCCTTTATTCCATATATTCCTCAATTTCCTATTTAGTATGCACATACCAGCCTTTGCGAATGTCTTATATTTTTCTCTTCTTGATGGGGTATGCTTCCAACACTAGGGGAAGGACATGTAGGACATGGCATGAAGTTATAGGCTTATCTAAGGAGTTAAAGCTTGGATACAATTTTGATATGATTTAGATTTCCCTCTACTTAGATCCATATGTAGTATCTTACATGTAAATCCTATGTGGGAGATTATGATGTACTTTTGTATTCTTTTGAAAAATTGAATATAGTAAATATTTTTCTTCTATTGCTAAGTTGGTTTTATTATACAATCATGTGAATAAATTGGTTTCATCCCTTTTGAGAAAATTTTTATGTTAGTATTTGGTTTGGGATGTTGCCTTTTTATTTTAGTAGGGAGTGGTTCCCCTCTAGGATCCCACTCCTTACACCATTAAACCCATGGACTGGTAGAAAACTGTGAACTATTTTTTATCTATGTATCTTAAATGAAAAAACCACACAGTCCACTTTGGTAACAATGGACTATTATTCCTTTTATAATTTAATGAAATTTTATAGTCCATTGTGAAAATCGTGGACTATTGTTATTTTTTTAAATTTAGAAACCTTGCATTTGGCTATGAAAATCGTGGCAACTTTATTTTTATATTTTAATTTTATTTTCACAAAAATAAATCTCAAACCCAATCAAATTACAAATATTCAACCTCATATAAATAGGATATCACATAATAAAGAACCTGATATATTTTGATATTTATTCATGATGTACTCATGTTAGATCTTACATTCCTAAATATTTAACAATCACAACGAATTCTAAAAGTAATATTTGTTTATATGAAACAATTCAAAAGACATAACATTTCATTGACACTGTGTTTGAATTTGTGAGAAACAAATTACTAGTGATCTCGAGAATAAACTGATTCCATAAACAATTTTTTATCAGCTAAACTGTTGTTGTTTATTTTTTCATTTTTTGATAGAATGGTATATACAATGCCTATCATTCCTCAAACTGAGAGATGACTAAAAAAGAACAATAGACATTCTGTATAAGAAGGATATACACTCCAAAGATATGGTTATGAATAGAGAAAAAAACAACAGGTTCTCTAGGCTATACACTCCAAAATAGTAAGCCATAATATCCATCATAAATGCCTAATCCCAACCTAAAAATTGTGTACAAAACAACACAGATGCATAATCTACCAAGAAAGCTTACAGACCATAGGCATCAGAGAACCAACCAAATGCATTGAAGAACCAGAGAACCCCTTGAAATAGAGAAAAATCTATACATGGCATTCTTAGTGTAAAACATAAACAGGGATTTGAAGGCTATAAACTTTTGTCCAAAGACCATCTCTCAAAAACCATGCCCAACAACGTCAAGTAGGCAAAACATCATCAGAAACAAATATGTATACCACCAAAACTTTGAAAAGAACTTCCATATGAAAAAACCACAGAGCCATATCCTCCACATAGAGAAAGAAATCTTAACCACCATACTAACAAACAACAACAAAAGAAGTTAACACAACATTCATCAAGGATCAAGAAGCAAAATCCATAGGATGTGCACTTCAGATGAATATGCCTCCAACAAAACCTAGATTCAAGAAAACAAGTTCATCACCAAAATATCTCATAATACTTCATAATCAACTTCCATATAGCTTCAACATCTACATAAATCGCATGATGAACTCATTTGTTCCTTTCCAATGAACTGTAGTACAGAATGTGGGGGCATCTTTGCAAACATACTTTTCATAGAAGTAAGTTCCTTCCATGAAAAAGGAATTATATCTATCTTCTTTTTCAACCTTGGCTTGATTCCACAAAATTTTAGTAAATGGGAAATCAAAAGAAATATGATGTGTGTCTTCATAACCATTCATACATAAAAAGCATATCGATGCTATAGGTAATCTCCTCCTTCTAGAATAATAAAAAGTGGGAAGCTTGTTGTGATTAGCTTTCCATAAATGAACAATGCTATTCAGTTTACTTGTACAACCCCAAATCCATTCAAAATAAGGATCATCAATGCCTTTACATCTAATATTCTCCCAAATAATTTTGAGATTGACATCTTTTTGCCAGCAATGACAGGATGTCATGATCACAAAGACCAAGCAAATAGTGAGGTAATACATTGGACAAAACACTGGCCCATCTACTAGAGGGAATCTTCCATCATATATAAACAATAATCACATTCAAGAAAGAATCAATAGGAAGACCTAGCTGAATAATCATTTCTTTACCAATGATATCCCCTAAGAACCTAGAAGAACACCAAGGATCTTTCTAGAGTTCGATTTAATTACCCATCCTAACATTGAAGGAAACTAAAGAAAGCAAAGTCTCTCTCACTATAAGAATATTGTTGACCATCCATGAGTATTTAGATGATTCATCAACAGTCCAACAGGTTCCTTTCTTTAGATATTTCTCACTAATCCACTTCATCCACAAAGTGTCTTTCATGCTAGCAACATTCCACACATTCAAAATAAGGCAACATTTAGCAATCTCCTTACTTTTCCTCAACCCAAGACCTCCCTTCTTTCTTAGGAAGGATGATTGTCTCCCATTCAATTAGATGTAAATTTCTCTTACTTTCAATATGTACCCATAAAAATCTCTACAAATATGATCAATTTCTTCAAGAGTAGAACTAGGAATTGGGAAGAAGAAAAGACAATGAAGATACAAGTAGAAAGAATAGACTTTATAAGTTCAATCCTCCCTATAAGAGACAATAAGTTTTCTTTCCATCTTTCTAAATGATTTTTTATTTTATCCACTAGAGAGGAGCAATGCTTCTTAACAATCTTCCCCATAAACAAAGGAATGCCAAGATACTTAGAGCTATCAATACAACCAATATTAATGTAACACCCTTGACCTGGGTTATGACGTAACCTTGGATGTTTTGCCTAAGTAAGATGATTATAACCTTGTCTTGATATGAAAAGTAATTAAAACTTAAGGAGAGCTCAAGTTTCAATTTTGAGATTGTTTGAAAGATGTTTGTGTTATATATGATAGTTTTAGTTTAAATTGCAATTTATCCAAAATATGGGGTTGATGTGCAATTTACCACCTGTAGAGTGTTTCTTCTCGCTCTCTTAACATCATTTATAGGAAAGATAAAGGAGGGGCACCTTGTTTGACTCTTTGTTGAATGATAGCACTCTTGGTGGTGAAAGAACCAAAGTATGTTGAGTATCTTGAACCCTAGATGAAGTTGTGTCAAGTTATGAAGAGTATATGGGAGTGCCTATCAGTTTAGAAACCATAGAGGAGGTCCCATATTGGTTTATAAACTTTTTGGAAGTATTCATATCGGGCTAAGCACCTCAAGTAGGTGAAGCCTATCAGTTTAGATGTTCCTTGCAAAAGTTGTATCAGTTTGCATATAAAGTGATATTTGGTTGTGATATCTTGCCAAGAAAGCTACCCAATGGCCGATATATCATCCTTGAATTATACACAAGATTTTTGCTTGTTGAGATAATTATAGTTGCATGGTTCCACCATGCATGGACACGTTTCACCTAGTTACATGGTGATGGCACCTCTCATGTAGCCTCTCTCATGAGCCTCAACTATATAAGCCTCTCTTTTCTCCTACTAGTAAACATTTAGACCCTCATTTCATCCCTCCCTTGGTGGACGACCCTAGGAGCTCAAGGAGCAAGAGGAAGGTCAAGCATATTATCTAAGGCTATGCCATGACCATCTTCAACCTTGGAGAATTATGTATCCTAGATCATAATTCTTTTAAGAGGAAGGTTGAGCATCTTGTCTAAGGTTATGCCATGACCATCTTCAACCTTGGAGAATTATGTATATCGGATTATAATTCTTTCTTTCTTTTATTCTTCAACAAGTTTCAACTATAATACCTTCTTCTTGATGGAGGTGAAGCTATAGCCAAATCTTGGACCTTTGATAGGTCATCTTCAACCTTGGGAACGTGGAACTTTTAATCTTGAAGCTCTAATGGAGATCTTGAGGTGTGTTATATAACTCCTATTCAATTATATTTTTATTCACTTTCAATTGTACAATACTTGGTGATTCCTTCTCAATTTTAATTTTCCTTGACTAAATACTGAATCTATGAGATCTAATGTATATATGGGGTTGTTGTCCATGAACTAAAGTGTTAATGGACAAAGGTTTGGAGCTTGAAGATGATAGAAATCGATATCACTTTGAAGCACGTCTAAAGTGATATAACTTTGAAGCACCTCTAGACCAATATCACCTTAAGCACCTCAAAACCGATATTACTTTGATGTGCCATGGGAAACACAAGTGATTGTGTCATGACTGAGACATAAGATAATAGTGAGGTCGGAACCCTAGAGCATGGTGTGGCTGATACACCGAGTAAAGTAAAGATGTTACACCCAAGAGAGGTAAAGATATCACCTAAGTGAGGTGAATATGTTATACTACAGTGAGGTAAAAATGTTACACTAAGGTATGATGAAGGTGATGCACCAAGATATGGTGAAAGTGATACACTAAAAGATAACTGAGATCGATACCTTGACGAGTGAGGGTGTGAGGGAGATGATGATGCCTAATTCAATATCATCTAACCCTAACCCTAGAACCCAATACACCCTTAACCCGATATCAATAGATGGTGTCTAGGGCGACACATCCTTTAATGCCTTGACTAACACACACCCAAGATGATAGTGTGGACATACAATAGAATGTGCTATGTTCGACATACACATGTTGATATGCATATGTCAATATGCATAGGGAGATACAAGTGTATATGCATAAGGTGACACAAGTTTATATACATAGGGTGATACAAGTGAGATGCCTTAGGGAAACACAATGGGAGGTGCTTAGGCCGTCACAAATTTCATGGCCTACATAAGTGTCTAGGATGATACAAGTAAGAGTGTCTAGGATGATGCAAGTGATAGTGTCTAGGCCAACACAAGTGAATGTTTCTAGGCTGACACAAGGGTTAGTGTGTAGGTCGATACACCTAGGTGAGTGTAGGCTGACACGTGAGGAGTATAATCAAGTTGATACACTTTGATGTAATGATATGGATACACTTTGATAAGTGTAGGCCAGTATACCCTAAAGAGGGTTAAGTCAATACAACAAGTTAAAGTTGAATCTAGTATCCTAATGAGGATGAGAGAAAAACTCATAACACTCTTGTTGATAATCAATTACAGATAATTCATGAGAGTAATCAAGTATGATTGAATACTTATGGAAATGAAAGAAGCTCCTATATGTGAGGAGTTATGAATTAGGGTTTGGTGGTTGAATATAACCCTAATCATGAGAGGGTTGTAACTTGATTGAGGGATTTTTCTTTTATGGCATGGTGCTGATATTTAAATTGATATCTCTTTTATAATGAGATCCTAACCATGCAAGTGTTTTGAGATAATAATGCATACCAACTATGGGCTATGGTGATGTAATATTATATAAATGGTAAGGGACTTGAGAGCCATGTGAAATACTTGTACAACAAGTATGATGTATATGACCTAGAGATGGTTGTTGCCTAGTGAGAGGTGACATTGTTCAATAATGAACTAAGGAGATTGAAACCTCGTAACATGTGATAATCAAGTATATGGGTCTTTTGACCTAGAGATGGTTGTTGCCTAGTTATAGCTGACATGGTTCAATAATGAACTAAGGGATTGAAACCCCATAGAATGTGATAAAGATGATGAGATTCTCAGTAGTGTGTTTAAAGGATTGAGATCCTAGGTTAATTGTAATAAAGTAACAAGTATGTGTTACAATTGTTATGTGATTTCTTGAAGTATGTATTACACTATTCTTTGTAGCATTTACTTGTGTGGTATATTTGTAACTTGATTGATGCTGAAAGATGTTGTGATACACCTAAAATTATAGATTTCCCTGGCCATAGATCCATTCAGTGTTAGAACTTGCTGGATGGTGAAACGAGTTCAACTCAAAATGCATATTATTGAATATGCAAGGGTGTATAGTTAATAATTTTCCTACACCCATGAAATAATTATCTAATGTGGATGGCCATGAGTGAGCCAATCCTTTTCTTAAGCAATGGCATGAGGGAGCTAATTATTTTATTACAATGGCCATGCATGAGCCAATCCTTTTATAAGAATGTCCATGAGTGAGCCAATTCCTTATATATTAGAATGGCCATGAGTGAGCCAATTCTATTTACCCCGATAGCCATTAGTGAGCTATTCTCTAGCACCGTGACCTGTACCAAGGTGAGCTATTTGATTAAATAGTTGACTATATGTCACTATAAGCAATTGACTAATTTGTCTCTATGTTGGCTCTCGTATTGATCGGGAGTAGTGGGTGTGGTCTTAGAGTCTGACTTTCCTTGGACCTTGTATGGATTTGTTGGTAGCCCTTCATAGGGGGCGGTTGGATTTGGGTGAAAAGGCTCAAATCCTCAGGGCATAAGCTAGGGCATAAAACAAGATGTAATGTGTGTGATCATAATAAGATTGTGCTTGAATGTGAGTGCATGCATCATAAGCTTGAGCATTTTGTGCATAAGTGTGTACATAATCATAAGATTGATTATTGAAAGATTCAGTTATCTATGTAGCATATTTCTCTTGAGAATGGAATATAGAAATACTGAATGAGGCTGCAACTGTATTTCTATGACATAATTGGTAGTTGTCATACATGTTGTTCATATTCCTTCTAAAGTGATTACCTGATCTACTATTCAGTCATAGTTATCTGAACTACTCATTTATGATAATATTCTACCATTATCATAATATATGGTTAGATTTGTTTAATATAGTGAAACTTTAATTTTTGCTCTTATAATAATATATCTGAAATAATAATAGTGTTTTTGGGGAGTTATATCTCCTGTTGGGAATTTTTTCTTACCCCATGGGTTCCACAACTTTTTAGGTGGACGTGCATGAGGTAGCAGAAATCGTGTAGCTGAGACAGGACAATAGCAAGAAGAAGACCTACGATTTTGAGGTGGTGTGTTGTTAGCGGTGCCTTGTTGTAGATAGAAGTCCTATGTGTCGTCATGTACTCTCAGGTCCTTGGGTGATAGTTTCATATTCGATTTTATGATGAATCTGAGTTTTTGGCTAAAAGGTGGTTATTGCTAATAGTCTGCTCATGTACATGTTTTTGGTAATGGCAAACTTGTATCAGATGGGACATGAATGCGTCATGCTATATATATGACAGGCTTTGGGTCTTCTTGTGAAGAGTTTTTTGGCAGTGGATCCTTATGGAAAATGGTTTTGAATTTTAGTGTCTTTTGGTAATCCACTGCTAATGGTTATTTTCATGTGGTTTTAAGTAAACTCATTGTTTGTGTGATAACAAGTGTCACATTTGTTGGTATTAGATCTATAGGTTTACTGAGTCTATTGGGACATAGGATTAAGGTGTTGAGTCTGTTCTTATGTCCTCTAGTATATCTTATAGTGACTTCTACCTATGTAGAAGAAAGGGGAAATCATAAAGATGTATGGAGAACACGGTGTACATTTTTCTGAGAGCAATGTTGCTGCACCCAGAGAAGGTGCAAGGGATCATACAAGAACAGAACGGGTGCCTAAAAATCCCCAGTTTGATCAGACCATGCTAGAAAACCCTACTTTTCATACTCTCATTGGGTAGGTTATGACAATAGTGATGCATATAGTGGATCAGACACTAGGAATACAACCTAGGGCACAAGTCCCCAATGTAGAAGCTTGAGGTTCTAGTAAGACTTGTGAATAGTTAGAGGAGCTATAGAGTATGCTAGAATAGCTGACTCAGCATATACTGATCTGTGGCTCACTGAGTTAGAAAAGGATTTCAAGATCCTTAGTATCCCAGATGCTGACAAAGCCAAGCATGATGTGTACCTTTTAAAGGGTAATGTTGGCCACTGGTGGGCCATAGAAGAGGTAAAAAGGAAGATGAAGAGGTTGGTTGGGAGAAATTTTATTGAGAATTCATCAGTAAGTACTTTCTGTAAACATACTTAGATGAAAAGATCTCACAGTTCGAGAATATACGGTAGTGGACCATGAAAATTAATGAGTATGAGGCTAGGTTTATGGAACTTTTATGATTTTTTCCTCAAATGGCTGCTACTGAGTTAGAAAGGATCTGACATTTTGAGAAAGGATTGAATGTTGAGATGTCTACCTCAGTAGTTGCTTTGGAAAGTAGGGAAAGATTCACCACATTTGTGGAATCTGTGAGGAGGATAGAGAGATATGTGATAGGGCAGCATGAGGAAAGTATTAAGAAAATGTCTGTACAATCTTAGGATCAATTGTTTGGTGGTTCTAAGCAGCCAATGTATTCAATACCACCAGTTCAACAAGTATCTAGTGTACCAATGCGGTGGTCACTAAGTAAGGGAAGAGGATGGAATTTACCTCCAGTTGGAGCCTCAAGCTTAGTTTCTAAGACAATGATGGGACTAATAAGATTGTGGTATGAGTGTAAGACATGCTATAGGTGTGGACATGTTGGGAATACTAGACCATTTTTTCAACAAAGTCACAATGAGGTGACACAACAACCAAGGCAGAATCAACAAGGTACACAAGGACCACCGTTTAGTGGAACAGTAGGATGTGGACGTGGACAAGCGTCGTAGTTTGGTTCATCTACTGTAGGTAGTGGAGGACAAGGGTGACAACAAGATAGGGCTAGACCGTATGCGTTGAGTCAACCTAAGAAACTAAATAACCCGTAAGGGATAACAACTCAGATAAAACTTTTCCATTCTGACTTTTTTTCTCCGTATTCTTCCTGTTAATCATAAGAAAGACAGTTGTTGTTAAGTTTCCTTTAAATTAGTCTTACGGGAACATGAGAAAGAGACACATGTAGAAAACTAGAGATTCTAAGTCTTAGAACTTAAAACTAAGATAAAATAAAAGTGCATACTACCTAATCTTAGTGCTTGGATATCCTGGCCAGGTATTCAATTATTGAAGGTTAGGTAAGTATGGTACTTTTAGACAGCTATTTTTCTGATTAATCTGATCAAGTAGTCATTTTGATGTAATCTAAAGTGTGTAATGAAATAGGAAATGTGACACATAAATTCCTACCACATTCTAAATTATGATAAGATGGAACCTGAGTTAATCTCAAACTAACTTATGGACAAAAGAAGATGTTTAATATAAGTATATTTCTTGGTCATTAGTAAGTTTACTATTTGAGATTCCTTTGTTTGGTTTCATAAAAGTTTAATGAAGAGTTATAAAGAGGAAGTATCCTTCTCTTTTCTCTTGAGATTTCGGTGACGAAATCCTTGTTAGGGGTTTATAACTTGTAACACCCCTGACCTGGGTTATGAGGTAACCCTAGATGTTTTTCCTAAGTAATATTATTAAAACTTTGTCTTAATCTTTGAAAAATAATTAAGACTTAAGTAGAGCTCAAATTTCAAGTTTGAACTTGTTTGAAGGCTGTTTGTGTTATATATGATAGTTTTGGTGAAAATTGTAATTTACCCAAAATATGGAGTTGATGTGCAATTTACCACCTCTAGAGTGTCCCTTCTCTCTCTTAACATCATTTAGAGGAAATATAAAGGAGGGGGCACCTTGTTTGAGTCTTGGTTGAATGATAGCACTCTTGGTGGTGAATGAACCAAAGAATGTTGAGTATCTTGATCCCTAGATAAGGTTGTGTCGAGTTATGAAGAGTATATGGGAGTGCCTATCGGTTTAGACACCATAGAGGAGGTCCCATATCTGTTTAGAAACTTTTTGGAAGTATTCATATCGGGATAAGAACCTGAATTAGGTGAAGCCTATCGGTTTAGATGTTCCTTGCAAAAGTATTATCAATTTGCATATAAAGTGATATCAGGTTGTGATATCTTGCCAAGAAAGCTACCCAATGGCTGATATCTCAACCTTGAACCATCCACAAGAGCTTTTCATGTTGAGATAATTATGATTTCATGGTGCCACCATGCATGGACACATTTCACCTAGTTACCTATGGTGATGACACCTCTCTCATGAGCCTCAACTATATAAGCCTCTCTTTACTCCTACTAGTGAATATTTCGACCCTCATATCATACCTCCCTTAGTGGATGACCCTAGGAGCTCAAGGAGCAAGAGGAAGGTCAAGAATCTTGTCTAAGGTGATGCCATGACCATATTCAACCTTGGATAATTATGTATCTCGGATCATAATTCTTTCTTTCTTTTCTTCTTCACCAAGTTTCTAACCATGATACCTTCTTCTTCATGGAGGTGAAGCTACAACCAAATCTTGGACCTTTGATAGGTGGTGTGATCCCACCAATGGTGTTAAACACTACTCAATTGTAGTTTTGAATAGATGCAACCCCGCAGACGAAAGCACACTGGTGGATTCACTTTCGATATTTATAAAACCTAAACTGGCTACCTACTCACACTAAAACACTACACCTGTAAGCACACGGGGTCATGTCGTAGTATAGGAAGGTGGCAAGTATAGGGTCGATCCACATGGAAAAGAGGGGGCGCTAGAGCTAGGTTCCTACTGCGGAGACTAGGGTTAAGGGTTTGAAGGTTGTTTTGATTGTTAAACTACTATGAACAAGCGAGGAATTAAAGGCAAGAATGAAATCTACATTAACCCTAGACTAGATTAAGACTTAGCAGGAAAGAAAGGACTAAGCTAGGTATGAAA
Source organism: Alisma plantago-aquatica (assembly GCA_963693085.1). NCBI lineage: Eukaryota > Viridiplantae > Streptophyta > Magnoliopsida > Alismatales > Alismataceae > Alisma > Alisma plantago-aquatica. The sequence continues at coordinate 1,432,249,662 of OY856411.1, forward strand.
AGGCAAATTACACTAAGGCAAGCAAGAGAGAAGTAAAAGATCAATTAAAGAGCTACACTATCATGAACAAGACAAGAGCAAAGTAAGAAGCTAACTAAGTAAGGAAAGAACTAATTAAGCTAAGCAAGCACAAAACTAGGGTTTCAAGCAGTAAAGAGATGTGTGGGCTGTTTAGGAGTATGAACTTATCACTTAAGTTGGGGGGGTGACATATGAACATTATGATTCCATTTAGATTATCCAAACCAAACAACAAGTTAGAGTCTAATGAATTAACCTAAGCTACTAACTGGCCATGGATATGCTAGGTTGTGCATAGGGGAACTAGTCCCTAACACCCCCTACTATTCTTACGAGGCTCAATTGGGTTAGGGATTAGGTTCAAATCAATTAGAGTCTAATATAGTCTAGGTTTCTAGATTAGGCATTCCTAGGGAAATTAGGGGCCGAGGGTAGTAATGGGGAGGTGAAATTAGGGTTTTGGACCCCAATTCCCCCACACTCTAGCCTTGAGAAGGCTCCATGCTAATTGCACTATAATTATCTAATCTAGCTACTTAGATCTCTCACTTAGGTTTAGGGAGATTGATTAGGATGTAGGAAGATGGGGGGCAACCTTTTTCGTCCCATGGGATGTTGACATGTGGATCCTAAAGGAGCACTCAATAAATGATGAAATTTACAGAGTACCTTCATATCAATAATCTGAAGCTAATATGTAACTTTGATATCAGTTATATGCATATAATCCATGTTATATGAAGAATACCCTTAGCACACGTGAGGTGTAACCCTTTTTGACTAATGAATGTGACATAATGTACTTATGTTCACATAATGATGGAAAACATGATTACCAGTTAATGAGTAAATAATATAGAATGTGACACCTGTAAGATAATCTGAAGAAGATAAGACAAGTAATAATATGGGAATACCATAAGGCTAAGCTAAACCCTAATATGGATGTAACTTGGGTTAAGATGATGAGAACCTGATGATCGTATGTGATCTTATCTTTATCCGGGTTGACCAGGATGTAGATGATATGAGGATATGATGATTAGGTTTGTTCTTGATCAAGGTACGCCATTACCTCTTACTTGGATTATTATACAATATGCTTGCGTTATATGGTAGTACAAACTTGGCATATGATATTGATTGAAATGATTGTTCTTGTATGATATGTTGCATGATTCTTTATACTTATTGCTATGAACACATCAAACATAATATATCTATTCCATTATATGAAAGCACTAATTCTCTTTTGAAGCATACTGCTGGAAAGTGATCATTCTCTTTGGTAGCAGATCACATTGTACAATGATCTAACTCTTTGGTAGTAGATCATAAGGCCTTACATCTCATTCTATTTGGTAGCAGAGATGATGCGTTATTCCCTCAGGTGGCAAATACATGGATATATAATGGAAAATGTGCTTAAAATATGTGTTCTCTTTTGCTAATGAATATCTTTATGCAAGTATACACTTTCTTATATTCTTCCGTTACTACCAAGTATATTAGTTTTATCTTATTGCCAAGATATGATGAGAGGTATATAAAAGACATGTAGGCATACTCAGTACAATATTCTTGAATATTGTGCTGACGAGTACCACATGTAATCTTTTGTTTAGGTTGTGGTTATGCTCTTGAAGATCCAGGATAGTTGAGAGTTGTGTGGCGAGCTGATGTACAGGTGGACCTGTTGTCTTAAGATCCTGCAATTTAGTAGTAGTACATGTATATGTAGAAGTTTGTTGTTCAATATGTAATATCAAATGTTATAATAATTCATGTTGTAATTATATTTTGAATGGTGAACATGCGTGTATGGTTTTATTATTCATCATGTGCATGTACTACTGATTGTTTCCTTCTGACTCCCTTGATTTTCTTCTTCTTAGCCTGGTGTGGGGTGTTTAAAATGGGATTCTCGCTGAGGTGAGGGTTTCAATTTTGATGTCACACATCAGATTAAGTTTTAGAAAATCTGGGGACGTCACATGTGATATCATAGCGAGGGGCAAATCCAAGAATTGGACCTAGGGGCAAATCCCAAAATTCACACATATAAGAAAATTGCCTAAATTCCTAGGTAATTTAACACACAAAACAAAAAGCAATCCATGGAAAATGAGATAGAAATAGAATATAATCATTAACAAATGGAATTAAAATGTTTACATGTCATTTTCCCCCAACATGGTATTAAGTAACATAATTTCCCCCAAACAGCCCACCCACAGGGGCCTAGCTACTCATAGAAATGGAAAATACAAAAAGAGAGAAGAAAGAGATAGAGGTGGTCATGGAGCTCGAAGTAGTAGCTAAAATCCCCCTCTCCAGTAGCTGTAGGTCATCCTCCTCCCTCCTCCAGGATGCAAGGGTGAAAAATGAAGGGGATTATGGGTAGGAACTAGTCTAAACTAATGATTTGGTGGTGGAAATGGTGAAATGGAGTGGATTTGAGGTGGATATGGAGTGGAATGTAGTGGATGGAAATTTGGGTAGCTAGGAGGTGGTGGAGGGTAGCTAACCTCGTGCCCCAGCCGCCACCTAGGTATATATAGGTGTGGGGAGGAAGCACTAGGTCAAGTAGGGGCAAAATGAGTAAAGTAGTTAAAACTAGGTGGGTTTGGTGAGTAGCACGGCCGTGGTAGGGCACCACGGCCATGGTGGGTAGGGTAGGCCACGGCCGTGGTAGATGGGCATGGTCGTGGGTTTATAACAGGCCAAGTTATAGGGTTTTGGTCAATTTTGGGCTGAAACAACCACGACCGTAGTGGCCAGCACGGCCGTGGTGGACTGGGTGGAGGTGGCCGTTCTGAGGTTGCACGGCCGTTTTGGTCTTCTGTGCCACAGCCGTTTTGTGGAGCACAGCCATGGTGTCTGTCACTGGCATGACCGTTTTGTGCTGTACGGTCGTTCTTCTCTCTGCTTCACTTGGAGGTTGAGTGACCTAGCACGGCCATTTTGTGGTACCACAGTTGTGATGGGTCCTAGATCAACACTTTGACTCAGTTCTTTGGCTTTTCTTGGACATATTTACTTCAACCGATCTTTGGCCACTAGGGGTAGGTAGAGGGGGCCTCAGACTTCACTTTGGGTCTCTCCAAGGGTAGAGGAACCCTAGGATCACTCCTTATCTCTCTCTTCCATCAAGTGTTGTCCAAATGCTTGAAAAACATGCAAATAATGTCCATAAGTGCATTTTATACAAATAAGCATATTGGGAGGAATGACATGCAATCTAACAAGTATAGATTTGATTGAAGAGCAAAAAGACATAAGATGAAGCCCTAAAATAAGGCTGCATCACCACCCCAAACTTGAAACATACTTGTCCTCGATTATGCTCCAACTCAATCTCTCTACAAAACTTCCACAAAAAGAAATGAAATATGCAATGAAAAAGATGATTATTGCTGAATGGGATCAAAGATGACTGAGTGCATGAATTTCACCTCTCTTCTCTTCTACTTTCACAATCCAATCATGAAAAGAGCACAAAGCACATGAACTTCAAATATAGCGCATAGAATATACAAGTTATCCACACTACAACAAAAATACCCATTAGTGGCTTTTATTCCAGTGGCTTTTCTAAAACAATGGCACTATCTATGTAATGCAGTGGCATTTGTAATTTAAATGCCTATAAACCATGTATTATGGAGTTTATAGAAAAGACTTACCAATTAAGGCATTTTTATAATTAATAAGTGGCATTTCAAAATTGCCAAATCAAATGAGCGGGCCACAATTAGTAAAAAAATTCTGTTCTCGCACGGCTTCCCCCGACATGCAAAATGGTTCCTCTTCTCCATGCGTTAGGGTAGAGACATTTACTCCCAACATTTTCTCTACTCATAGAACCCGCGAAGTCGACCTAGCTAGCCTTTCACCCTAATCTGCCAGATTGTGGACGCTACCTACTAGAACGCTCTTTGCTCTTCTCCAAGGTGCCGACGACATTGCCAAGGGTTGGAGGGGACACTGAGGAAGAGATCAGTCTCCCAACATGTCGGCGAGGACTGCGGCGGTTTGCCACCCTGCTGCTTCGGCGCGCGACTTGCCGGTGAGGACTGCGGCGGTTCAGTGCCAGAGGTAGGATTTTGCACAAGGTGAGGCACCACACAAACTAATAGCACGTCAATAGAGTCAATAGACCATCCATTGTAAGCAGTGGCTAAGCCACTTGTGGGCCGCATGAGGCAAATGTCTCACCCACATTTTCAAAATTTTACGATAGTCTCAAATTAGTTCTGGCGTGGTAACATTAAAAAGTAACATACTAGGTCGTCATTCCATGTCATTTTTTTATTGGGCAACTGCAGAAATAGCAAGACTGTGCCTTCATCTGTGGCTCCATGCCCTACGGCCCTAGAGTCCTGGTATAAATTTTGGGTGATTGACGATGACCTTCAGCATATACGACATTGGCCGTAGTGACAACTTTGTCCTTTAGGTCATTAAGCAAATCACATACAGAGCATGCTATAAATAGGTTTGATTCTCATATTATAACATTTGAATCGTTCACCCTATTAGAACTAATTTCCTTCTCCCAATTGTCCAAAGCACATTAACCAAATCTGTTTGGACTTGTTCACATTATACTAAGTGGTGTTTCTTATTTAGGTTCTCCTTTTTCGTAGATATTGCTAGATGATAGTCAAATCCCCATCATTTTTGTGGGATTTTTTGTTGTGTTGATATGGAGGAAGCCTTGCCAGGCAAGGATAACATGGTGGCAAGTTACTCATTTGTGGAAAGTCTATTAATGTGAATTATTATTGCAAAGCTAATCTTTAGCCGGTGTTTTTACAAAAGATTTTCCCTTCCCCGCAAATTGGTTCACCAAGGGCTATGAACTTATGACCTCATGTCTAATAAACCACTCTAATAATTACATTCTAATCTGAAAAGGAATACACTATAGTGTCATATTCTTGCACATATAGGTGTCAACAAAATTGTTAGGCTTAGATTATATGCAGTTGCCAAATAGAATATGTACAACAGGGTGTATGCTTCTTCATGTTCACACGATACAATTAAATTATGTTGTCTGTTAACCTGGTAAGCCAATCTTGAGGGGGTGATTCCTTTTTCTTTGCTCTCACTACATAACAATGTAGATAAAGACATGCTACTACTACGATTGTACGAAATACAACCCCATATCTGTGCCTCACCCACTTTGCGAACCTGGCTCCGCCACTGATTGTAAGTAAAGTTTAGTATTGATTCCTAGATGGAATAAAATAGCATAAGTGTGGACTTGCAACTTCTTCAAGATGTAGGTATGCAGAAAATTTATGTTGCATCTCAGTACTGCTTTAATGTAAACACATTGCATTATGGTTACTTCAGTTCCATATACTATCTTTATATAATATCATTATATATACTTACAATTGTTAGTATTAATATTTTGCAGTCTTTGTTCACCCACAACAGTCACTACGGCCTGGGCATCTACCCCCCAGCTCCTTTTCCCTGAAGCAGAAAAGTTGGACATCACCCTAGACGAGCGTAGACTTGCACAACTCACCATTCCCAGACATTGGCGTCATCTGGACGGAAGACTCTACACGGCTGGTCAAATGACTTTAAAGTTTGGGAACTCGACAAATGCAATCGAGGTTCAGTATGATGGTGACGAAAATCTGGTATCCACAACTAGTTGGCGTGGGTGGATTGGGAGAATGGGAATTGGCCGTACAGACCAGGTTTTGCTTCGTCTGATTGGCGACAACACCATACAGGCTTATATACATAACTACAACAACACTTTGCCTTCTTACCAGAGACAGTATATGCACGAGCCAGGCTGTACCGTATCTGAGGAGTCGTCATTCAATGAATTCGACATGCCTGAGGTGCAATCCTTGCCCATTGGTACTGCCTTGTACCCCATGACCATCAGTTCGGATTTGTCTACCAGTGACTCCATCCTCGACACATCATCATCAAGAAAATAGACACGTCATAGTCATAACGGCCGTCACAATTGTTGATGTATTTTTTTAACTTTTAAATTAGGAAATAACAAAAAAATGTAATTTGTGTTGTATTACTTAATGAACATTAGTAATCAATCGAGTACTGTGAATCTAAGTTACCCAATGTGATCTTGATGATGGCTTGCAAATGTTTTTCTATGGTGTGGTTTTGAGTGATGTTTTTCTTTGAGGATTGCCTCAAAGTGATGTTCTACTTTTATCCTTATTATAACTATATATGTTATTTGTATGACAGACTTACACATAAATGTTATATTTTTTACTATTTTTAAGAATGGATAATTGTTGGATGGCAGAGGATGACCGAACGAGTAGTAAATACCTTTTATGTTGTTTAATTTTGTTTTAAGTGTTTACATTTTTGTGTGACTTGATATACTCAGGATGAGAGAATAGTTAAGTGACAACTTCCATAATAAGACAGCTACAAGGAATGATCAGAACAACATCATTGACTCTTGTACGGGGACTCATTTACCTAGCATTACTCCACAAGGTTGTTGGAAAGCTTTGAACCTGTCATCCAGTAATCGCTCCAAAAAACTTTTAGCTTCCCTTCCACATAATGTTCAAAATGATAGATCAAGGAAATTAAATAACACTGTTGCTAGCTCTGCTATTATAAGAACACCTTGTGATGGACAAGGTAATCATATCATCGCATTTATAGTGTTGCATTTGATGATATATAATTTCTATATATGTTGTATGCTTTTATGAATGAATGCTCAGGTCAAAGACATCGACAACGGGTGCAGAATGACAATGCTTCTGTGTCCAATCATTCAAGAAGTGTAGATAGTAGAGCTGCCAATAGTCAAAATAGCCATGCATTTCATGATCACATGGAGCAAAATGGCCTATCTGATCACCATGATGAGTTGTAAAATGCTACAACAACACCTTCTGATGGGCTAGGTAATCGGTTAATTCATTGCATATATAGTGCTGCCTTTAGTGATATATAATTTCCATTTATTTTGTATCCTTTATGAATGAATTCTCATGTCAAAGACATCGACCATGGGTGCCTAATGGCAATGCTTTGGTGTCCAATCATTCTAGAAGAGTAGACAGTAGAGCTGCCAATAGCCAAAACAGCCATCCATTTCATGACCACATGGAGCAAAATGACCTCTCTGATCACCATCAAGAGTCGTTGAATGCTACAACAACACCTTCTGATGGGCTAGGTAATTGGTTAATTCATATCATTGCATTCATAGTGATGCATCTAAAGATATATAATTTCCATTTATGTTGTATCCTTTATGAATGAATGCTCAGGTTAAAGACATCGACCCCCGGTGCCTAGTGTCAATGTTCCCGTATCCAATCAATCAACAAGAGTAGACAGTAGAGCTAGAAATAGCCAAAATAGCAATGCATTTCAAGAAACCATGGAGCAAAATGACATCTTTGATCACCATGATGAGTCGTTGAATGCTACGCCAACACCTACTGATGTGCTGGGTATTCTGTTTATTCATATCATTTAATTTATAGTGATGCATCTAATGATATATAAATGAATGCTTAGGTCAAAGACATTGCACACGTGGCCAAAGACAATGTTTGCAAGTCTGGAAAAGAAAGGCCGACGATCAAATTCCCATTGAGATAAATCAATTTGGACAACCAGTGGGTAAAAACCAATGTCACTTATCAAGTTTTTTTGACAACCATTGCAAGAGATCCCAATCTTTATCCATTAAACTACGAGGACTGGAGACAATTTCCAGCAAATAAAAAAGAATCCATATGGAATTTTGTTAATGTACGATATTAAAATTTATTTTTAAATGGTTAAATGAAGCTTCTAATTGATATCCTTACTGTCGGTAGAGTAAATTCATGATGGACATAGAATTAAAGGAGTGGACAATGAAGAGACTGGGAAAGAAATGGAAGGACCACAAGTGGGAGTTACAAAAACTATACTACATAGAAGATAGTCCATATGAACAACAACTTGAACAAGTTGTTCCCCGCGTGGAAACATCTCAATGGAAATTTCTTGTGGATTATTGGAGGAGCAATAAAGGAAAGGTAATTTTTTGTATCTATTAAATGATATTTAATTTACCTCATAGATAATTACTATGGACAATACTGCAATTCTTTTTCATAGAGGAAGTGTATAACTAATAAGACAAGTAGAAAAATTTGAAAAGGTTAGCCACACAATAGGAACCAAGTCATTTGCTTGTCTGAAACATGATGCAAGTTAGACTATATTGTGATCCAATTGGACAATTTGGAGACATCCGTTTAAATGATGTTAGCAATAACCTTGTTTGAATGATACAGTTGGAGAAGGAAACAAGCGGGGAAGTTGATCCCATTGAGTTTGTTGAGAAAACTCATCGTAAAAAAGATGGGAGCATAGTTGATATTGAATCCGCCAAAATTTTAGTACAAGGATTCCTATCCTATAGTTTTATGTTACATTTACTATATGGAAACATTTATATGTTTGGTATAAAATTCATCTCCTATATTCTGTTGTGTGTAAGAAAAATTTTCTGAGGTAGGTGACGAGCTGCGAAGAAACCAACCTGATGTTACTTCACCTGAAATTTATAGGCAGGTTATGGGAGAAGAGAGACCAGGATATGTTCGTGGTTATGGACTTGGACCATCACCTTCTGATATCTGGGGCAAGAACCGTAAATCCTGAGAAGCTGATGAAGTACAAAGGAAGCATTTCTAGGATCAGCTTGAACAACAACGGATGGAATTTGAAGCTAAAATTCAAGAACAAAATGCAAAAATAGAGCAGATACTAGCCTTGTCTAGAGCAGGAAACAGTCAATCAACACAACATGTACGCACTGGCCAGGTATGAATACATTTTATACGAGATGTGTGGTATCAATCATATTCCATGTTGAATTTTGATGGCCTTGTGACAAAGATAAAATAATTATGCAGATAGGAATGAGACATTCAACAATTTATAAGGGACAAGTATGTTTGTATTTGTGTAAATTACACATCATTCTACGTTTATATAAATTTTTTATTTAAATTGTATTTTGTTTATAGGAAGTGTATGTGATGAGTATCGCATATGCAGATGATAAAGTTGCAATCGGTCAAGTATCTGAGGTTGACCCCTTGCAAATGGTGGGAGGTGCAATTTTAGGCTCATCATGTATTGGTGTTTATGTAGAGGTTGTGGTGATGGCCAACGAACCTCTAGTCAGACCTTCTGAGCAATATCAATATATGGATGAAGTTATAGGCAATGTCATAGCATGGCCGAAATCACATTTACTGTGAAAGTGATCATATAGTATTGCTTATAATATGACATAATTGAAAACAAAACTAGTATCTAAAGTTGTTTCCATTTGTTACAGGTCATGAAGTGTAAAGATAGATAATAGCATTCTTGGATACTATGTAGAGAGATGAAAGCTATAGTTGTGTTTCTTTGGTCCACTTTTTTATTAGCACATAACGATCCAAATATTGTTGTTTCATGTCCATTGTCATAGACAAGGTTGCCAAATGACAATCCTATTTTTCTTTTAGCTATGAGCAGTGTCTTACCTTCTTGTGTGTGACATTTACACAACATATTTTGTTTTGACCTGCTGAATGTGAATGTCTTTTTTTGCTTCCTGAGTCAATAGTTCTCTGTAAATTTTTCTTTCATAACTTGATCACATGTTGCATGATAGCTTACTAAGTCAATATTTCTCTGAAGAATTGCCAAAGTGGTTTTTGGCTATGAGTAGTGTTTTTGAAATCTTGTGTGTGAGATTTAAACAACATATTTTGCTCTGGTGATTCATCTCAAGATGGTTTGTGGTTGAGCTTCTATGATTGCTCAATATTTAGGCTATTAAGATGACTAAAATGGAACTGAGATATTTTAGTCGCATGCTTCTATGCGTCCTAATTTCTATGTAGAGGTACAACAAGTCATTTTCAACATTTCCATGGTACAACAAGTCATTTTCAACATTTCCATACTCTGCTTTGGTTAAGAAGTCAAGGAAGAAGCCTCAAGAAATAATGGGTGGTCTTAGTAATATCGGTTCCTCCATGTTCCCTTAATTGTTAAAACAACATCTACAATAATACCCTTTCTGTAACATGTGGTTGTGATGCAGGCCCGAAAAGCCAATAACTATGGTAAGGATCCTCTGCTAAGATCATGTACAGAGAATGACCTTAAATATCCAAGTACATAGCTGCTGCTAGGACTCAAAAAGGCATGTTTTTGGAGATTAATGGCCACTCTCGAGAGCTAAGGTTGTCATCTCATCTCTTGTGAAAGCCTTCAGCTCAGCTCTTGTGATTGGCCTTTAATCTCCAAGAACAGAGCTGCTGTTAGGACTCAAAGATGGGATTCCTCACCCTGGAAATGGTCTTACATGCAATCCAACAAAATGGTGCATGCTTACATGTTCTTGATGTATTGCATCCTAGCCAACATTGGTTTCCAGTTTTTCTTTGGGTTGTTTTAAGGATTCCTGGATAAGGTATATTTCACTACTTCACTTTTCTTTTTTTTTCAGTTGAAGGGGATAGTGAATCTGTTCTGGAAACTCTTCTTGCTTATCAGGGGATAGTGAATCTATTCCTGGTGGCCATGTTAGTATACATTTGAAGACCTAAAGCCTCCTGCTGATCTACATACTCAACTTGCATATTTTGCTGTTAGTTGTTTATTACATGTGGTGGTTGCCATGACTGGTGATGGTGTTAATGATGCATCTACTCTGAAAATGGCAGACATTGGTATTGCCATGGGAATTTCTGGAACTGAGGTGATTATATTCTCTATGGGAATTTGTATATCTATCTTCTTGTCTTTTAGTAATTATTATTGATAATGATGTTTCTTCTCTTTTTATGTGTCAGTCCAGGTTGCCAAGGAGGCTTCAGACATGGTTCTTGCTGATGATAACTTCAGTACAATATTTATTGCAGTTGACGAAGGGAGATCTATCTATAACAACATGAAGGCCTTCACCATGTTCTGCTCTTATTAATCATTTTATGCTTTCTTATCTTACTAAAAGTCTTTCAACTTATTATGTATAGACTATAGTTTTATGAAAACACTGGACGAGATTGAGTTTGATTATAATATTTTACTTTTACATAATTGTCAAGATTGTCAACTTTTCCCCCTTTCTATAATCTGCTTAGTTGTGTGCTTAGCTAAATGTCTAAAGCTTTGCTGCATGGCAAACTCTATTCAGCTGACATAATGTCAATGGTACATTTGAAATTATCACCCCTATCTAACTTATTAGGTGAGAAGGTGGGTTCTTGTGAGGCTGCCCTTCTTGCAAAGCTCAACATTAGGCCCTTCTCATATGGACTGGTTGTGATGTCAGTTTATGAGAGTGGAACTGTATTCAGCCCTGAGGTCCTTGACCTTACTAAAGATGACCTTATTTATAAATTTGGCAATGGTGCTATCTTCCCTGATACTATCTTATTGCATGCTAGTGATGTAAGTTTTTGTGTCTTACATTTGCATGCAAGTGCTCAACTTTTTGCTCACTTCATGGTAGGATCCTAGCAAGTTTGCAGTTGTTGTTGTCCCTGCTGCTGCTTCAGGCTATGCAGTTGCACCTACGGCTTCTGCTGCCAAGGTGGAAGAGAAGAAGGAAGAACCTACTGAGCTGATGACTTTATGGCCAAATTATCATATGCTATCACTGCAGCTGAGAAGAAGGATGAACCTTCATTGTAGTGTAGCTGGTCTAATCCTGCAGAAGCTCACTGTTACACCCCGATCTCACAATTTCCTCAAATCATGAGATTAGGGAACAAGATAGGATTTATATGTAACACAAAGAACACCCTTAACTTTTTTTCTTTTCTTTAAAACTCTTGTTTCCCCGCATTGAACCACATAACATCCTAACAAAGGAATCTGAACATTTCTTTTACTAATCAGACTTCAATAGTAAAGATACATGTATAAACATTCATGATGTCTCTCACACCTTATGCACATAAGACCTACTAAATAGCATACAATTTCAAAAGAAGAATAATATTACACATTGTAATTACAACTCTCTCTCTTATCTCTTACTGAGGACCTAGAGTGACAAGGACCGACTGACTCAACTAATCTTGTACTTAACTCTTGTGCCAGATCTACACTGATGCTCTGACCATCTTCAAGTCCACGCGGTTAACCCTAAAATGTTTGAGTAGAGGGGTGATCCTACTCGCTCAGTGAATGAGTACTTCAAAGAAACAATCTAATGCACTAATGTGATTACAGATATAACTTTGAGTAAACGATATGAAATTTAACAACAATAAATACTACACTGAGCAGTTCTAAATCAATCTAACTGAAATAACAAAGAATATAAATATTGCATCCAAAGAATAACTACTAGAAGACTATGCTCTAGTCTTCCTTAACTCTTTCAATTATAAGGAACTCTGTGAACCTATATGATCATATTTTAGCTTATGCCCCAAACATATGCAGTGCACTCTGCATATGAGACTCGCAGTGCACTACGGCCACACCGTATAAGACTTAGCGACACACCCGAGAAATGCTAAGTCTGACTTCTTGTCCTGGTCTGCACAGGACTCTCAGGCTCACAAGGCCTCACTGCACTAACTCTGAGTGCTCTGGACTCCTCCCGCAACCTGTAGTGCACAGTCGGAGGGTCTAGGTTACCACAGTGACACACGCACGGATTATTGTTGAATAACCCCTATTTACTCCAGTGCCACCGTGACACACGCACAGATTATTGTTGAACACTGCCTCTCTGCCCTCGTGCCACCGTGACACACGCACAGATTATTGTTGAACACGAGTCACCGACCATCTAGACACACGCTAGGTAGGTCGTTTCCCCCCAAAGGTACAGACCACGCAATGGGGTTCTACGGTGTTGGCGCACCTAAGTCTATTAACTGATTAACATATAAACACTTAAACAAGAATCATAACTCATTTTACATTTCTCACAAGGCTCACATGGCCTGCCATATCATATCATATAAAACATCATAGCTCATGTATTCAAACATATATCATGTCTGCCCAACAAGTATTCTCATTCTAACATTTCATACATATATGCACGATCTCAGTAACATCCCTTTCTAGGGCATGTCATATCTCATCACCTGCAATTTATGAGATATGTATTGGAAATAAGAAGCCCTACAGTATGTAGATATCAACTTAGAGAGAACAAGCATATAAAGTTAAATGCACTAGAAACATACAATTCAACAATTAAACATCACCACATCTCATATCGAGACCTTTCATATCACCATAACATGATTCATTGAACACCCTATCCTTAGGGTTTCATTTGCCTTATTCATTCATCACATGCCAACACCCTACTCTTAGGGTTTCATTTGCCTCATTCACCTTTTCATTTGCCTCATTCACTTGTCACATGGCTCTCATAAGGATTTCATAGGATATAAGCATTCACTAAATAAAAATTGTTTTCAACAAATCATATACAATCAATATAGATTTGAATCCATGGAAATTTAACTAAATTTAGGTTTTCCATACCATTCACTGAGATATCATGTATCAAGAATAAAATTCAATTAAGATAACCCATGAGGTACATCCTAACCACTTATAGGAATACTAGTCCTCTTTATTTAACTTTGATCTTTAAGTGTTCAATTAGGGTTTGCTCCAACACGGTCATGGTGTCACCCCATGACCGTGGCACAGTCGCCTCACCACGGTCGTGGCACAGGTCATTCGAGCTTAAACTAGTGAAATCAAAGTCATAGACTTAGTGACGAATCCCAAAGGTTTTAGATATTGAAATATGATAGCCTTAAGCTTGATTGAGAGCATTTAGACCTCGGTTTGGTTTTAGTTTAGATATCTCTTCAATTGGATTAAAACTATAGTGAAATCTCAGTTAGGTTAAACCCAGAAATCCGGGGAGACGGGCAGTTCATGAATGAATGGGGATCCCTATCAATATCAAAATGAAGCTCGCTCCTAATTACGTCATACAATATGAATCCGAAAAGCATTCTTTCTAGAATGTTTTGTATACATTTCTAATATGATTCTATCATTAGAGAGTCGTTCAAACAGAGAAGGAGCCCATTTCATATCAAATTGTAGCTACACAGAACAAACGGACATTCAGGGTTTAGAATCACATACTAAGCAATTAGGGATTTGGATGCTATAATCAAATTTCGTGCATTATACTGTTTAAAGGAAGAACCCACTCACCCCAAGGTGTGAAAATACCTCAAAACTGCAGCTCATCCCTGAGAATTTCGAACTCATATCAAATCCCTAGCAAATCTCCCAATTCTTCTTCCATTCAACTCGGAAACCTTGAAAATGAGGGATTATGAAGAAAGGGTGAGAAAAGAGGGAATTTCGATATAATCTTGGATCAAATCAGAGCATGGACGGAATCTTGACATGAGAGAGAAGATTCACCATAAAAGTCTATGCAAAGAATCCAAATTTACTTGATTTCACCATTCCTCGGACCGCAAAACCCTAATTCAGCAATTTCACCACTTTCTCCTCTCAAACCCTAACTCTCCCTCTCTCTCTAGGAGCTCGTTTCTCTGGAATGAATGATGAAGAATGAGAGCTATGTGTGTGTGTGGTCGATCATATAAGTCAATTTGAGCTGCTTGGGTCAATTGCATATTGACCCAACACTCAACTTTAATTATATTAGCTGAATATTCAGTTTCACAATAGTTTTTGTAATTCGCCTACTGAATAGCTAACAGAAGCACCAAAAATTCTGGAAATCTTATATGTTATACCTAATGAAGTTTCAGACCTCCAGTAAAAATTTCAGATCATTTCAAGTTACCAATAAATAACTAAAAATCGAACAGTTCACTGCTATATGCAGTCAACAGCATGGTCGGTCGAGTTTGTCCTGCACAGAACTCGACCGACACCCTCTCTTCAGAGGTCAAAATTCATCCACAAATTACTCCAATTTAACAGGATCTCTATAATTGAGTTTATAAGGTGCAGTTAAAATTTGATATCAATTAGATATACCAATAAAAAGATAAAATTTAATTACCACACTATTATATAAATCTGCAAATATGATCAGTTGAGTTTTAAACTCGACCGATAAACAGGTCAGAACATTCTTCAAAAATTCTGATATTTTCCAATATTGTTTACATTTGATATATGCAAATCATATCCAAATTTGGTATAAATCAGATTTACACATAAAATACTAAAAATCATTTACTGCGACACTATACTTATCAAATTTTGTATCCATGTATCATTAAAACCCTATTTTGGGCCGATTAGGGTTTATGTTTCTCAAACCCTAATTCTCAAGGCAAACAAACACTTAAACTTCTTATCATAGTTAAAACATTCTCATTGGATTATCATCATTCGTTAGATTTCAAGAGTGATCAGTCCAATTAATCATGTAATCATCTTGGTAACCCTAGTTTACCAATTAAGCTCAGATGGGGTCGTAATAACTCTCCCCCCTTAGAATGTTTCGTCCTCAAAACATAAACCTACAAGAAAGATACATTCAAGGTTATTCTAAGCTTCTAAAGCCTTCCATGTCATTATATTCTTGTATTTCATACCTGAATGTAGTTTACAACATTAAATCTTTTAATTCTTTACTAAATCACAACATATTTCAAATAGTTCTCAATGATATCAAGCAAATTCTTTATGCCACAGTCAAACATAGAATTCAAAGATAAACCACCACGATTTCGCTGCGCAACTCTGATACTCTGATACAACTATCTCAACTTATGCGGCTGAGAAAGTTCTATTGTTCTGTATCACTTTTAAGTGACAAAAACGAGTTCACCATGCTGTTTTAAACTTTAATAAAGTGCTATTCAAATAGCAAAACAGTCTTGAATTAAAAGACTAGATTCAACAATTAATTGCACAATACTACTCTTGGAATCCCCATTGGGTCATGGATGCATGAGGTGAAGCATTACCACCTCATTCCATACTATCCTGTTTCGATCCTGGGACCTGTGGGTTATGGGCCCACACACAACTCAAAGTGTAACCATCGTATTATATCATTTTAGGGTTTCAACAATAGTAATAAGGTAATCCACAATTGTATCAGTCATTCAAGCATTAATCATACTCAATTACCATCACTTAGTTATATTAGAGCTAGGTATAACAAGCTACACCTCATTAGGGTTACTTGTCCAGACAATCTGATTATCATCCCTTTCTATTAATATGAGTGAATAAGTATGACTACCTTGTTCAGGGTATCTCTCCACGTGTTCTGACATCATCCAAACCATATCACCATATCACAAATACACAATACTAGGATGCATATCTGGTATGAATTACTACAACTATCATACACCTTTAATTAACATATAGCTTGCGCAAATACACTGAAATCATACATAGAACCAACTTACATACCTTAGTATGCCTTCAACAAAGCATACTTCTAAAAATGAGTTCACATATTACACAAAGCTAGTGTTTTCCTTTATCTCTCTCCTCATTCTTTACTACTTATGTTTTGCTACCTTTCCTTCTCATTTTGATCATATACAATAAACATCCCTAACATTAAAACATTCAAGGTAAGAATATATTATTCATCATTCTTTCTATCACACAAGAATTTATTTCTTATCGCACTTCATCGTAATGTATGTCACTATTACATTCACTAGATGACCCTACCAAGGTAGTTATGCATCATATATGATTCATTTTCTTATCATTTCATTCCCACCTTGCTATTGTTAAGGAATATATGAGAGAGAAGATGATTTTGAGACTTAGAATTCTTGTATTCAAACATTCCTTTAATACCTTAAATATTCTTCATTTTTAAATCAAAGGGATCATGCATGGGTCAAACACAGTTTCTCTTTCAATGAAGTTTTTCTCTCCTGAATATAGTCTACCTTTGTATGACTTATTCATTCGTTAAACTACACCTATGTTCTTTGCTTAGAAACTAGTTTGTTGTTCTAGTCTTATGAATTATATGATCATATGATTCTCTTCATGTGGGCTCTGATCTGCAAAACCCGAGATAAACACGATTAAATTCAGTGGAAGCGATTCGATTAGCAGCGGAATACTAAAAATCACGAGAAATTAAAACTTTTTGAGATAAGACATTGAAACCATAAAACTTCCTTTATAAAAGGAGATAAACTGTTTACATCTCTGTTAAATTACTTCTTGAGTAAATATACACAGCAAGATACAAAATCTCAAGAGTCAAATCAAAATCTCAGACCATAACTCCAAGGACCTGAGAGTACAGAGGACACATAAGACTGACTATCTAACTATACAACTCAACCGTTTGAATATCCACCTGAGATTTACTGCTGCTCCTGATGCTGCTGCTGCTGATATTGGCCACCTGAAGATTGATTCCTTCGTCCTCGACGACCACCTAAAACGTTGAAACCTATGGGGTGAGACAATTTTAAATAATTGTCCCAGCGAGAGTTATAACTCTCAACCAGAAGCTTTATTATATCATTCAAAGAATAACATAAGTAATACAAGCTTTAAGGTAATCAACAACAGATTATTATCAAATAGAACAACAATATTTTAGGAATATGAAGAACATGTATACTAAACAATGTAACTTCAACCAATGTATCTCGTAGTTCAACCTAAGCAGATATGCTACGCGGTTGATTATGTTTTTCAAACATCATTATGCCCTGCGGAGATGAGGTATACCGCTCATACTCCAACCGATCACTGTTAAGTCGCATCGGTATCATACCTATGCCATCAAAAGAGCCGGATTCTTATGACCTCATCTTCCTCAGTCAGTATGAGGATCAACATACAGGACATCTAGTGTCTCTGCTACTATAGCTTACCAGGGTATTCTGGTACTTCACTATTAGAGTCACAGTGGCATTTTGTACTCTCTTCACCATCGAAAGATTTCTTGTTTGTCTCTCATCGATGCGGTATAAAAGATTTCCTCGGGGGATTAGTGTTACATCACCCCGGCATAAACACATAGTGAAGGATTGATAGATTAGATACATCTACATCAATCCCTACACTAGGATGTAAGGGCATTCACATCCATATTCCCCACATACTCAAAAGTATGTGATCCAGGAGTTCCCTTAGGAAAACCTATTTCACCATCATTTAACTCCTGACAATGATGGATCTATGATCAGGGCTCTACATGGTATGATTATACTTGATTAGTTAGGTACATTTCAGTATTCTTTTAACATCATACATGTTCTCAAACATTAATCATTAGCATAGCAGCTATGAAAGTAGAATATTAAATGTAACAAGTCTAACTCACATCAATTATCATTTCTTAATCATCTCATCACAAGTCATCTTTCAAGCATGACCTTGATGATATTCATGGCTCTCACAGCCCATTTAATCATATAAGATGCTACTACAAGGCATCAGGATATTTCACTATTCATAAAGCTAAAGCATGCTTTTAATGAATATAGTATCATAATCCCTACCTGGATATGATCATCATCTCATGACAACCTGCATGGTTAAATTAACTGATAACAGTAAACAATTCATTATAGAAGTTATACTTTCAAACTCTTAGAAGAGTCAAGTCCCCCAATTTTCATCAATTAGGGTTTACTATTCACATTACATGTCATCACCCTAGAATTAGGGTTTACTATTCACCTCATGGTGAATTGAAGTTACAACATCATCATATATGAGAAACATCATCATTAAAGCCCTCAAATAAGATTAAGATTCATCAATTATCATAATTAGGGTTTCCATGATCTCACATAGGTGGATCATACCCTAATTATGCACATTCATGTGTATTGAAGGTACTTTACTTGAGTTCTCACCAAAAGGGGTATGTTATCTCTCCTATGATACTTTCTCTCTCCGCTTACTGGTGGATGATGATTACATCACTCCAAATTAGGTTAGGTCAAGTCCTCATTGGCTAACATAAGCCAAAATATCACTATCATATAATTAGGGTTTGTTTAGAACAAGGTATTACTCAATTGAACCCCTCAAGGGTATTTTGGTAATTTACCCCATTGATCACCATCATGGGTCAATTCATTAGTCACTTAGTCCCTTAATTTCCTAAGTTACCATTAGGGTTTAGATCAATCCATTATTGAATCAATTACACCATTAAGTGATTAGGTATAAACAACCCTAAAAACCTCCAAACGGTTTCAACCTTCAACCACCAAACGGTTTGAAACCGTTTGGATGCGTTGACCGTTTGCTAGGTTTGACTCCAAGACCGCATGACCTCAAGGTCATTTTCCCAAACCGTTTGGGTGTGTTGACCATTTGGAAAGGTTGACTTTCCAAACCGTTTGAGCTTATGCGGTTTGAAACCGTTTGATCAATTGTCTTGAGATTGATTGGTCCCAACAATCTTGAGATCGTTTGAGCCCAAACGGTCTTGAGACCATTTGGACCCAAACGTTCTTGAGACCGTTTGGCCTCAAATGGTCTTGAGACCATTTGGATCCAAACGGTCTTGAGACCGTTTGGTCCAAAAGGGCTCAAACCGTTTGGACCTCCAACAAGGTTCAAAAGTTACAATTGTTTATGATTAAGTGTGTTGAAGTCCTCAATTGGCCAAAGCCATGTTAGCCACTTATAAATTGAGTCAATTAGGATGAGCCTCAACTAATGGGACACAAAATTGACCCTCAATTGAAAGACAATTAGGGTTAAGTCCATCTCAATTAGGGTTTCAATCGAATAATCATCAATGTTCAACAAGGTGAATCAAATCAAGGTTGAACCTATCAATTGACCTTCAATTGGGCCCAAACTTGGCCCAAACGGTCTTGGGATCATTTGAATGTCCTCCAAACGGTATTGAGACCGTTTGACCAAGAATTCATCAAAATCCAAGTTGGTTTGATAGGGGTTGAACTCTAATTAAGTTTCAAATCAGCAATTTTATCAATTGATCAATATGTTGTAATTAGACCTTCAATTGACCAAATTGCCCTAACCCTAGACCTCCAAACGGTATTGGGTTGTCACTAAACGACCCTAAGACCGTTTGGTGAACCCCCCAAACGATCTTGAGGTCGTTTGGGCCCTTCAACCCAAAGTTCACCATCATTGGTCATTGAAATCAGCAATTTTATTAAGTCAACAACCTATTGTGATTAGGCCCTTAATTGATCAAATTACCTTATCCATAGACCTGGAAATGGTCTTGGATGGTCACCAAACGGTCTTGAGACCGTTTGGATGAGTTCCAAACGGTCTTGAGACCGTTTTCCCATCCAACCTTTGGACTTAGTGAAAATTCATCAAGGTTTGATCTATTGAGTTGATTATCATATCAATACTTAATTGCAATATGATTTGGTACCTTTGGACCTTCAATTGGTCAACTATACTTGACCCCAGACCTCCAAACGGTCTTGGGGTGATCCCGAAATGGTCTTGAGACCATTTGGGTGATCCCCAAACGGTCATGAGACCGTTTGGGCTAATCAACCCAAAATCTCTAATTAACTGATTGGAATTTCAGCACTGATTTCACTTAGGGTTTGCCCTATTGATTAGCCTTCAACTCATGACTCGTTTGGAATTAATCCATAAAATTTGGTGAGTCATTAACCAACATCATTATGAACAGTAATACCAAACGGTCAATGATTGGTCAACCATCTTAAACGGTCTTGAGACCGTTTACCCTAAAAGGTCTAATTAAACAGATTTGAAAATCAGGACTTAATTCAATTGGATTTACTAATTGATTAGCCTATATCTCACGATTCCTTTAGAGTTAAACCCTCAAATTTGGTGGGTGATTAGCCTACATAATGTTGAACAGGATTTTCATATGGTAGTCGCTTGGTCAACTGGACCAAACGGTCTTGAAGACCGTTTGCCTCCATGCGACCCTGAAACCGTTTGCCCACCAAACGGTTGTGCAGACCGCATGGGAAAAGGGTGGAGGTCGTTTGTTAAAGTGGAATTTCGTGGATAAGCATAGTAAATAACGCCCTCATCTTCTAGCTCAAGAACAGCAGTAGTTTCCCACGGAATTTCTTGCAATGATGCAAGGGAAGATAGGGAAGAAGAAGAGCTAGCAACTAAATGCATAAAAAGAAGAGTATAACAAAGCTTAGGGTTTAGAATTATAAAACCCGCCTAAAGGTTGTTCCTTGAGATCCAAGCTTTCAAGCTCCAAGCCTTTAATGGCGTCTTTGAGCTCCACAGGTCGGCCAAGGTGGATTCTCCAAGGAAAAGTTGAAAAGGAATGGCTAGAAAGATGAAGCTAGGTGAGCTAGCCATGAATTTGACCTTGAAATTGAGTTTCCTCCATGAATTCAAGCAAAAGGGATGATCCAAACTTACCTAGGACCCCTGGTCGTCCTCCTCTGCTCTTGAGCTTAGCCTTAGTCGGTTTTGAGCAAGGGGAACAGTGAAGAAAAGAAAATGATCGTTCCCTTGCTAAGTGAGGAAAGTAGTATATATACTTAGGTGATATTTCAACATAAGAACATTTATTTCCTCATTTCTCATCCAAGTCCTTCCTTTATTTTTTGCACGTCCCTACCCCTTGTTCCTAAGGACAAAATCCTTATAAGATCAAGAATTGAAGGCAAGGAAGGTCAACTCACCACTAGAGTACACATATAAAAGGGCTATTATACTTATACCTTGATTATTCAATCACAAAGGTGTTCTTTATTATATGATTATTCAAATGAAGTGACCTCTTCATCATTTCTACTCTAAATGATGAAAAAAGTTATAAAAGATATTTTAAAAGATGAAATTTACAAGTTACACCCCAAATTTTGGGTAAATTGCATTTTACCCCAAAACTAGGGTTTCAAGCACAGGGATTGCTGCCATAGCTGCACCTTGGTGCTCAAGCTTGGGAAATCCCTCAAACTTTATCATAATCATTCTCATGATGTCTCAACATCAGAGGAACATCTCAACATGTGAAATTTGCAAGTTAACCCCTCTAACTGGGCAATTTGCACATAAGTCCCTGTATTACAAAACAATACTAAAACATTGTTCAATTAGGACAGGAATGGAAATATATATTCCTCAGAGGCTTAATTACATGCCAGAATGTAATCATCAGTATCTTAATTACATATTTAGGCAAAGCACCTAGGGTTAACTCATAACCCATGATAGGGATGTTACAAATTATCCACCCCTTACAAGGATTTCGTCCCCAAAATCGATAAAACATATTAGGAGAAAAGAGCAGGGTATTTCCTTCTCATCTCATCCTCTAGTTCCCAAGTGGCCTCTTCAACACCATGGTGGTTCCAGAGGACTTTCACAAGGCTTATATCTTTCTTCTTTAGCTTTTTAATTCTATTATCAAGGATTGACACAGGTCCTTCCTCATAGGTTACATCTTCATTCAATTCTACTTCCATAGGTTGTAGAACTGACTCGGTATCAGGGTGACATTTCCTCAGCATAGAAATGTGAAACACAGGGTGTAACTTCTGAAACTCTTGAGGTAGCTCTAGTTTATAGGCTACCTTTCCAACCTGTTCAATGATTGGATAGGGCCCTATAAATCTAGGAGCTAACTTTCCTTTCCTTCCAAAACGAAGGACTCCTTTCCAAGGCGAGACCTTGAGGTACACTCTGTCTCCAACCTGGAACTCTAGAGGTCTACGACGTCTATCGATGTAAGATTTTTGCCTATCCTGTGCAGTCTTAATCTGTTGTTGTATTACATTAATCTTCTCTGTGGTTTGCTGCACAAGATCAAGACCCAACAACTGATGTTCACCAGTCTCATACCAACACAAGGGTGATCTACAACGTCTACCATACAAAGCTTCATAGGGTGCCATATCAATACTATGTTGATAGCTATTGTTATAGGCAAACTCTATTAGGCTTAGGTGTAGATCCCAACTTCTGATAAACTGGAGAGCACATGCTCTCAGCAGATCTGCTAAGGTCTATATAGTCCTTTCAGACTGTCCATCAGTCTGTGGATGAAAGGCTGTACTAAACCTTAACTTGGTGCCTAAGGCTCTGTGTAACTTCTCCCAAAAACGACTTGTAAACTGGGGACCTATGTCAGAAACTATAGTGACAGGAACTCCGTGCAAACGCACTATCTCTTGGACATATAACTGTGATAACTTTTCAGCAGAATAGGTTGTTTTGACAGGTAAGAAATGAGCTGTCTTTGTCAACCTATCAACTATTACCCAAATGGAATCATGTCCTTTGCTTGTCCTAGGTAGGCCAACAACAAAGTCCATGGTCACATGGTCCCACTTCCACTGTGGTATGGGTAAAGGTTGCATTGTCCCTGTAGGTTTCTGGTGTTCAGCCTTAACCTGCTGGCACACTGGACATTTCAGGACAAACTCAGCCACATCCTTCTTCATCCCGGGCCACCAATACATATCTTTCAAGTTTCGATACATCTTGGTACTTCCTGGATGCATAGCATACATTGAAGAATGAGCTTCCTCCAAGATCAACTTCCTCAGGTTATCCATATCAGGTACTATCATCCTTCCATGATAGCATGCCACTTGATCATCTGAGTCATGGAAACCATCTTGCTTCCCATTACCATACTCAGACCTGATCTGTTGCACTACAACATCCACTTGCTGTGCTTCCTTTATCTGCTCTCTTAGGGTAGGTTTTATGTGCATCTCAGCTAACAAACCGACCAACAATGATACCTTCAACTGCACATTGTCTTGTCTTAAAGAGATAAGCATATCTCTTCTAGAACATACTAAGGAACTTAGTTGTGCTCTACCCATGGTTGATGTTGCTGATTTCCTACTCAAGGCATCTGCAACCACATTGGCCTTCCCTGGATGGTAATCAATTGTACAATCGTAGTCCTTGATTAACTCCATCCAGCGACGTTGCCTCATGTTAAGTTCATGCTGAGAGAAGATATACTTAAGGTTCTTGTGGTCTGTGAAGATCTGAAATGTCTCTCCGTAGAGATAATGTCTCCAGATCTTCAAAGCGTGAACTACAGCAGCGAACTCCAGATCGTGTGTCGGATAATTCTCCTCGTGTTTCTTAAGCTGTCGGGAAGCAAAAGAAATCACGTGTTTATCCTGCATCAACACACATCCGAGTCCATTCTTAGAGGCATCACAGAAAATTATGTATCCTTTGCCTTGCTCCGGTAGCACAAGCACAGGTGCACTTGTCAACCTCTCCTTCAGCAACTGAAAATATTGCTGGCACTTATCACTCGAGACAAAAGGAATATCCTTCCGGGTTAACCTAGTCAAGGGTAAGGCTATAGAACTGAAATTCTTAATGAACCTTCGGTAGTAGCCAGCTAACCCTAGGAAACTTCGAATCTCCGTCGGTGTTTTCGGTTGTTCCCACTGTAGAACAGATTCTACCTTATTAGGGTCAACACGAATACCCGAGGCAGATACCACATGGCCAAGGAAAGATACTTCTGGCAGCCAAAACTCACACTTGCTAAACTTAGCGTATAGCTTATGTTCTCTTAGCAAAGTTAGAGCCTGACGAAGGTGTTGTTCATGTTGCTGAGCATCTCTACTATAGATCAGAATGTCATCTATGAATACAACAACGCACTGATCGAGGAAAGGTCGGAAAATTCTATTCATGAGTTCCATGAATGCAGCCGGTGCATTTGTTAGTCCAAACGACATAACTGTGAACTCATAGTGACCATACCTTGTCCTGAAGGCAGACTTGGATATGTCACTATCTTTAATACGAAGTTGATGATATCCTGACCTCAAATCTATCTTTGAGAAGATGGTTGCACCACACAACTGGTCAAAGAGATCATCAATCCTCGGCAAAGGGTACTTATTCTTTATTGTTACTTTATTTAATTGTCTATAATCGATGCATAACTGCATTGATCCATCTTTTTTTTAACAAACAAAACCAGAGCACCCCATGGTGAAGTGCTCGATCGGATAAAACCCTTTTCAAGCAACTCCTTAAGTTGTTTCTTGAGTTCTGCCATTTCGACAGGCGCCATCCTATATGGTGTCTGGGCTATAGGTTTTGTATCTGGGACTAAATTGATTTCAAAATCAATTTCCCGAGGCGGTGGCATGCCTGGAAGTTCTTCAGGAAATACATCTTCAAATTCCCTGACTATAGGAACTTCAGTAGGGTTGGGACTTTCCATGGTAGTATCAACTACATGGGCCAAGAATGCATAACATCCTTGTCTCATCAGCTTATCAGCAACCATAGCTGATACAAGACAGGTGGGCAGAATCTCTCTTTCTCCTTGAAAGATCCATGTGTTGCTTTCATCAGCAAACACAACCTGCTTGGATTCACAATCCAAGACAACCCTATACCTTTCCAAGGTATCCATCCCAAGTATTATATCAAATCCTTGCATCTCAAGTGGTATAAGATCCACTTGAATGCGATGATCAGAAAAGAAGAGGTTACAGGGAGAGCATACCTCCTGCAACACAGCAAACCCTCTCAACAGAGTCTCAAGCAACAAACTATGTGCCCTATGACTGACTGTCACATTGCAGTTATGAATCACCCTTCGAGTGATAAAGGAGTGGGTAGCACCCGGGTCAATCAAAATAGATACAACGCAGGATTTAGACATATCAGAATATAAAAGTTCCATCTGACCTGCCACAACCCGTGGATTGACCACTGCATCAGGTGGGTTCATAGCATAGAACCTAGTTGTCACCTGAGGTTGAGTTGGTGCTGACGATCCAGCCTGAGACGCTTGTCCACGTCCTCTAGCTGCTCCTTGAGACTGTCTTCTCTGTGATCCCTGTTGATTCTGTCTCTGGGGCTGTGTTACACTGACAGGCCTGGACCTACAGTCCTTCATCAAGTGTCCCACCTTCCCACAGTTGTAGCAACTTCTTTCCGGTTGTTGTGGTCTAGGTGGTCCTGTGACTGACATTGATGCTGAACTGCGAGTCTCTTGTAGCTGTAAACTTCGTCCCCTACCTCTACTCAGGGACCACTGAGTCTGAAAACTAGATCTGGGTGGTGGAGGTGTAGGTGCAGAGAATCTAGGCTTCTTAAAGTCCCTAGATGAAGAACCCTGGAACTGTGGATATCTCTTATGGGTTTGCCTCTTCTCGACTATGGATTTCTCTATCCTTCGGACTGACTCAACGAAGGCAACAAACCTCTCCCGATTCTCTAAAGCAGACACGGGGGTAGTCAAGTCGGCGTTTAAACCCTTCTCGAACCTTCTAATCCTTTCTTCTTCTGTGGCAGCCATGTGCGGACAAAAACGTAGCAACTCCATGAACTTAGCTTCATACTCGCTAACGTTCATCATGCCTTGCCTCAATCTCTCAAACTGAGGGATCTTCTCATCCAGGAACGTCTTTGCAAAGTATCTATTGACAAATACCTGACGAAAATCTTCCCACGAGATTTCCACTCCAGGCCTCTTCTGCTCTTCCATGGTCCACCAGTGACCAACACTTCCTTTGAGAAGATAGACAGCATGTCTAACCTTCTCAGCTTCTGGGATGTTCAAGATTCGGAAAGCTTTCTCTAACTCGATTAACCACAAATCTACATCTGCGGGGTCAGCTGTCCTAAAGTACTCGGTTGCTCCGACGCGACGAAGTCACACGAACGTCTTACCGATACCTTGTCCTTCAGGCTGGGTAGGTGCCCTAGGTGCAGGCATGGGCATCCTGTGAGTGATATGTGTCATGGCAGTCATAAACTGCCCGAACATTGTCTGAACTGCCGGGTTACCCATGTCAGTTGGGTCAAACTGAGGTGGCTCCCTGGGTGGCTCAGGTACAAGCTATTCTATATCTGGGTTCCTTGCACCTCCTTGGGGTGCAACAACGCTACTTTCCGCCACGTACTCCTCATGTGGTTCAGACATCCTTAACAATCTTCTTCTCCTGAGGAGCAGAAGACTCTATGAGATACGAAGGAAACACTAAGATTAGACTCGACATCCTAAGTCCTATGTCTCTGTAGACTCAACGAACCTAGAGCTCTGATACCACTTAATTGTGGGCTCTGATCTCCAAAACCCGAGATAAACACGATTAAATTCAGAGGAAGCGATTCGATTAGCAGCGGAATACTAAAAATCAGGAGAAATTAAAACTTTTTGAGATAAGACATTGAAACCATAAAACTTCCTTTATAAAAGGAGATAAACTGTTTACATCTCTGTTAAATTACTTCTTGAGTAATTATACACAGCAAGATACAAAATCTCAAGAGTCAAATCAAAATCTCATACAATAACTCCAAGGACCTGAGAGTACAGAGGACACATAAGACTGACTATCTAACTATACAACTCAGCAGTCTGAATCTCCACCTGAGATTTACTACTGCTCCTGATGCTGCTGCTGCTGATATTGGCCACCTGAAGATTGATTCCTTCGTCCTCGACGACCACCTAAAATGTTGAAACCTACGGGGTGAGACAATTTTAAATAATTGTCCCAGCGAGAGTTATAACTCTCAACCAGAAGCTTTATTATATCATTCAAAGAATAACATAAGCAATAGAAGCTTTAAGGTAATCAACAACAGATTATTATCAAATAGAACAACAATATTTAAGGAATATGAAGAACATGTATACTAAACAATGTAACTTCAACCAATGTATCTCGTAGTTCAACCTAAGTAGATATGCTACGCGGTGGATTATGTTTTTCAAACATCATTATGCCCTGCAGAGATGAGGTATACCGCTCATACTCCAACCGATCACTGTTAAGTCGCATCGGTATCATACCTAGGTCATCAAAAGAGCCGGATTCTTATGACCTCATCTTCCTCAGTCAGTATGAGGATCAACATACAAGACATCTAGTGTCTCTGCTACTATAGCTTACCAGGGTATTCTGGTACTTCGCTATTAGAGTCACAGTGGCATTTTGTACTCTCTTCACCATTGAAAGATTTCTTGTTTATCTCTCATCGATGCGGTATGAAAGATTTCCTCGGGGGATTAGTGTTACATCACCCCGGCATAAACACATAGTGAAGGATTGATAGATTAGATACATCTACATCAATCCCTACACTAGGATGTAAGGGCATTCACATCCATATTCCCCACATACTCAAAAGTATGTGATCCAGGAGTTCCCTTAGAAAAACCTGTTTCACCATCATTTAACTCCTGACAATGATGGATCTATGATCAGGGCTCTACATGGTATGATTATACTTGATTAGTTAGGTACATTTCAGTATTCTTTTAACATCATACATGTTCTCAAACATTAATCATTAGCATAGCAGCTATGAAAGTAGAATATTAAATGTAACAAGTCTTACTCACATCAATTATCATTTCTCAATCATCTCATCACAAGTCATCTGTCAAGCATGACCTTGATGATATTCATGGCTCTCACAGCCCATTTAATCATATAAGATGCTACTACAAGGCATCAGGATATTTCACTATTCATAAAGATAAAGCATGCTTTCAATGAATATAGTATCATAATCCCTACCTGGATATGATCATCATCTCATGACAACCTGCATGGTTAAATTAACTGATAACAATAAACAATTCATTATAGAAGTTATACTTTCAAACTCTTAGAAGAGTCAAGTCCCCCAATTTTCATCAATTAGGGTTTACTATTCACATTACATGTCATCACCCTAGAATTAGGGTTTACTATTCACCTCATGGTGAATTGAAGTTACAACATCATCATATATGAGAAACATCATCATTAAAGCCCTCAGATAAGATTAAGATTCATCAATTATCATAATTAGGGTTTCCATGATCTCACATAGGTGGATCATACCCTAATAATGCACATTCATGTGTATTGAAGGTACTTTACTTGAGTTCTCACCAAAAGGGGTACTTTCTCTCTCCTATGATACTTTCTCTCTCTTCTTACTGGTGGATGATGATTACATCACTCCAAATTAGGTTAGGTCAAGTCCTCATTGGCTAACATAAGCCAAAACATCACTATCATATAATTAGGGTTTTTTTAGAACAAGGTATTACTCAATTGAACCCCTCAAGGGTATTTTGGTAATTTACCCCATTGATCACCATCATGGGTCAATTCATTAGTCACTTAGTCCCTTAATGTCCTAAGTTACCATTAGGGTTTAGATCAATCCATTATTGAATCAATTACACCATTAAGTGATTAGGTATAAACAACCCTAAAAACCTCCAAATGGTTTCAACCTTCAACCACCAAACGGTTTGAAACCGTTTGGATGCGTTGATCGTTTGCTAGGTTTGACTCCAAGACCGCATGACCTCAAGGTCGTTTGCCCAAACCGTTTGGGTGTGTTGACCGTTTGGAAAGGTTGACTTTCCAAACCGTTTGAGCTTATGCGGTTTGAAACCGTTTGATCAATTGTCTTGACATTGATTGGTCCAAACGATCTTGAGATCATTTGAGCCCAAACGGTCTTGAGACCGTTTGGTCCAAATGGGCTCAAACCGTTTGGACCTCCAACAAGGTTCAAAAGTTACAATTGTTTATGATTAAGTGTGTTGAAGCCCTCAATTGGCCAAAGCCATGTTAGCCACTTATAAATTGAGTCAATTAGGATGAGACTCAACTAATTGGACACCAAATTGACCCTCAATTGAAAGCCAATTAGGGTTAAGTCCATCTCAATTAGGGTTTCAATCGAATAATCATCAATGTTCAACAAGGTGAATTAAATCAAGGTTAAACCTATCAATTGACCTTCAATTGGGCCCAAACTTGGCCCAAACGGTCTTGGGATCGTTTGGATATCCTCCAAACGGTCTTGAGACCGTTTGCCCAATAATTCATCAAAATCCAAGTTGGTTTGATAGGGGGTTGAACTCTAATTAAGTTTCAAATCAGCAATTTTATCAATTGATCAATATGTTGTAATTAGACCTTCAATTGACCAAATTTCCCTAACCCTAGACCTCCAAACGGTCTTGGGTTGTCACTAAACGACCCTGAGACCGTTTGGTGAACCCCCCAAATGATCTTGAGGTCGTTTGGGCCCTTCAACCCAAAGTTCACCATCATTGGTCATTGAAATCAGCAATTTTATTAAGTCAACAACCTATTGTGATTAGGCCCTTAATTGATCAAATTACCTTATCCATAGACCACCAAACGGTCTTGGATGGTCACCAAACGGTCTTGAGACCGTTTGGATGAGTTCCAAACGGTCTTGAGACCGTTTGCCCATCCAACCTTTGGACTTTAGTGAAAATTCATCAAGGTTTGATCTATTGAGTTGATTATCATATCAATACTTAATTGCAATATGATTTGGTACCTTTGGACCTTCAATTGGTCAACTATACTTGACCCCAGACCTCCAAACGGTCTTGGGGTGATCCCCAAATGGTCTTGAGATCGTTTGGGCTAATCAACCCAAAATCTCTAATTAACTCATTGGAATTTCAACACTGATTTCACTTAGGGTTTGCCCTATTGATTAGCCTTCAACTCATGACTCGTTTGGAATTAATCCATAAAATTGGGTGAGTCATTAACAAACATCATTATGAACAGTAATCCCAAACGTTCAACACTTGGTCAACCATCTTAAACGGTCTTGAGACCGTTTACCCAAAAAGGTCTAATTAAACAGATTTGAAAATCAGGACTTAATTCAATTGGATTTGCTAATTGATTAGCCTATATATCACGATTCCTTTGGAGTTAAACCCTCAAATTTGGTGGGTGATTATCCTACATAATTGTGAACAGGATTTTCATATGGTCGTCACTTGGTCAACTGGACCAAATGGTCTTGAAGACCGTTTGCCTCCATGCGACCCTGAAACCGTTTGCCCACCAAACGGTTGTGCAAACCGCATGGGCAAAGGGTGGAGGTCGTTTGTTAAACTGGAATTTCATGGATAAGCATAGTAAATAACTCCCTCATCTTCTAGCTCAAGAACAACAGTAGTTTCCCACGGAATTGCTTGCAATGATGCAAGGGAAGATAGGGAAGAAGAAGAGCTAGCAACTAAATGCATAAAAAGAAGAGTATAACAAAGCTTAGGGTTTAGAATTATAAAACCCGCCTAAAGGTTGTTACTTGAGCTCCAAGCCTTTAATGGTGTCTTTGAGCTCCACAGGTCGGCCAAGGTGGATTCTCCAAGGAAAAGATTGGAAAGGAATGGCTAGAAAGATGAAGCTAGGTGAGCTAGCCATGAATTTGACCTTGAAATTGAGTTTCCTCCATGAATTCAAGCAAAAGGGATGATCCAAACTTACCTAGGACCCCTGGTATTCCTCCTCTGCTCTAGAGCTTAGCCTTAGTCGGTTTTGAGCAAGGGGAACAGTGAAGAAAAGAAAAGGATCGTTCCCTTGCTAAGTGAGGAAAGTAGTATATATACTTAGGTGATATTTCAACATAAGAACATTTATTTCCTCATTTCTCATCCAAGTCCTTCCTTTCTTCTTTGCACGTCCCTACCCCTTGTTCCTAAGGACAAACGCCTTCTAAGGTCAAGAATTGAAGGCAAGGAAGGTCAACTCACCACTAGACTACACATATAAAAGGGCTATTGTACTTATACATTGATTATTCAATCACAAAGGTGTTCTTTATTATATGATTATTCAAATGAAGTGACCTCTTCATAATTTCTACTCTAAATGATGACAAAAGTTATAAAAGATATTTTAAAAGATGAAATTTACAAGTTACACCCCAAATTTTGGGTAAATTGCATTTTACCCCAAAACCAGGGTTTCAAGCACATGGATTGCTTCCACAGCTGCACCTTGGTGCTCAAGCTTGGGAAATCCCTCAAACTTTATCATAATCATTCTCATGATGTCTCAACATCAGAGGAACATCTCAACATGTGAAATTTGCAAGTTAACCCCTCTAACTGGGTAATATGCACATAAGTCCCTGTATTACAAAACGATACTAAAACATTGTTCAATTAGGACAGGAATGGAAATATATGTTCCTCAGAGGCTTAATTACATGCCAGAATGTAATAATCAGTATCTTAATTACATATTTAGGCAAAACACCTAGGGTTAACTCATAACCCAGGACAGGGATGTTACACTTCACTTTTACTCTTTTTGAAGACTCTTTACTTCTATGGACCTATTGAATGCTCAACTCTATTCTTCTACTTAGCCTTTGCTTTAGAGTTCATAAAAGCATTATACTCAATTATATGATCCATTCTTCATGATTGATTCTTGCTCTCTTGAACCATACATACATTTCACCTATCTTTTCTATATTTCATATGTATAGTTCATATAATATTAATCAATAAACTGATTATGAACTTCATATCATGTTCTATTATTCCCAATTAAGGGTTTCACATTTGAGACCCCAAAGTTGAACCTCAGATACCAGTTTCAACTGATTCTTAGTTGTTCTGATCTTGCCCATATGTTTCAACATCTTACTGTATGTACATTCTTACTCTGATGTGGGTCTAATTGTTCCAATTCTATTCTTATTATACTATTGATAGGATTCATTAGATCCTAGTAACGCATCCTGCCAACTGGACCAGGCCAAACGTGAAGTCCTGAAGCCAAGAACTACAAAGGATTACTCAACTCCTATTCATCTCAGAAGTGTGGAAGAAAACTTATCCACTAACAAAAGCTCATTCAAAGGTCAATTCTAGTCTACTTGTTACAAAGAATGAAATCAATAAATGCTACAACTACATAGTGTACAACAGATATTAAAGACCCATATTTCAAAGTATTGAATATTTCAATTCAAACATATAAGAGCATTTCTATACATTTCCAACAAAAACAACATTATAAAATGTAAGTTCTATCTCCTTTTACATTTATGCTCTTAATTCTTATTTCTTTTCTCGTTTTCTAACCCTAATATTTCTAGGGTTCCTCTCTAGCCCATTCTTCCACTGTATACCTGGCCATGGTATACGTGAAAGAATAGACAGAGTAGCTTGTACTGGTTGATCCAAGTACTCAGATATCGGGCCAGGATATCCAAATACTCAAATCCCCAAAGCTAACATCAAAACATCTATCTTTCACACCTAGGACTCTAACTTACTAACTTAATGGTCCTTGACAACTCACCCTAAGCTCTGATTCCAAGCTGTTACACCCCGATCTCACAATTTCCTCAAATCATGAGATTAGGGCATAAGATAGGATTTATATGTAACACAAAGAACACCCTTAACTTTTTTTTCTTTTCTTTAAAACTCTTGTTTCCCCGCATTGAACCACATAACATCCTAACAAAGGAATCTGAACATTTCTTTTACTAATCAGACTTCAATAGTAAAGATACATGTATAAACATTCATGATGTCTCTCACACCTTATGCACATAAGACCTACTAAATAGCATACAATTTCAAAAGAAGAATAATATTACACATTATAATTACAACTCTCTCTCTTATCTCTTACTGAGGACTTAGAGTGACAAGGACCGACTGACTCAACTAATATTGTACTTAACTCTTGTGCCAGATCTACACTGATGCTCTGACCATCTTCAAGTCCACGCGGTTAACCCTAAAATGTTTGAGTAGAGGGGTGAGCCTACTCGCTCAGTGAATGAGTACTTCAAAGAAACAATCTAATGCACTAATGTGATTACAGATATAACTTTGAGTAAATGATATGAAATTTAACAACAATAAATACTACACTGAGCAGTTCTAAATCAATCTAACTGAAATAACAAAGAATATAAATATTGCATCCAAAGAATAACTACTAGAAGACTATGCTCTAGTCTTCCTTAACTCTTTCAATTATAAGGAACTCTGTGAACCTATATGATCATATTTTAGCTTATGCCCCAAACATATGCAGTGCACTCTGCATATGAGACTCGCAGTGCACTACGGCCACACCGTACAAGACTTAGCGACACACCCGGGAAATGCTAAGTCTGACTTCTCGTCCTGGTCTGCATAGGACTCTCAGGCTCACAAGGCCTCATTGCACTAACTCTGAGTGCTCTGGACTCCTCCCGCAACCTGTAGTGCACAGTCGGAGGGTCTAGGTTACCACCGTGACACACGCACGGATTATTGTTGAATAACCCCTATTTACTCCAGTGCCACCGTGACACACGCACGGATTATTGTTGAACACTGCCTCTCTGCCCTCGTGCCACCATGACACACACACGGATTATTGTTGAACACTAGTCACCGACCATCTAGACACACGCTAGGTAGGTCGTTTCCCCCAAAGGTACAAACCGCACAATGGGGTTCTACGGTGTTGGGGCACCTAAGTCTATTAACTGATTAACATATAAACACTTAAACAAGAATCATAACTCATTTTACATTTCTCACAAGGCTCACATGGCCTGCCATATCATATCATATAAAACATCATAGCTCATGTATTCAAACATATATCATGTCTGCCCAACAAGTATTCTCATTCTAACATTTCATACATATATGCACGATCTCAGTAACATCCCTTTCTAGGGCATGTCATATCTCAACACCTGCAATTTATGAGATATGTATTGGAAATAAGATGCCCTACAGTATGTAGATATCAACTCAGAGAGAACAACCATATAAAGTTAAATGCACTAGAAACATACAATTCAGCAATTAAACATCACCACATCTCATATCGAGACCTTTCATATCACCATAACATGATTCATTGAACACCCTATCCTTAGGGTTTCATTTTCCTTATTCATTCATCACATGCCAACACCCTACTCTTAGGGTTTCATTTGCCTCATTCACCTTTTCATTTGCCTCATTCACTTGTCACATGGCTCTCATAAGGATTTCATAGGATATAAGCATTCACTAAATAAAGATTGTTTTCAACAAATCATATACAATCAATATAGATATGAATCCATGGAAATTTAACTAAATTTAGGTTTTCCATACCATTCACTGAGATATCATGTATCAAGAATAAAATTCAATTAATATAACCCATGAGGTACATCCTAACCACTTATAGGAATACTAGTCCTCTTTATTTAACTTTGATCTTTAAGTGTTCAATTAGGGTTTGCTCCAACACGGTCATGGTGTCACCCCACGGCCGTGGCACAGTCGCCTCACCACGGTCGTGGCACAGGTCATTCGAGCTTAAACTAGTGAAATCAAAGTCATTGACTTAGTGACGAATCCCAAAGGTTTTAGATATTGAAATATGATAGCCTTAAGCTTGATTGAGAGCATTTAGACCTAGGTTTGGTTTTAGTCTGGATATCTCTTCAATTGGATTAAAACTCTAGTGAAATCTGAGTTAGGTTAAACCCTAATTACGTCATACAATATGAATCCGAAAAGCATTCTTTCTAGAATGTGTTGTATACATTTCAAATATGATTCTATCATTACAGAGTCGTTCAAACAGAGAAGGAGCCCATTTCATATCAAATTGCAGCTACACAGAACAAACGGACATTCAGGGTTTAGAATCACATACTAAGCAATTAGGGATTTGGATGCTATAATCAAATTTCGTGCATTATACTATTTAAAGGAAGAACCCACTCACCCCAAGGTGTGAAAATACCTCAAAACAGCAGCTCATCCCTGAGAATTTCGAACTCATATCAAATCCCTAGCAAATCTCCCAATTCTTCTTCCATTCAACTCGGAAACCTTGAAAATGAGGGATTATGAAGAAAGGGTGAGAAAAGAGGGAATTTCGACATCATCTTGGATCAAATCAGAGCATGGACGGAATCTTTACATGAGAGAGAAGATTCACTATAAAAGTCTATGCAAAGAATCCAAACTTACTTGATTTCACCAATCCTCAGACCGCAAAACCCTAATTCAGCAATTTCACCACTTTCTCCTCTCAAACCCTAACTCTCCCTCTCTCTAGGAGCTCATTTCTCTAGAATGAATGACAAAGAATGAAAGCTATGTGTGTGTGTGGTCGATCATATAAGTCAATTTGAGCTGCTTGGGTCAATTGCATATTGACCCAACACTCAACTTTATTTATATTAGCTAAATATTCAGTTTCACAATAGTTTCTGTAATTTGCCTACTGAATAGCTAACAGAAGCTCCAAAAATTCAGGAAATTTTATATGTTATACCTAATGAAGTTTCAGACCTTAGTAAAATTTCAGATCATTTCAAGTTATCAATAAATAATTAAAAATCGAACAGTTCACTGCTATCTGTAGTCAGCAGCATGGTCGGTCGAGTTTGTCCTGCACAGAACTCGACCGACACCCTCTCTTCAGCGGTCAAAAGTCATCAAAAAATTACTCCAATTTAAAAGGATATCTATAATTAAGTTTATAAGGTACAGTTA
The DNA here is from genome assembly GCA_963693085.1 of Alisma plantago-aquatica. Lineage (NCBI taxonomy): Eukaryota > Viridiplantae > Streptophyta > Magnoliopsida > Alismatales > Alismataceae > Alisma > Alisma plantago-aquatica. The sequence goes on from OY856411.1 coordinate 1,432,285,996, forward strand.
AAATTTGAGATCAATTGGATATACTAATAAAAAGATAAAATTCAATTACCACACTATTATATAAATCTGCAAATATGATCGGTCGAGTTTGAAACTCGACCGATAAACAGGTCAGAACATTCTTCAAAAATTCTGATATTTTCCAATATTATTCACATTTGATATATAAAAATCGTATCGAAATTTGGTATAAATCAGAGTTACACATAAAATACTAAAAATCATTTACTGAGACACTATACTTATCAAATTTTGTATCCATGTATCATTAAAACCCTTTTTGGGCCGATTAGGGTTTATGTTTCTCAAACCCTAATTCTCAAGGCAAACGAACACTTAAAATTCTTATCATAGTTAAAACATTCTCATTGGATTATCATCATTCATTAGATTTCAAGAGTTATCAGTCCAATTAATCATGTAATCATCTTGGTAACCCTAGTTTACCAATTAAGCTCAGATGGGGTCGTAACACTCACAACTACTTGGAATGCTAGAATGGAGCTGTATGTTTTTGTAAGAAAATGAGTTTCTATTCCTTTGGGGGGTATCCAAGTGAAAATTGAGTTGATATCCAGTTAGTGATCATGTCTAGAATATGTACCATATATAGTCATATGTGATGGTGTTGTATTGAATATAAGGGGCAAGGTAAAATGTCCTCCCCATGTAATTGTCATTTGATTATAAATAAAAAAGTTCAATATTTCTGGAAAAATGTGTTCAACTTCAATTGACATTCAATTAGAAAACTTGATCATGGACTACAAATTGACTGACTAAAATCCATAAAAAATTAGTAATGTAGAACTAGTATGTCATTACTGGCTTTTTTTTTTGAAGAAGTCGGGAGGCTATCTTATTCATCCCGCTTTTTTCATAAGCCACTACATTCAATCAAAACCATTTTATACAACAACATTATACAAAATAGTGGCATTTGTATAAAAGCCAAATTATGGATAGCGGCTTTTCTATAAATGCCAAATGATGGTTTAGTGGCCTTTATGTGGCATTTATTCAAAGCCACTAAAGACAAACCTTTAGTGGCTTTTACAACTTAAGCCACTATCTTCCTAGTGGCATTGGCGCTAGAGGCATTTTTTTTAAATGTCAACAAATGCCGCTAAACCTATTTATTGGCTTTTTTAGTGGTATTTCTGAAAGGACACTAATGAGTATGTTTACCGTAGTGCCATATTTCTTTCATTAAGTTCCAGGTAAACCATTTCATGGTGGTGTTAATCAAGAATGACTAGGAGTGTTGTTTTACATTCATGCGTTCAATCTTATATTTCAAATCACACCAAAAGACCCACGTGGCTGCGGAAAAGGGCAAAATGAGCTAAGTTTGATGTTTCCTAGCTCAATGGGTATGAAAGTGGAAGAAAGGGTTGCGGTAAGATTTTTGGAGTGTTTTTACACACTCATCTTTTCTTTATTTGAATTCTCTTAAATAGGAGCATCCTTTTATTTTGTTTTTGCTTTTATTTTTCTTTTCTTTTATTTTTCTTTTCTTTTCTTTTCTTTCTTGTCCTTGGTGTAGATAGGGCATATGGTGGATAGAGTGAAGCAGGGAGGTAGAGATGTGGCCACCCCAAACTTTTGGAGGTGGCCAAGGCTGATTATGTGCACTAGGGCATCTTTTTATGATGGTGGAAGAAGAGTCGGGTCAAAGAGAGGTCATTCGTATGATTTTCCACATAAGACATCCTGCATGAAAGGTAATCCAATACTTCATTCTAGATATCACACCACATGAATGAACAAGATGAAATTGATATATCAAACAAGTGATTCCACAAACACTAAGCGTTCAAAGCTGGCTCAAGTTCACAATTCAGACAAATCAATCACAATCATGAGAGATGTGATGTACTGTTAAAAAGTCGAACATTGATACCACTTAGCAATAAAGCATGACATTTCACTTGTACTAGTCAAAGGTCGTCATTTTTACTCAAAACAGTAGAGATTGGGTCAAAACATACTTTTTAGACAAGAAATCTCAAATTTGGGCATAATTGGCCAAAATGGTGACAAGTTGCCTCCAATCACATCTACACCTATATTATTGAACTTAAAATAGAAAACAAGCAAATCCTAACTAAAACATGCAAGAATTACCAAAAATCTACATGATATGGAATGCCTGGAAAAAAGAGCAAATTTTTTAAAAATTACGCAAAAAATGGAAAGAAAGCAAACTACATGGCATGCATGTATGCAAAGCAGTAAACTTCTAAATTAGATAGCAAAAACAAGAAAGCATGTGAAAAACAACAAACAAAGAGTAGTAAATGACATGTGAGATACAAAAATGAGTGAAAGTAAGATGAGGGCAGACCGCCCTACCACCCCAAACTTTTGAATCATGTTGTCCTAAGCATGACACTAAAGTCTAAGGTGATAAGGTAGATGATCACTGTGGTGGTGGTGGAGGTGCTCCTCCCTTCCTGTAGTAGGCACCCCAGTAGTCTGACTGTGGAGGTGGGTAGTTGTCCTGGAATGCAGATAAAGAGCTCCACCAATCTTCACCCCACTGTGGGTTCCTCTGGGCCTGGGCATTTTGAAACTGATAAAGGTGGTTGAACTGGTAATGCATGTATTGATGGTCCAACCACATGCATCCTATGTCCATTGGAATCCCTCCTAGGCCCGTAGAATTATGTGATGCGTTGCCTGAATGCCCTCGAGATGTGCATGGATGGTACTCATGTCATATGCATTCACTGAAGGTTATTGTGGCTCTGACACTCCTATCCTTTCTTATCTTTGCCTCACCCACCTTGCTGCTCTTTCCTCTATGGTCCGCCTCTACTCAGCCGCCAGTGAAGGCTCTCCTAGATCCCCCACAAAATCACCTTAGGGACTGCCTCTCCTCTCAAGTTCCCGCCTCATACCTCCTCAATTTTTCCAAAAAATCCGGCGTCGGTCCATATTGTGCCATGAGGGGTGGAGTATGGTAATGCAGCTCCAATGTCACTCCTGGGTAAGGTGGGTTGATTTGGTAAATGATCCTCTGATCTGTAACTGTAATCATGGACGAGCGAGCTAAGTAGTGCAAATCAACCAACTTGCCACCATTTGCCTTTGTATAGCCTATCATGTCATGTCCTAAAGCAGTGGCTATGGATGTCACAATCCCTCCCATTACAAATGGATTTGTTCTCTTGGATGGGATTGTTCTCATATGATCTATAAGTAATGCCCCCAGATTCACATGCCTCTCTTTTGTCATCCAACCTAGAACAAAAATATCTTTCCTTGTGCAGCTGCCTTGGTTTTTATACCTGGCAAAGATGGTGTTTGCTAACACCTTCTAAACATAGCGGAGAAACGGGATGTGGATGGCACTTGTCTTGGACATCCCCGCTACAAATGTAATTTGGCCGGTGAAGCATTTCCACATAGCTGGATATGTGGAACTAGAATCATTTTCTATCCTTCCTCCATCTAGGAGGGCTGCCACCTCCCAACTTGGGTCAAAAATTTGATTTAGCATCTGCGTGGTTATCTTCCACCTCCTATCCCCAATCACCACCTTGATTGCATTCTCGCCATCATCAGTTGCTTTCTCTAGCGTGGTGAAGAACTACTGGGTCAGCTCTATGTATGACTCCTGCTGCAGTGTCAATACTTCTAATAGCCCCATTTTCTCCATCAATCCCTAAAAGTAGGCATAGAAACCCATCGCCTCCATTGTTTCTTGGCACGCATATCGAGTTGCTAAAACTTTGTGTGTCAAGCACTCCGGGTGCTTAGGCTCCTTTTCCCTTCCTATAGTAACCTTGGGTTGTGGAAGTGGGCACTGTGGCAGACTCTCGTGCTGCTCAGAATTGGGCATGTCTGTATCATCTTCATCATCTAATGCAAGTCGTTGACGTGGTCGCGGCTGTGCCACTGAGGAGACTGATGGTCGGGCGGCTGAAACTGACGACCGTGCAACTAAAATGGATGGTCTCTCAGATGAGACATATGGTTAGGCGGCAGGTGGTGGTGGCTACAATGAAGACGGTATCCCCCGCTGTGGCTATTCGAAGGATTCTTCAGTGATGGGATCCACTATGGCATCCAAACCGGCCTTAGTCAACCGGGGGTGGTTGTTCTTTGGTTTCCTTTGGTAGGCGATGATTCCCTGAGTCTTCTCTACTTCTCTCTTTGCAAACTTCTTCATTCTTGCTCGAAAATGGAAGTGAAATTAGAAAATTTTGGATTTCTCCAAAGAACTGGGTTGTTGGGGCAGAATGGAGAGAAAGTGGTGTGTTTCTGGATGGAAATTGGTGGAATCCGGAGATTGAGGTAGTGGAAATGGTAGGGGATTGATTCATGATTATTTGGGAGTGTTTTGGTGATGATTCGAGGGATGGAGATGGTGGGCGGAGTGCTGCACAGGCGCTAGGGCACAGAGCATGGCCGTTCTATTCTTTGGAGAAATGAACAAGTGAATAGAAATTTTGTAAAATTTGAGTTTAAGTTGTTGGAATCATTCTGCGGCAGGGCCGTGCTGCACGGCACGACCATGGTGTCATCACTTACCATGATCATGCTGCCTTGCACGGTCATTCTGCTCTAGTTCCATAGTTGATTTTCTCAAATTGTGATGATTTCCCTGTTGAATGTGAATGTACCACCATGGCCGTTCTGTTGTACCACGACCGTGGTGGGTATTGTAACAATATTATAACACTCAAATCTTGTTCAAACATCAAAACTTTGATCTCAAGTTGATATTCTATTGATTCTTTGTCAAAATTTCATCTATTTCTTCTTCATTTTACTATGTTCTCACCTGCACATCTCAAAACTACACAAAAACTATCAAATACAAGTGTGTGTGTGTGTTTTCTTGGAAAAATGTAAAAACAAAGCAAAAGTATCAAAAATGCAGATTGGGTCAAAAATTCCCAAACCTAGGTGGGTTGCCTCCCACAAGCGCTGAGTTTCTTGCCTTCAACTAGGCTTCTTGGTGATTCTTCAAAATTCACCCAGTTGGAATCCTCATGTGCCCATTCTTGCAAAACATGCATCCTTCATCTACACTCAATCTATTTTGCTCATCCCTTTCATCACAATAATCATCACCAATTTCTTCACCTTGGTGTCCTTTCAAATGCCCATTTGAACTTGTGAAGTGATCATGTCCAATATCCCTATCTCAGACTCGCCGGGTTGGGGTCTTGTACATGTTGATGTTGATCTTCATGTCCATGAATGGGACCGTCATAGTGCCACTACGCACATGAATGTCATCATTAGCTGTAGATAATAACGGTCTTCCCAAGATGATGGGAATCTTCCTATCCTCCGGCTGCATATCAAGTACAATGAAATGCGCCGGGAACACCACTCCTTTTTCTTTATCTATCATCACCAAAACATCATCCACTCTACCTCTAGGCACTTTTAAGGATCTATCCGCCAACTGGAGAGTACAATGTGTCGGCTTCAACTTGCCTAAGCCCAGCTCAACATAGACATGATATGACATCAAATTCACACTAGATACCAAATCAAGCAAGGACTTGTCTATGCGATGTCCCCCTATGTAACTAGGTACAAGCGGGGCTCCTAGATCTTTTCTCTTCACGGGAAGGGAATGTTGTATGATGGAGCTCACTTGTTCAGTCAATCTCACCTTCTTTGGAATCCTCCCCGTTGACCTTCTTTTCACAGTGCATAGGTCCTTGAGACACTTGGCATATGTTGGAATTTGTTTGATTGCATCCAAGAGAGGAATGTTGACCTTCACTTGTCAGAAGACCTCAAGAATGTCCATATTGTGCTTTTGTCTTCTTTTCACAACCGGAGGCTCATCTAGTGCTTCGGGAAATGGTGGCTCACTAGATATTGGCCCATTTGACTCAACACGATCTTCCTGTGGTGTAGCATGAGGTGGAGCACTAGGACTCCCAATATTAACATGGGGTGACAAATGATCATCTTTGGCAATCTCAATCACAACATCGCCACTCGACTACTTTTGCTTTGCTTTGTCACTCCTTCTTTTACTTGCGGGCTGCTCAAGTGTTTTCCCACTCCTTAGAACTATCATAGTACTACCTTGCTCATGGTGGAGAGGGGGAGCACGTTGTGGCTGTGGAGGAGGTGGAGGTGACACTTGGGGTTGAAATTGAGGTGGAGAAGAGAATTGAGGGGGAGGAGATAATTGGGGTTGGAAAGTGAAATTTTGGGAAATTTGAGGTGAGGGAGGTGGAGGAGGGGTGTAAGACTTAGGATAGTCTTGAAAATGGTAGATGGGCTGCACTTGCATGGGAGGTGGACTACAGAAAACTTGTGAAGAGGGCATGGGTCCACTTGATTCGTTGTAACTCAAGATGGATTTTGAAGCTAGTTTTTCTTCTTAAAGAGCAAGTGTGAAGATAGCTGCTCTATTACCTCTTATAACCTTGCAACATTGCTTTGAACATCATCAAACACTTTCAATATAGAGAGAACCTCTTTCTCAAACCTTGAGCTGTATGTGGGACTTTGTGGTTCCTGGTAGCTATAGGAGTGAGGTGTCTTCTTTTCTTCACCATAGAACTCAATAGAATTGATCGGGTGGCAAGGAGCATTTCCTCCTTGACTTTTCAATGAGTTTCATCATTTCTTCCATAGCCTTCATCACTTGTACATTGGGATCATTAGAAACAGAAGTCTCACTAAAGACCTGACTCCCTTCACAAATCATGCTAGACGTTCAGTTCCTTGAATTTTCCGCCAATTGCTCAAACAACGACCATGACTCCTCCGGTGGCTTTGTCATGAAAACACCTCCACAATAAGAATCCACTGTAGCTTGATCCCTTGATGACAAACTAGAGTAGAACGCTTGTACAAGCTACCACAAAGGTATCTCATGATGCAGGCACTCTCTCAACAATTTTTGCAACCTATCCCAAGCATCATGTAACTTTTCATTATCCATTTGGCTGAAACTCACTATTGACCGCCACACTTGTGTCATCCTTGCAATAGAGTAGAACTTCCTCAAGAATGCCATCTTCATCTCACCCCAACTCATGATGTCTCTCCTTGAATCATACCATTACTTGGCCCTATCCTTGAGTGAAAAGGAGAACAATGTAAGACGAATTGAGTCATCACTTGCCGTTGACGTTCTGAAGGTGGCACACATCTCTAAGAAGGCATCCACATGCTTGAAGGGGTTCTCACTCTCCGAGCCATAGAAGGTGGGCAGGAGCCAAAGAAGACCTAGAGGAATAGAAAATTGCTCCCCTTGCATTTGGGTGACTCTAGATGCAATAGGTGACTGGTAGTTGCTCGGCATGAAGTAATCTTGCAAGGACTTGCGAGGTGCATTTTGGTCTTCCATCTCATTTCTTCCCGAATGGCTTGTCACATGCACAAAGAACAACCAAACAAAGGAAAGAAAGTTAGTAAACCAATATACACAAATAATGCTAAGAAAAGTGAATAAAGAATAGCAATGATGAGGGTAGTAGGAAAATTCAAAGAAAAACTGACTGGCTAGGCCGAATGCCTCTAATCCCCGGCAACGACGTCGGAAAGCTTGGTGCGCTCCCGCTAATGGTGTTACACACTACTCAATTGTAGTTTTGAATAGATGCAACCCCGTGGACGGAAGCACATGGGTGGATTCACTTTTGATATTTATAAAACCTAAACTAGCTACCTACTCACACTAAAACACTACACCCACAAGCGCACAAGGTTGTGTCGTAGTATAGGATGGTGGAAAGTATAGGGTCGATCCCCAGGGAAAAGAGGGGGCACTAGAGCTAGGTTAGTTTGGCTAGGTTCCCACTGCGGAGACTAGGTTTAAGGGTTTGAAGGTTGTTTTGATTGTTAAACTACTATGAACAAGTGAGGAATTAAAGGCAAGAATAATATCTACGTTAACCCTAGACTAGATTAAGACTAAGCAGGAAAGAAAGGACTAAGCTAGGCATGAAAAGGCAAATTACACTAAGGTAAGCAAGAGAGAAGTAAAAGAGCATTTAAAGAGATACACTAGCATGAACAAGACAAGAGTAAAGTAAGAAGCTAACTAAGCAAGGAAAGAACAAATAAAGCTAAGCAAGCACAAAACTAGGGTTTCAAGCAGTAAAGAGATGTGTGGGCTGTTTAGGGGTATGAACTTATCACTTGAGTTGGGGGGTGACACATGAAAATTATGATTCCATTTAGATTATCCAAACCAAACAATAAGTTAGAGTCTAATGAATTAACCTAAGCTACTAACTGGCCATAGATATGCTAGGTTGTGCATAGGGGAACTAGTCCCTAACACCCCCTACTACCCTTACAAGGCTCAATTGGGTGAGGGATTAAGTTCAAATCAATTAGAGTCTAATCAAGTCTAGGTTTCTAGATTAGGCATTCCTAGGACAATTAGGGGCCGAGGGTAGTAATGGGGAGGTGAAATTAGGGCTTTGGACCCCAATTCCCCCACATTCTAGCCTTGAGAAGGCTCCATGCTAATTGCACTAGAATTATCTAATCTAGCTACTTAGATATCTCACTTAGGTTTAGGGAGATTGATTACGATGTAGGAATATGGGGGGCAACCCAGGGATCCATGAATTGGACCTAGGGGTAAATTCCAAAATTCATACATATATGCAATTTTCCTAAATGCCTAGGTGATTTCACACACAAACCGACAAGCAATCCATGGAGAATGAGATAGAAATAGAATATAATCATTAACAAATGGAATTACAACGTTTACTTGTCATTTTCCCCCAACATGGTATCAAAGTAACATAATTTCCCCCAAACAACCCACCCACAGGGGCCTAGCTACTCATAGAAATAGAAAATACAAAAAGAAAGAAGAAAGAGATAGAGGTGGCCATGGAGCTTGAAGTAGTGACTGAAATACCCATCTCCAATAGCTGTAGGTCATCCTCCTCCCTCCTCTAGGGTGCAAGGGTGAAGAATGAAGGGGATTATGGGTAGGAACTAGTCTAAACTAGTGATTTGGTGGTGGAAATGGTGAAATGGAGTGGATTTGAGGTGGATATGGAGTGCAATGTAGTGGATGGTGATGTGGGGAGCTAGGAGGTGGTGGAGGGTAGCTAACCTCATGCCCCAGCTAACACCTAGGTATATATAGGTGTGGGGAGGAAGCACTAGGTCAAGTAGGGGCAAAATGGGTAAAGCAGTGAAAACTAGGGTGGGTTTGGTGAGTAGCACGGCCGTGGTAGGGCACCACGGCCATGGTAGGGCACCACGGCCGTGGTGGGTAGGGTAGGCCATGACTGTGGTAGATGGGCATGGTCATGGGTTTATAATAGGCCAAGTTATAGGGTTTTGGTCGACTTTGGGCTGAAACGGCCACAGCCGTGGTGGCCAGCACGGCCGTGGTGAACTGGGTGGAGGTGGCCGTTCTGAGGTTGCACGACCGTTTTGGTCTTCTGTGCCATGACCATTTAGTGGAGCACGGTTGTGGTGTTTGACACTGGCACGACTGTTTTGTGTTGCACGACTGTGCTGCTCTCTGCTTCACTTGGAGGTTGAGTGACCTAGCACGGCCGTTTTGTGGTACCACGGCTGTGCTGGGTCCTGGATCAGCACTTTGACTAGGTTCTTTGGCTTTTCTTGGACATCTTTGCTTCAATTGATCTTTGGCCACTAGGGGTAGGTCAAGGGGGCCTCAGACTTCACTTTGGGTCTCTCCATGGGCAGAGGAACCCTAAGATCACTCCTTCTCTCTCTCTTCCATCAAGTGTGGTCCAAATGCCTGAAAAACATGCAAATAATGTCCATAAGTGCATTTTATACAAATAAGCATATTGGGAGGAATGACATGCAATCTAACAAGTATAGATGTGATTGAAGAGAAAAAAGACACAAGATGAAGCCCTAAAATAGGGTTGCATCAATAGGTCATCTTCAACCTTGGGAACGTGGAACTTTGAATCTTGAAGCCCTAGTGGTGATCTTGATGCGGGTTATATAATTCTACTTTCGTTCTATTCTTATTCACTTTCAATTGTATAATACTTGGTGATTTCTTCTCAATTTTGTGATGTATATATGATATCTAATGGATATATGGGGCTTTTGTACATGAACTAGAGTGTTAATGGACGAAGGTTTGGATCTTGAAGAAGATAGAAACCAATATCAATTTGAAGCACATCTAAACCGATATCATTTTAAAGCACCTCTAGACCGATATCATCGTAAGCACCTCAAAACCGATATCACCTTAAGCACCTCAAAATCGATATCACTTTGATGTGCCATGGGAAACACAAGTGATAGTTTCATGAATGACACACAATATGATAGTGAGACAGAAACCCTAGAGCATGGTGTGGCCGACACATCAAGTAAGGTGAAGATGTTACACCCAAGAGAGGTAAAGATGTCACACCCAAGTGAGGTGAAGATGTTATACTAAGGTGAGTTAAAGACATTACACTAAAGTATGATGAAGGTGATGCACCAAGATATGCTGAAAGTGATACACCAAAATATAAGTGAGGTCGATACCTTAATGAGTGAGGGTGTGAGGAAGATGATGATGCCTAATCCAATATCATCTAACCCTAAACCTAGAACCCAACACACCCCTTAACCCTATATCAATTGATGGTGTCTAGGGCGACACATCCTTTGATGCCTTGTATGACACACACCCAAGATGATAGTGTGGCCGATATACTAGAATGTTCTATGGCCAACACACACACATGTTGATATGCATAGGGAGATACAAGTGTATATGCATAAGGTGACACAAGTGTATATACATGGGGTGATACAAGTGAGATGACTTAGGGTGACACAAAGGGAGGTGCTTAGGCTGACACAAGTGTTTTGGGTGACACAAGTAAGAGTGTCTAGTCTGACACAAGTGAATGTGTCTAGGTCGACACAAGGGTTAGTGTGTGGACCGATACACATAGGTAAGTGTAGGCTGATACATGATGAGTATAATCAAGTTGATACACTATGATGTAATGAGACGGATACACTTTGATAAGTGTAGGCCAGTATGCCCTAAACCGGGTCAAGCCAATACAACAAGTTAAAGTTGAATCTAGCATCCTAATGAGGATGAGAGAGAAACTTATAACACTCATGTTGATAATCAATTAATGATAATTGATAAGAGTAATAAAGTATGATTGAAAACTTATGGCAATGAAATAAGCTCCTATATGTGAGGAGTTATGAATTAAGGTTTGGTGGTTGAATATAACCCTAATCATGAGAGGGTTGTAACTTAATTTAGGGATTTTTCTTTTATGGCATGGTCCTGATATTTAAACTGATATCTCTTTTATCGTGAGATCCTAACCATGCAAGTGTTTTGAGATAATAATGCATAGCCAAATATGGGCTATGGTGATGTGACATTATAGAAATTGTATGGGCCTTGTGATCAATGTGAAATACTTGTACAACAATAATGATGTTTATATGGATCTTATGACCTACAGATGGTTTTTACCTAGTGAGAGGTGACATAGTTCAATAATGAACTACGGGGATTGAAACCCCGTAGCATGTGATCATCAAGTATATGGGTCTTGTGACCTAGAGATGGTTGTTGAATAGTGAGACGTGACATGGTTCAATAATGAACTAAGGGGATTGAAACCCCGTAGCATGAAATAATCAAGTATATCGGTCTTGTGACCTAGATATGGTTGTTGCCTAGTGAGAGGTGACATGGTTCAATAATGAAGTAAGGGGATTGAAACCCCATAGCATGTGATAACGATGATGAGATGAGATTCTCAGTAGTGTGTTTAAAGGATTGAGATACCAAATTAATTGTGATGAAGTAACAAGTATGTGTTACAATTGTTATGTGATTTCTTGAAGGATGTATTACACTTTTCTTTGTAGAATTTACCGGTGTGGTATATTTGTAACTTGCTTGATTCTGAAAGATGTTGTGATACACCTAAAATTGTAGAGTGCCCTGGCCATAGATCAATTTAGTGTTAGAACTTGCTAGATGGTGAAATGAGTTCAACTCAGAAAACATATTATTGAATATGTGAGTGTGCATAGTTAATCATCTTCCTGAATCTGTAAAATAATTATGTGATATGGATGGCCATGAGTGAGCCAACCCATTTCTTAAACAACAGACAAGTGTGAGCCAATTATTTTATAACAATGGCCATGCATGAGCTAGTTCTTTTATAAGAATGGTCATGAGTGTGCCAATTCTTTATATATTAGAATGGCCATGAGTGAACCAATTCTATTTATTCAAATAGCCATGAGTCAGCTATTCTTTAGCGCTGTGACCTGTACTAAGGTGGGTTAGTTGATTAAATAGTTGACTATATGTCACTATTAGTAGTTGACTAATATGTCTCTACATTGTCTCTCGTGTTGACCGGGAGTAGTGGGTGAGGTCTTGGAGTCTAATTCTCCTTGGACCTTGTATGGCACTGTTGGTACCCCTTCATAGGGGCAGTTGGATTTGGGTTGTACAACTCAAATCCTCGGGGCATAAGTTAGGGCATAAAATAGGATCTAATGTGTGTGATTATAATAATCTTGTGCTTTAATGTGAGTGTGTGCATCATAAGCTTGAGCTTTGTGTGCATAAGTGTGTGCATAATCATAAGATTGATTATTAAAAGGTTTAGTTATCTATGTATCATATTTCTCTTGAGAATGGAATACAGAAATATTGAATGAGTCTGCAACTGTATTTGTACGACATAATCGATAGTTGTCCTACATGTTGTTCATATTCCTTCTAAAGTGATTACCTGATCTATTGTTCAGTCATAGTTATCTGAATTTCTCAGTTATGATAATATTCTGCCATGCTCATAATATATGGTCAGATTTGTTTGATATAGTGCAACTTTACTTTTTGCTCTTATAACAATATATCTATAATAATAATAGTGTTGTTGGGGAGTTATATCTCCCGCTGGGAATTTTGTCTCACCTCATGGGTTCCACAACTTTTTAGGTGTACGTGCACAAGGTAGCAGAGATCGTGTAGCTGACACATGATAATAGCAGGAAGAAGACCTACAATTTTGAGGGGGTGTGTTGTCAGCTATGTCTTGTTTAGACAGAAGTCCTATGTGTCGTCTCTATACTCTTAGGTCCTTGGGGTATAGTTTCATATCTAATTTTATGATCAATATGATTTTTTGGCTAAAAGGCGATTATTGCTGATAGTCTGCTCATGTACATTCTTTTTGTAATGGCAAACTTGTATCATATGGAACATGAATGCATCATGTAATATATATGATAAGCTTTGGGCCTTCTTGTGAAGAATTTTCTGACAATGTATCTTTATGGAAAATGGTTTTAAATTTTAGTGTTTTCGGTAATCCATTGCTAATGGTTATTTACGTGTAGCTTTGTGTAATCTTGTTGTGTGTGATAACGAGTGTCACAATTAATGGCTAGGATATTATACATTATTTCTCCATCTTCTTTTTTACTAACAGTGGCCAAACTCTTCAATTGATTGACCTTAAGGCCAGAAGCACAACTAAAGTCATCAAAGATCTTAAAAAAGGTACCACTACACTCATCTTCTTTTGAGAATACCATCAAATTATTAGCAAAGATGAGATGAGAACATCATAAATCAATTGAGGCACAAATAGGGTGAATATTATTATCAGAAACATGCATCTTGATCATCTCAGTAAGCCCATGCATAACAATGAAAAATAGGTAAGGAGCAAAGGGGTCTCCTTGCCTAACCCCATTTTCAAGACAAATAGGATGTGTTGGATCACCATTCACCAGAACTTGGTAAGAGGTCAAACAAATGATAATTTGAATCCAGTGGATTTCAATCAGGTGAATCCAAGTAAGAGGAAAACCCATGTTGTGCATAATAGAGTAAAGACAGGTGCAATTCACAGAATCATACGCTTTGGTTATGTCAACTTGGATTCACATATAAGAACCCAAATCTTTTTTAAATTCACTTAAGATTTCATTGGAAATGAGGATTGCTTCCCTAATACTTTTTTTCTTAACAAAAGCACACTGATTAGTATCTATAATAGATGGCAAAAACAACTGAAGCCTATTTGACAGGACTTTACAGATTATCTTATAAATGGTGTTGCAAAGAGAAAACAGTCTCCAATTAGATAAGCAGGATTTATCCAAACCTTTTGGAATCAAGGTAATATAGTTCTATTTGTTTCATTTTAGAGGGTATCATTTACAGAAAATTCCAAAAATGCCTCAACAACATCATCGCTAATGACCTTCTAGACTCTTTTATAGAAATGCCCATTGAATTCACTCAGTCCTGGGGCTTTGTCATCATCCATAAACAATATTATGTCAGAAATAATTAAAAACATGATATCTCAATTTGTCTCAGAAATATATCTTGAAATTCTAAAAATATCATAGTATTTATGTATAAATTTAACTTAAATATTGCAACATGCTGTATTTTAAGAATTTAATGACATGGTATCACAATAACAATAACTACATCAATGTTGTACGATGCTTTAGTCTCTTTCAAATCTTGTCTCCCGAATTGTGCACTTCGTTCCCAAATATGTTGTATGATACTCATATTCTTGTAAAACCAAAATATTCAAGTTAATCATTCATGAGAAAAAATGCATTTTCAACATTCATTTATATTGATAATTTCATAATATATTTCTATAATTATAAACAACATGTCATATTGTGTATGCATGCTATTATTTCATAATAAAGCAATAGAATACAATCATAATTGCATCACATGTAAAATAAATTCAAAGCATCTATCTATATTAATACAATGACACGTAAAATTGTACATGCCTTCATCGCTTGAAGACTTGTCTACTATGCTCATTCCTTGCAACTAGAGTTGAGGTACACAATTGAATATGTGATTTCCCTGCAGGTATGAGTGAAAAAAATAATACTTGTATGTGTCTTACATGATGACACAAAGTCATTCATGCATTGCTTTCATCACATCTTATTTTACAACAAATAAAAAAAAGAATAAACTAGCAAAACAACTAGATAAGAGTATATTGGATGCTAGGAACAATATGTATATTTTTTATTGATGCATGGAAGGACAAAAGTACTTATATACCAGAACAAAAAACCATGAGTGTTCTAGGATCATGAAAATACATTTGTCCCTATCATTCTTATGATACTTTGTGTTTCTTGGTGCTATGCCACCCGTCTTCAATTTTTATGACATATATATGTATCTATTGTGAAAAAATTACATGTTATAAGAGTTTTATATGTTTGGCCATTTACTTAGATTTATGTATGCAAAACTAATAAACATTAACACCAAACTTCTATTAGAAATATAAATTAATTTATCATTAAAAAATCACCTCTTATGCGTGACTATCTTGTTTAAAACGTGCATTATGAGCTGAAGAATATATATATATCATCACAAAGATTTATGTATACTAATTTAAAGAAACGTGCATTATGGCCAAAGAGATGGCACCCAGATGGTAAAAGTATTGATGTAAGACTGAGAGGTCTCAGGTTCAAAACCCCCCGGCCATGGGATGAATGAATGGCCAATTTTTTTTTAAAAAAAGAAACAATAATATGGCATTTTAGTAGGAAAAAGAAAAGATTTCTACATTATGAACAATTGTACCTCTTAGATGCGGTCTATCTTTATGATGAAATGCATATTGTGATGTAGAACAAATTTAACCCCGATAATCAATTAAAATGTAAATAAGAAGAACTTGAGTTAGACTAATCTAATTGAAAAAATAAATACCATTGCTAAAGATACCTATTATATGTGGTATATCTTGCTCAAGACCTACATTTTATGCTAAAGGAAATTTTGTTTTTGTATCCTATTAGTTAAGGAAAAAGTATAACGGTAGTGCTACCTTTGTAAATGGTTTGTATAATAAGTAGTGAGTCTATATTATCTGGTGTACTAATACTTTTTGTAGATTTATTTTGATATGACATAAGTGATTATAAGTATAAGTATTTTATTGCACCTACTACTATTTGGAGTTTCATATGATTTCTAAAAAAGAAAAACAATGCACTATAATCTCTTCGATTTTCTATGTGCTAAAGGGGCTTTGTTCCCTCCATAGGGACTCATGTTTATATTCCCCAGGAAGCCCCTTGTTCATGACTTTCCTGAAGAAATTTCTCAGAATGGTTCCACTCCTCTAAGTTGGCCTCAACACAAGTCATGCGATCACCTGTGTCATAAAAATAGACATATACATATGCATCCAAAGTTAAAATTAACATGCAAAAAATCACATACTTGTACATTATACATATAGTATCTACCTGGATAAGAGCCATATATGGATAATTTATTTCCAAATTTTGTCATGTACCTAGTATAAAAAGCATAAGTAGTAAATGGAATATTTATAGAGTAATCACATAGTTGGGTAGAAGTGTTCACAGTAAAAAATTTGATTATTATAGGCATGTATATGTACTTGGCATTACTTATCATATAAAATGATTGATTACCAATCCTGTCGTAAAGGAGTTAAGAATTAAAAGGCATTTCATCGACTATAAGACCCCTGACCTATTTTTGGCATAAACCTATTTGTTTAGTTTGATTAAGTTCTTAGAACCTTGATATAATTCTTTGAGGTGCTTTTAGAGCTTGAGGAGAGGTTAAGTTTCTAGTTTGAGCTTGTTTGGATGATGTTTGTGCTTTATATGCTTATTTTGGGTCAAATTGCAATTTACCCAATTGAGAGCGTTATCTTGAAATTTGTCACCTTTAGAGTGTTCCTTACCTTCCTTGGAATCATGGGAGCGTGTGTGTGATGCTTTGGGGTGCCTTGGTTGAACCTTGGATGAGTGCTGACATAACTAGAAGTGACTAAGGTTTCTAGGGTTTGCTTGGTATCAACCTTGATGAGTTTTGTTGAGTGTCTTGACCTTTGTCTCGACCATGATGGGTGTCTTAGGTGTGTCTTGATGGAGACACCTACCTTGGCTTGGTTTTGTCTTAACCATGATGGTCTTGGAGTGGTTACGTCGAGATAGTTGTCTTTTTGGGGTGTTCTCGACCTTGTGTGTTGTGGTGACCCTTTTGTCTCGACCTAGACATGTGCTTTGATGTTTGTATAGAACTCTTGATGTGTCTGGAACAAAACAAATGTGTTGGGGATCTAACTGGTCGAAACCCAACATTATTTGTATCACCATCTTGTGGATTTATGCATATAGTGGTTGCATGTTGGTTTCTTTAGTGGACAAGTGTCCCTTTGGTGCCCTTAGGTGTTGACACATCATCTCCACCTTACTTCCCTCTTATTTCATGTATATAACCCCTCTCCTCTTCAAACATGCATTCTTTTTGGCCCTCCTTCTTCTTCCCTCTCTTGTGCTCGTCCTTGGAGCTTGGTGGAGCAAAGAAGGACTAACCTTGGAGCTTTGGTGGCTGATCTACCTTGCATGTGGAGTATTGAAGCTTGATCAACTTCCTTGTGGTGAGTCTTGGTCATCTTACCCCCTGGTAAGTGTTTAACTTTCTTTGGTGACATTTTCCTTTGATCTTCTACCCCATCTTCTTCTATTTTCTTGGCCATATACCATGGATCATCAATGGTGGTCGTTTTGGAGGAACTCCTCATCATAAGGGTCATAGGCCATGCTTTGGCAAGGTGGTACCCAAGTGAGAGGAAGTTTTCTCCTCTTTTCTCCCATCTTCTTTTGGTTCAGTCTAGGGTTTCTTGCCCTCTTTTTTTGATCAATCTTTGACCTTGGTGTCTTGTTCTTCTTGTGGTGCTCTTTTGACTGAGAGTGGAGCTTTTGGTGGAGCCTCATCATCATCCTTGGTGATCGTGTACTTGGATCTTGTTCTTTCTCTTAAGGTGGTTTATATAACACTCTACCCTCTCTATTATTGCATTTTTCCTTACATGAATGTTGTTGTTTCTCTCTCTAATTCATATTCCTTACATGCTAGTAGATGATATCATGTTCTATAGCTTTAATGATGATGGTTATCATGCTTGTTTTGTTAGAATTCAAAACCCTAATTCTTGGTACCTATTTTTGAGATGATGATGAGATGGATGGTTTTCTCCTATCTTTTGATCTTGGTTTTTATCACATGCATGGGCTTCATGGACCTTAGTATAATGTGGAGTAAAGGTTCTATTTTGGATGTGTTATATGTGAGTTTATCTATCTTGCATGAGGTTTTTCATGGTCCATGTCCTAGGGCTTTTGGTGACCATTTTTATGAGAAGTCTTCCTCCATGATGATGGTGGCTTTATTTGTTGATAGCTCATGTTTTGGCCGTGACTATCTTCTTCTTTGATCGAGGTTTAACTCTATTTTGATGATGATTAAGTGTTGCTAAGGCGGCTTGACTTTGGTGGTCGTAACACCTCATTTGGTTTTGGTCGTTACTCTTAGCTTGGTGTTTGAGTCGAGACACTTGATCTTGTTTCAGTAAAAACCCTAGTTCCTTGTGCTTTGATGGTCGTGAAGCCTGGTTGGATGTGTGGTCGTGACCATGTTGGGTTTGTTTTGGTCGATAACCTTGTTGGGGGTCTGGTGATTGATACACCATGTTGAATGGTGGTCAAGACACCATGGTTTGTCGCAGTCGAGACACCTGTCTTGAAGATGGTCTGGACAAGTTTTGTGCTTGGGTTGAGACATGCTTTTGGTGGTGGGTCTCGATCGTGACCATGGTGTGTTTTGGTCGTGACCTTGCGGATGTGTAGCATTCGAGACCAACCTCAATGGGTGGTCGAGACACATATGTTGAGTGATCGAGACACATATGTGATGATTGGTCATAAAAAATGCATAACATAATAAGATGGTACACATACACATATACATGATGTTGATACCTAGTTCCATTAACATAATGCTCCAATCATGTTCACTTAATGATGTGCTAATCCCAATATGTTCCAAGATAATGGGAGATGACATAATTAGGGAATGGTGATTGATTTATGGTATGTAACCCAAATCGGCTATACATGTAACCCTAACCCGAATGTTGGGAGATGTGATGGGCTTGCTTGTCTCATTGGGAATTATTACCATATTACAATGTTCTCTCTCTTGTTTATAAATCCTTAACCTTGCAGGTGATATGTATATCATAGCTTGTGTATTCTATGGTGGTAATCATATAAATACATGATGATGGCTGTGAGCCTTGATGAGACATGATGAGATCATAGTAAAGTGATGGATCCTATGACCTGGTGATGGCTTGATGCTTATTTGTGAGGTGATATCCTCTAGTGATATTATTAAGGTATTTCTATCCCACAATGATGTGGCATCATGTGATATACTAGTATGGCTATGTGATATTGGTGATGGCTTTGTGATTGGAAGATTTATGAGTATCATGTGATGATGTGACAAATTCACACCTTATACATTTTATATATTCTAAAGTTGTTATACAGTTATTCTTGCTAGATTGAATTAGAGTTTGTATGTCCACTTGTTGGATGAAACCTTAATTCACCCAATTGACATAACTAATAAAGTGAAACTCTAATCATGTAGGTTCCTTGTTCCATAAATCCATTCCAGTGTTAGTTTTATTGCTGGATGGTGAAATGACTCATTCCTATGGGAAACTCAGAGCGCATACTTTTGAATATGTAGGGGTGCAAGTCGAGTGTTTCCTTGCATCAACAATTGTAGGTTGTGTGAGATGGCCATGCGTGAGATGATCTCCTTGTGATATGTGATAGGAAGCCGTGTAACTGCATGTGGTGCCTTTTTTTAGAACAGCCATGCATGAGCCTATTCTTCTAATGTCATTACCTGTACCAAGGTGGGCTAGGTGTTTATATATGGATGACCATGCATGACCTAATCCTTCAACTTGACTATATGTCGCTGTTTGCAGTTGACTAATAAGTCTTTGTGGTGTTTCTATTGTGCTGACCAAGAGGTGTTGGAGAGGTCGTGGATTCTGACTCTTCCATTGACCTTGTATGGCACTGATTTTGACTTGGAAATGGTCAGTTGGATTTGGGTGGTACGACTCAAATCCTCAGGGCATTAACAAAAGATGTAACACAACCGTGTAGCATAATTTCAAAGGGCTAAATGTGAAAAACATTGGATGAACCCTTGCCTTGATTTTATAATGATTAGTTGATAGAGGATATACACGTTCTTCTTTTTTCTTATTAAATTATAAGATGTTATACAATCCAACTACAATTGCTTAAATTATTCCATTATTATCTTCTCATCATGGCATAGCTTTACTTTATGCTCTTCTTTACCTTATATGTGCTTTAATAGATGTTGGCGAAGAGTTATATCTCTCACTGGTACATTTGGTCTAAGCCAATGGTTTCCACATCTTTTAGGTGGGCATGCACTAAGAGATAGATGTTGTGCAGTTGAGGAAGAGCAGCAACAAGAGCAGTAGTTGATAAGGTTGGATTTTGTACTAGTCTTTTGGTGATAGAGTCCTATATGTCGTCCCTGTACACTCATGTCTTTGGGGTGTTCTCGATGTGTTTTGTGGTTAATGTTATCGATATATGGTTTTTGTCCAGTGTGCCATTGTTGTATAGATATGGGATGTGTATGTGTTTATATGTGGAACAAGTACCTCATGTAACAGGTTGATGATAGGAATGTTAAAGAACACTGATGTAAGCACCTTGTTATCTGATATGTAATGCATGTAGTAGGCTTATGGATTTATATGTGATACATTTTTGCTTATGGTGCTTTTGGAAAATCGATTTTAATTTCCTGTGTTTTTTGGTACTCCATGTGCTTAGTTATAATTTGACGCTTTGGTCTGAGCAATCTCAATTGTGGCGCATCAGGGCGTCATAGTTTGGTTGGTATCGGAGCTTTAGGTTCACTAAGTCTACAGGGACCTAGGACTAGGGTTTGTGTTTGTTATAGTGTCCTCCAGTATGTCTTATAGTGACTTCTACTTATGCTAAAAAGGAAGAAGAGTAGAAAAAGATATCTTGAGAACATGAAGAACACATTGTAGAGAGCAGTGTTGCTACACTCAGAGGTGGTGCAAGGGACCATGAGAGAGATGATTAGGCACCTGAGATGCCCCAATTTGACCTGACCATGGTGGAAAACCCTGCCTTTCAGTCTTTGTTTGGGGAGTTCACGACAACGATGATGCACATGGAAGACATAATGCCTACACCATAACCAAGGGCAATTGTTCTTAGTCCTCAATCTTTGGGAGCCAGGAAGACCTTTATTAGACTGAGACATGTTGGAGCCATGGATTATGTTGGTACGACTTATCCAACGGATGCTGATCTTTGGTTGACGGAGTTGGAGAAGGCCTTCGAGATCCTTAACATCCCTGAGGCAGACAAGGTGAAGCATGTGGTGTATCTTTTAAAGGAGAATGTTGGCAATTGGTAGGACATAGAAGAGGAGAAGAGGCCAGGTGCTGTGATCAGTTAGGAGGAGTTCCTATGTGGGTTCCTTAGTTAGTACTTCCCTCAGACCTATTTGGATGAGAAGATCAACTAGTTTGAGTAGATCTGGCAGGGATCCTAATGAATGCATATTCATCAGGAATTTCAATTACCATTTTGGGACAAATTCAACTCAATACATTCAATTTCATTTACTAAATAACAAAATTTGCAAAATTACTTAATTGGTCCAATTATCATAATTTTAAACTGAATTTATGTTAATTTGATGCAGGTCTTGATGAAGTTGAACAATCAGCTGGGGCCCACTTTCACTCACCCTTGGTTCTAACCAATCAATCTGACCAAACGGTTTCATTCATTCGGTCTGACCAAACGGTTTCATCCATTCAGTCTGACCAAACAGATTCATTCATTCGGTCTAACCAAATGGTTTCATCCATTCGGTCTGACCAAATGGTTTCATTCATTCGGTCTGACTAAATGATTTCATCCATTCAGCCTGACCAAATGGTTTTATCCATACGGTCTCAAGATCGAATGGACATGTTCACATCAAGACCGTTTAGAGCTAGGTCTGCGAAACTGTTTGGGGAGTCCTAGTCTACGAGACTATTTAACACAACTACGTGCAAATCATTTAATATTGAAATTGTTTGCTTCTCTAAGCTTCAAGACCGTTTGCTGCTCTAAGCTTCAAGACTATTTGCAAAAGTGAACAAGTGAAGACCGTTTGAAAAGGCTGATTATACAAGACAGTATGATCACGTTGGTAGCAAAACCGTTTGCTAAAGAAGCACTGAAGACCGTTAGAATGCAAATGAAGACCGAATGAAAAGTGGATTAGCTGCAAACCGTTTGGGAAATATGTGAGATCGAATGCATGCATGCTGCGAAGAACGTCTGGATTGGATAAGCTGAAACCGTATGGAGGCAGGATCCAAAACCGTTTCATAATTAAACGATTTGCAAACCGTTTGCTATACAACCAAACCGTGTGAGCCAGCAGATCATTTAATAAAGAAAATACACGAGGACCATTTTCCTAAAGTGAAGACCATTTGGCTAGTGGAGCATCAAGACCAGAAGAACAATGTGCAAACCAAACCAAAGGAGTTGCATGCAGACCGAATGAGCAGCATCGTTTGGACAATACTAATGAAGACCGTTTAGGCATTCTTACATGCAACCCGTTTGAATTAGCTGCTTTGCGAGACCGAATGGTTGCTGGGAAATGCAGACCGTTTGCTGGCTATGTGAAGACAGTTTGTTAATTAAACGGTTTCCAAACCGTTTGCTGCTGCCAGCATGAAGACCATTTGAGTACTGATTAGTGAAGATCGAATGTAAAATTGAATACGCATGAAGACCGTTTGAGATAAATGAAGATCATTTGCTGCATGCAAACTATTTGTTGTTGCCAGCATGAAGACCGTTTGCGTACTGATTAGTGAAGACCGAATGCAGAACCGAATACACATGAAGACTGTTTGAGCTAAATGAAGACTATTTTGCTTCATGCAAACTGAATGAAATGCAAGACTGTTTGAGTATACAGTACCCAAACCGTTTGAAATAGATATTTACCAAAACTGTTTGGACAATTATAAGAAAACTATTTGGACTCACACCAAAAGCATGAGGGCAAGATCTGTGCCTATAAATAAGACCAACATGGTCCCCATTTGAGGCATCAGTTCTGGGATGCCGACAGGATGCCTGTACACAAGTCTGATCCAGATCTAGTACTGTCCACACCAGTTTCACTCCACCTACTGCCCAGGCTACATTCAAGGAGATTGTGAAGAGAAGGAAGAAGAAGCGAGAGAGACTGTCCAGTCTATCTTGGCATCTCCCATTCTGTGTCCAAATCTACTCTGACATGATGTAGAAGACTGCATCATCTTCACCGAGCTGCGACTACCCTTCTACACCATGTTCATGGTAGATTCCTCTCCCTTTCTTATTCTTCTTATTTCTCGCACCATGAGTGAGTAGTCCCTTTTCACTGGGGTGCAGGGACTATCCCTGCTGCCCATGCAATCATGTTCTTTAGTTAAAATTTCCATGGCAATGTATATAAATTTTCATTTCATTGTTAATCATTATGTTCGTAGTTTGATTAATTGCTTACTTTCATCTTTGTTCTTCCTATGTTGTGAGAACTTCTATATGTAGGATTGAATGTCGTTTAACAGGTTGACTCTCAAACTAGAAATAGAATGGGATTCCTTGAGGTCGTAAGTGTATGATCTGCAAGGGGACGAGCCATCTAGCCTTCTATGACGCTTCTGTGTACCTAACACCTGTATAGGGGGTTCACAACCTTAGTTGGATTTTGTATTTTCTTATTAATCAACGATGTTTGCTTGTATATTAACCGCCTGATTGTTTATCGATTAACGCAGTTGACTCACAAACTAGAAATAGAATGGGTTTTCTTCGAGGTCGTAAGTGTATGATCCGCGAGGAGATGAGCCATCTAGCCTTCGGTGATGCTTCTGTGTGCCTAACGCCTGTATAGGGGGCCCACAACCTTCGTTGGATTTATGTATCTTCAGAGCCATAAGTAAGTGATCTGGATGGTGACAAGACATCTGATGCCTAAGGTGATGCTTACGCGAACCTAACGCCCATATGGGGGGTTTTGTAGCAACTCTATTTGGATGATTATATCTTGCCTGGATTGTTTGCGATTGAATGTGTTTGAATGTGTAGCAGTGGTGAAACCCGATACCATCCCAGCGATTCCATATCATTGGTCTAGATCCAACTTTAATTCCGCTCGTTACTTTCTTACAATTAGTTTAATTAATCTCAAATCAACCAATCATTCTAAATATTAGTCTTACTTGAACTAGATTCGGTTGACAAGATTCTTAAAAATGTTGTCCTTTGAGTTCGATCCTTAACTATACTGCGATAAGACTCGTCCACTTGCGGGTGGTATTATTGCACATTGGTTTTGGTAAAGGCTCAGGGATTTCAACCCCGAATGAGTTTGTTAGTGCGATAAAATCCCACATCAGATCCATGCTGATCAATGAGTATGAAGTGAAGGTTATGGAGTTGCTGAGGTTTTATTCTCATATGGCTGCTACAAACCAAGAGAGGATCCGATGTTTTGAGAAGGGGCTGAGCGCAAAGTTGACCACACCGGTGTCAACTTTGGAGAATTGTGAGAGGTTTGCCACATTTGTGGAGTCCGTTCAGAGGATAGAGAAACCAGTGGTTGAGAAGTGTGAGAAGAGTGCCAAGAAGAGGCGTATCCAGTATTAGGGACAACCATCTGGAGGCTTTAAGAAGCATATATTTTCTTCATCACCAACACATCGGAGGTCCATTGCACAGACACATTGGTCATCAAATAAAGGTAGAGGACATCGTTTTCCACTAGTAGGAGCCCATAGTGTGGTGTCAGCGTCAGTGACAGGGTCGTCTAGGCCATGGTATAAGAACACGACTTGTTACATGTACATACAGGTTGGGCATACGAAGTTGTTTTGATCTATGAAGGATGAAGAAGTCATCCAACAGCTGAGGCAGAGTCTATAGGGCTACAGAGACAACAATGCAGTGGTAGTAGAAGAGGACGTGGACATGCATCACACGCTAGTTCTTCAAGACAATCTAGTAGAGAATGGGGATGGAAATAGGAAAGGGATCAATTCTATGCCATGAGTCAGCCGGAAGGAGTGGTCAACCCATGAGTAGTGACATGTCAGATGGAGTTATTTCATTTTGATTTGTCTTCCTCTTGCTTTATATCTATTTTACTTGACCCAAGTACGACACACTCTTTTATTACTCAAGAAGTGATTGATGGTTGTTCTTTACCTATTAGTCATAGACACAATAGTCTTCACTTAGAAACCCCATTAGCTAGTTCATCCATGGTCAAGAGGTGTGTTGTTCCTGTGTCCTTTCTTTTTTAGGACATAACATTCAAGTGGATCTCATACCATTTGATATGTATGGATTTGATGTGATCCTTTGAATGTACACCTTGGAGAAGTACCCGGTGGTCTTAGATTGTAGTTCCAAGGTAGTGATATTCATAGATGGTGACATGGCATGGATCTTCCAAGGAGACATGAAGATTCTTCCTACATGCCTGGTATCAGCGATGGTGGCTGAGAAGTTGATGAGACAAGGTTGTGAGGCATTTTTGGCATGTGATGGATACCAAGGCAAGGAGTCTGAGCATGCAGGAGGTGCCAGTTGTCAATGAGTTCTAGGATGTGTTCCATGATTAGATCCTGGTGTTTCCCCATCCCGAGAGATTAAATTTGAGATCAATCTAGTCCCAAATACGCAACCAATAGCTCAGACACCATATAGGATGGATGTCATAACCTAGTTTTTCTCTCATTTAATTTATGTACTCTTGACTCGTTAGATACCTTATTTGACTCAACAACCTCCATCACCCACACCGTGATGACTTTAAGTCACCTTATGCTTAATTAATGAATTAATTTTGATTAAACATCACTTTGTACTTATATATGACCTTAATTTGAGTTTTGAACTAAGTTACATGCTTATTATATATCATTACTTGCATATCAAAATTGAACCTATTAAATAAAGTATTTTTGATATCATATATATATTTCATGACGTGGAGAGTTCAATTATCTTTCCAATGCATATCGTTTCATCGAAATCGGTCATCATATGTGGAAGTTATGGTCTTTCACAATTTGCTCAAAGTACACTTAAATTAATGGATTTAATTCGTTTTGAACCCTTGTTGGGCCAAATTTACTTGGTGTGTGGCCCATGTATGTCCTTTCTTGTGTTTTTCCTTAGTCTCAGAGATCTGCATCATTTTTGTGGACCAATCACGAGGTCCGGACAGTGTAATAAGGGATATCGGCCCTTAGATCTATCTACCATGGATTATCGACCTGATTGGATGACTTTGAAGTTATCACCTAGCTCCGTACGACGTCGGTGCCAATGGCACTGGGACAGCCTCACCTACCCCCTTTTGACACCGCCAATCAGCTCCCATCTTTCTTATTTTAACCAAATTGATGCCTCCATAGACTCCTTCCCCACCTCTGATTCATTTCCCTCATTTTCCTTGCCATTTTGCACACCCTAGCACCTTCCCCTTCATCCCTTCCTCCTCCCTTAGGCCATGGTGCCACAGCCAAGCCCTCCTTGGGTGAGCAAGACACAATCTCCCTTAGGCGCAGTCGAGGCCACCTCCAAGCTCATAGCAACTGGGTGTGACCATCCAACCCATTTACACGCACTGAGGACGTCTCCTTCATGAACGACGTGGGGCTCTGGTGAGGTTATTGTGCCACAGAGCCGTGCAGGTGTCTACTACTTGGGTTTGGGGACAACGGTGGTGGACGAGCGCCCATCTCCACCTACCTCTATCGGGAGGTCAGACACTCCCTTGAAACAAAGGCGGACGGGTGCCAACAGCTGTTAACAGATTGCATGGGTCGCCAACAGTGGGCCTAACCAACATAGGGAGCCAAGTCGAGAGATCGAGCGTGGGCCGTAGGATCTAGGGCCACCGAATCTGATGGTCTGAAATCAGCCCAACCCTCTAGCCTCGTGCCCCTATCTGTGTGTGGATGGGTCAAAGTGGCTATTGACCTATGCCTCATTGGTGCCACTGTGGCCCAGTGCCAGCCAACATGAGCATGCCACACCGACACAGTTGGGAGGTCAGCCCCTCTCTTCCTCTCTCTCATGAAGATTATAACAAAATCTTGCAAAATTCGTATAAAATGATTCCTTGATCCTAAAATGGCATATAATATATGAATTTTGATCCTCTCGATGAGATCTATCTAATGGAACTAATTTTAGAACCGAAATCCTCTTTTTTTGCTCTTGATATCACAAAATTAATATTTTTCATGTATTTTTGAAATGTTTGATGCTATTTAATGTGCAAGTTTGCTCTTTTATGCTCCAAAATCTTATATTGGCCTAAGATCAGTCACTTGAACATTTTGATACATCAAGTTTTGAACTTTGTGGATCCAGGTATCTAAAAATGATCCAATGTTGCTTGAATGACCTAGAATAGGCATTTATGCTAAATGTTACTCCTTTAATGCTTAACCTTGTTGATCGTTCCTCAAATCCTCCTGTTTGACCTAAATCAGTAAATTTTGACACATGTTGAATTTAGATTTGAACTTAACCATGCCAACATCCTAATTTGACTTGATGATGTACTTTGAACCTTGAAACATGCCTTATATGGATACATTAATGTTGAATCTCAAACTTAGCTCACACATGGGTCCTTTATGTCTAAGATGATCATGTGAACTCCTAAATCAGTAACATCAAATGCCTTGTATCCCTATATATCTCATGGAACATTCTTGTGCCCTAATGTGATCAAATTTCCTAAACTTGACTTGAATTGTAATCTAATGGACATGTTGATACCTAGATCTAGGTGACACACCCAACCACCATGATAATGAACAATGGGGCCTAATATTGATGATATTAATCCTCGTACACTCGTTTGTAATGTCAAGATCTTATGATGACCTAAATGCCAAGACCTAGTCAAGCTTGCTACATATGGTTTTCTAAATCCAATTCTTAGTCTTGTACTCTACTCGCAAGGTACATTTTCCTCTTGACCTTACTATGATATTGGCTTACTTGTATTTATGCTTGTATGTGTGCTTGGCGCTATTGTTCCTATAATTACAAATTCCATGTTTGAGTATTCTACATTGACAAACCTTGAATATAATCTATAGAAATCCATTATGCAACCTAATGTTGACACAATAGATAAAGGTACCTAAAACATATTTTCCATAAAATGATATCGTTAAGTGTTCTTTCTTGTTTCTTCTTCTTGACTATGATCATGTTTTTAGCCAATCAAGTTAGTATTAATATTTTTTAATATCAAATTTGTAGTTTTCAAATGAAGATCCACTGCACTCGAGACTCTAAGATCTAAAATGAAACACCAATGAATTATGCTTGAACCTAGAAATGGGTACATATCTCTTATCTTCATGTTTAGTATCTTGCTTTTCATGTTGTTATTGCTTTTACATATATATTGCATGTGAGAAATATTATGCCATTCTACGGACAAACACCTCGGTCTGCTCACCTTTGTCTATGTAGCCATTAGGAGTGTGAACTTTGGGTAACAAACAGTTCCATGACAAATGGTATTAGATCCAAGCACACATGCCTTTGTATGTATAAGGCATAACACATATTCCCCTAAACCTTAGAGAGTCTTCTAACATCTCACCTCTTCACTAAGGACTACCTAAGCCACCCAAGTAGATGATGAATAGTTAGTCTTATCATCTCCTCATGTGATTCATCTCTCATGACTATTAATCACATGATTTATTGATTATGGGTAGCTTATACATGGGAAAACTAAAATTGTTTTGAATTCATAAAAGTTGATCTAGATGATAATTCCAGGATCTGATCTTGAATGAAAGACCCTATTTAATAAATTAAAGTACTCCTGAAAGTAATGTACACATATGTAAAGTTCACACAAACTCAATGCTACCGATTGGATTTAAGTGCTTTCTACATTTGAGGTAAATCCTTGATGTTGGTAATATAAGATGGAACTAATGGTCTATACCCAATGTTTGATAGATTCCCTATTGATTAAACCTATGCTATCCCTATTTTGATCAAACCTCAAACACATCTAAGAAAATAAACTCACCCTATTGATATGTATCATGTGACATATTCTGATACAACTATACGTGAGGCATTTCCCTATTGATTTCCATGCCTCTTTTCCCAGCTCAATTTTGAATAAACATGATGGACATCAATATCACTCTGGCCCTATTATGCTTGAACTCTTGAGTCCTAAATTTGACTTCTTCATTTCCAAAATCTACCCTTACCTTTATCTTGAAAGGAAGGGAATCAAATTATGACTTTGATCTTGTAAAATATTGAAATATGGTTGCCCGATTATGATCTTGACGTTTGACTCATGACCTCATGAAATATGATTTGATAGTTGATGCTCACCCTATTCAGATTTGCTTGATAACTCATGACCAATGTAGACTAGTGTGCTACGTTAGGGTGGTAGTTGACTTGTGACTCTCCTAACCTAGGTCACACCCCCCTTTATGACTACCTCAAAAATTGTCATCTTGTTGATTATTTAGAGCTTGTAAAGGCTACAAAAAATATGGTCTTTAACTACAAAGAATTTTTTTAGCCAGAACCCCAAAATTTGTAGCTAAAAGCTTTTGCTAAATTTGTAGCTAAAAGCTTTTGCTACATTTTTTGCCATTGTAGCTAAATATTTGACTACAATTCAATTTGTAGCTATGATATGTAGAGAGAAATGACATTGGTTACAATTTGTATATTTAGTTCATGTATAGAAAAAATTAGCACTTACTACACTTGTAATTATAGCTAGTGTGTAGTGAAAGACACCATGTACTACACATACATATGTTGTGAGAGAGATTATGTATCCAGTCAGTCGCTTGCCAATATAGAGGGATTTTTCAAAAAGAAGAAAAAATGAATAGTGATCAAGATCAAGTTGTGTTTATTATGTTAACAATGATATTTTTATTTATATTTGAACAAGGAGTACACATGGGGAGGAAATTAACCTGGCCCCTATTTTACAATATGCATGGAAAAAAGATACATGTATACACTATCCTCTTCTGACTGCCTCTATATGCCACATGATCATGTGCATCTTCTTCTATCTTGATTTTTCTTTTGTATTAATTCTGCCACTTGTATCATCAATGAATATGATAACATTAACAAATTCATAAGAAGATAAAGTCTGCTAAGGTATTGCTCTTGTTAAATTAAATTAGAGAACTTCTCTATGCTCTACTTTTGATTGGCCATAGGAAGCTCTTATAGTTGATATTGATATTCATTGATATTCTTTAAAGACAAATCATTCTCATCAACAACTGGCAGTTCCACCAGGTCCCCAAGTTTGAGGCTTCCATATATATTAACACATATTTTGAGAATCTGAGACTATATATTGGATAATTCCTTTATCTTCCTTTTGTTGTGGTAGTTTTTCCTGTACAAGAGATATGGTATCTAGCTACAACTTCACCTACTGTAACATAATTTGTGTTATGTGGGTGAAAGTAAAAGAGTATGGCACTAATTTTGAGAAAATGATGTGTACATGAACAAGATAATGAAATTATTGCATAGTTTACCTTTTACACGTACAAGAACACCAGTCTATGGTACTCCAATCAAGGTTATGAAATGGGTCATTTTGTTTAGGTTGAAGATGTGATATGAAGGCCTTCTCTACAATCATTCTAGGCATCAAATAACCTAACCTGCAAAAAAGGTCATAGCAAAAGTTGCCTTGCTAAAAGTTTTGCATATGGATTTCTTGATATTCTTATTGTATTACTATTGGACGCATATATACATTCTGCAAATTGAGAAAATTGATATAATTACCTCTGATATGGGAAAATTCCTTGGCAACAAATGGTGGGATTTGCACCAGAATTGTGAAGAGTTACTAATACATGTTGGCCATCAAGTTTGGAGTCTTCTCTATATCTCTGCCCTCTATCTTACTACTGCATCTGAAGCACATGTTGACTATTTAAAAGAAAATTCAGTTGTTCTTACAAAGTTGAGAAGTAATATTTCTATGCTATGGAAAGGTGCCTCTATGCTAAACCATACATGCTGCAAAATATTCATTTATTCTACAACGAAAATGGATAATCAAAGATGGAATTTTAGTATGAAAGAAATCGATGGCAAGGATCCTAGCCTAGCATCATTGCTTGAGGATTTATTTATAGGAATGCATCGATAACTACCTTCCCTTTCACGCTTCAGATAGTACCAACCACAACATCAAGAACCCTTTGTTTTCAAGCTTCAAGACTCCAAGTCTAAGAGAAAATAGTAAGCCATGGACCTAGATATGAGTATTATAAGTAACATTAGAGCATAGTAATATAGAATTCATTGAACATCAATAGCAAATCATAATAGGTTAAAATAATTAATATACCTTCCATAAGTTAAAGAAAACCATCTCACTTACATCATAGAACAGAGTAAGTCCTTGCATTAAACTCTTCATTTTGGAAGTGCAAGGCTGATTGCTGCTTATTTGAGCTTTCTCAAGTCACTAGATTTGGTAATATAAAAAGGTCTTATGCAAAGATTTCCTGAAAGAACTATTTTATAAATCAAACAGTTTTAATAAAAACAAAGATTAATTCTGATACTAATATAGGAATTTAGCAACGTGAAGTACTTTCTCTATTTAATAATGAACTACCAGCACATAATGGTGCTCTGCTGTGCTTCTTGTATCTCTTCATAGAATTCTCCTCAGCATCCTCTACTCTTCTGAAACAAAAAAATAGATGTGTGATTGGAGCAATTAATTCAGTAGACTTCAGTGCCATAGCTAATAAAGACTGTAAATGGCACCACAATCACAACAAAAATAAATAGTATCCTTCAACATGGAGGCATGGGTGATTACTAGGCATAGATTGATTTTATATGGAGGGAAAAGCATGAACTACAAGTCATATATATATATATATATATATATATATATATATATGTGTGTGTGTGTGTGTGTGTGTGTGTGTGTGTGTGTGTGTGTGTGTGTGTGTGTGTGTATCTGTGTGTGTGTGCGTGCATGTGTTATGTGTGTGTGTGTTTTGTGTGTGTGTTTATTTAGAACCTTGTCCTATGAAACCATATTTAATACCATGAACTGCTCAATCTCAAACATTTATTTGTACTGGAAGCATCAAGGTCTCTAGTATAGGTTTGGCAGGAGGCGAGAGATCTAGATGAAAAGCTCAAATGAATCTAGA
Source organism: Alisma plantago-aquatica (assembly GCA_963693085.1). Lineage (NCBI taxonomy): Eukaryota > Viridiplantae > Streptophyta > Magnoliopsida > Alismatales > Alismataceae > Alisma > Alisma plantago-aquatica. The sequence goes on from OY856411.1 coordinate 1,432,318,263, forward strand.
TAGTTCTAGAGGATTTGACAATCTCTTACCTATTAAATGGATTTTATCTCAACTATTTCAAACAAAAATTTTAACTCCATTTTAGCACCTGTAGCTGTTTGAAAAACTTCAGAAATAGACAACTAGTGATATCCATGGCAAGCATAACAAAGATCCTTTGACATTATAGAGGGGTACCAATATCAAACCTACAAATATTATGTATAAGAACATCAAATAGATAAACATCAGTGAAATACAACCTAAATACGTTGGACAACAATATTTAATAAGATTCTACATTGGTATGGAGTGAACAATTAATAAGAAATATGAGATGTAAATCCAAAGAAAAATCAATTGAACTGCAAAAAAACTTCTTTAAAGATTTTTGCTACTCCCGGACGGAAAATGCCTTATCAAAACAAGGCTCAACTAGAAAGAAACATAAGACTACAAAAGTTTTACATATATCTATGAGCTGTGTTAACCCTGATGAATATGTCTCAAGGGGTATATCAATGAACCCAGATTTGTTCACTAGTAGTAGTCATGTTCTAGCTGCTACATATTCTTCTACTTGATTCAATATGGTGCATGGGGTCGAATACTATATTGTGGAACACCAATCTATTATTGCAATATTTTAAAATAAGTTTCTAGGTATTCCTACCTCTCCCTTGAGAGTGATTGTCCTTGAATGGTTGTTGATAGTTTCCCAAGATCAAATACCAACAAGCCATCATAACATATTATGTTACATAAAGAATTTTCTATTGTGAGAAATCTAAGCATACATATACAGATGTTTATACGTGCAACTTATTCACTTTTTTTTGCAAACCATCAACCTAATTTTAATGGTTTATTCTCAAATTTTCTTACCTTATAACTTTTTCAAGCAACCCAAAAAAATGTTAAATCCTGAATGTGTCATTATGATCCAGGTTTGTTGAAGATCAACAAACTTATTATTTTTCTAGATGGGATTCATTAGATGCCACAACTATATGCAAGAATCATTTGCTTATAGAGCTGTAATATATGAATAAGCTTCATGTTGCAACAACACAATATCCATCAAATCAATGTGGTGGGAAATATACACTACAAGAAAATGCATTAGATAAACAAGGTGAGAGGATATTTTTGTATTTGTAAATGAAACGACAATTTTCTCAAGAACTTATTCAACATAGAAAAGCACAGTTGTTACAGTCATGGATCTGTACACTATTTTTTAGTGTATAGTTCATCTGTAAGTGTGGGATTCTGCACCAAATCTGAAGTTTTACTCTCAAAAACAATATTATTAGAAACCTCATGTATTAGTTTATTCACAAATTCTAAAAAAGTACCATATGGATGTTCTTGCATAAAGAAAATCAGATTGGACTTGCAATCAAGATATACACTAGTACTAGGTTTTGATTGAAATCTATTTGCATATTCTTCTGTATCATTTTCTATTACTAGGCATGAATCCAATGTCACTAGTTACAAGCCCTGTTAACTTTTTAGTTCAAGGATACTCTGCATCCATGTCCAACAATCATCTTCATCTATAGGAAAATCTACGTAATCATTTGCAGCTCATTATAACTCAATCAGGGCAACAATAAAGCTTAGACACACAACAACAGAAAGAAGGAAATGTATAAACCAATTGCTTCAAAAACTATAAAGGAAAATTTACATTTTACTAGTAATTAATACATTTACTATTGGATTAAACCAGGCATGTAGTGTTCTAGTCTTGAAGACAATATAATATGCCAATTCTTACTTATTGTGACACCAAGTCATTAAATTCTTTACATAGGTCTCGTTTAATCAGGAGGCATGAAGATTTTTCCACACATTTCACCTCTAGAAAGAACCACTTCATGTAAAATTGCATTCTCTGTAGTATCAGCTATTTATTGTGAATGGCCTTATCACTTGTATTCAGAACCAATTGAACATCCACCAATTTCCCTCTCTATACTTCAACATTTATTGGAGTATTTTTGCTCTATTTTCTACATATGAATTGCAATTCCTGTCCCTCCCACCCTCTATTTTTTGATGTGATTTTATCATGCTTACACGTAGAAAATGCAAAATAAAGAGGGCAAGAGATGAAAGGGGTGACCAAGACCCACTTTCATAATTGTTACTTATCAAGTCCAAACCATCACTTACATCAATTACATCATGCCCCACATGATGAATTTTTCCTATTTTTGATGTTTCATGATGGTTGAAACATCAGAAAATGGAGAAACACACCTTCCTTTTGTTGTTGCTTCTGCTAACCGTATCATTGTCATCCATGGGTCAGATCACAAAACTGGTAAAATGTATCAACAATGATAAAGGCAGAGTGAAAGTGAGAGGTAACTAGATGGCAGTTGACTTCCATAGAGCTCTGCTAAGGATTCTATTTCTTTGGATACCATATGCTTTCTCACTTATTATGAAAGATCCATTTTCTAGCTTCACCTCAGTAACAACTTCCACATATGGACTAACATGGAAGCTAGCCATTCCCCCAAAACAGACATTTTCTGTAGAGGACAATGCATTTCAAATCATATATATGAAAGACAGCTAACTATGTTAGAAATGGTCATTTTTAGGTAGACTCAGTTGTATTTGACTCACTGATGAGGAGCTGATGTTCACTCATATTTAAGCTGGTTTGTAGATTGTATTTGCCTCTTTAATGACCCAGTTTGCAGCAATATACAATGTTGATGATAAATTGGGATGATATCATGAGTTGATGATGTCGAATGCATGGTCTGAATTTTAAGTTGTTTTCTGATGTATCTTTCTAGCTCAAGTTGTTGTTTTAGATATATTCAAATAAATTTTAGATTCTAGTTTGTTCTTTAGATTAATTTATTTTTAAAGATGTTGAGTTGATGATTGCAAGCTTTTATTTTCTGAATTAATGTGTATGAGATCTATTTTTCTGGATGTAAAGAGATCCATGTAATGTCTCTGTTGTTCGAAGTGGGTCTCTATGCTAAGATTTTGAGTCAATTTAATGTTGGATCAGTAGATTATTGGCTTATTTATTTTGCTTATTAGATAATAGTTGTTCTTTTTTCCGATGAGAAACTTTTGTTCACTTATACTTAAGTTGCTTTGCTGATTGCTTTTTCCTCCTATCTGACCCAATTTCTAGTAGAATTTGGTATTGATGTGTTATGGGGATGATGTAATGAGTTGACGATGTCGAATGCAAATTTTGAATGTCAATGTGTTCTACTGATGTAGCTTTTATGATAAGGTTGCTATTTTTGCTATATTAAATCAACATTAAAATATTAGTTCACCCTTTGAGGTTTCTATTTATCACGATGTTGAGCTAATGATTACAAGCTTTAAGAAGCTGACGTATAATCAACTTCTGTGGCTTTTCCAAGCGATAAAACTCCTTATGGTTGGAGGTCCTGGTTATTGGTGTTTTAAAAATATAATCATTTAAGAACAACATGATAGTTTCTCAAATGAAACACATCTAGACCATAATGTTTACTCACCATACATATATACATAATTATAATATTTAGTAACCCCTATGCTTTGAGTTTCATGGTCTAAAATTTCCTATCTAAATGGATGAATTTCATTTAGATTCACTTGGTTTCACTCTTTCCCAAGGAAGTTTCTTAAGAGTCAAGAGAAGTCATCTTTTCAAATGATTTATAAACACTATATCACAAATTATGGATATTTTGTTAAATTTGTATCAATGGAAACATATAAAATTTAAGCAATTGTCCAGCATGTCCATCAAGAAATGCAAAGCATTGTGCATTGTACTAGAATTTTTTGGGGGTATATTTAAGGATCTAATTATTTAATCAAGCTATTTTCCTTCATGTCCATGAAGATATGTTTGAATGCTTAGATGCAAAGACATTGTTGAGCTCCCCTGTTCTGAAGGAGTCAATCAATGATGCCCCTACTGGCATGCTGTTAATACTTTTATAGGTGACTAATTTCCAAAATAAGCAACGATGATATAACGAATATGAATACCTTATATGACTCATTGGAAACTCAAGAAAATTCTGGCCTAAAGTCTAGCACTTCAAGAAACATTAGGGTATGCAGCTGAAAGGTGCCACTTACTAGCTGGATAAAAGTAAACACAATCATGACCATAATCAATGAACAAATAAGGTTGGGTATCATGTCTTGGAACAGTCACGAAGAGATTATCCTTATGTCCATGATAGTCATTTTCAAGGTATTAAAAACCCTGGAATGTCATAACTTAGAAGAACCGTAATTCATCTTGAGCACCTTGATTTAGTAAAAAATTCACATATTCAACTTCTGAATATATACTAGAAATATAAATTGAATGTAAAATTATTCATCGTCTACAATATATTATCACCTCATTCATGTAGCAAATTATATGTCCAATCTATGTATTGTAAAATAGGGACTCTACAGAAACTAAACTGATGTACAAGACGTTTTGAGTTTGAGAATGCTCAATTCAAACTAGCAAATTTTGTTTTTGAGTGTGTGAAATTCAAACAAGACATTCTCTTTCTCAAGCAACTAAACTAGTGAACATATTTTTCATTTAATACTGGGACCCTGATGATTAAGATTTATCTATGATTCTTCTTCTGATTATGAATAGTGCCTATGGTATAAGAATCCTTGAGGTTTATCCGGTGTTGTTGAGGTCTTCTGTTGCCATATGAAAAAAGATAGGTATTTACTAGTGTTTTGGGTTAAATGTTACACCTATCTGAAGAGGAATAAAGGTCCATTGAGGATAACTGTTGATGCTAATAGAATCCAGAAATAGGTGTTTCAAAGTTCCTTATATTATAGGAAGTATGATGATTATGTTGAAGTTATCGAATGTTTTATGTTTAACCATATGATTTTTAAGGACATTGTTTTTCTTTAGGACTTTGTTCCATTCCTTATGTACAACAATCCATTTGATTGTCTGAATGCCTATGAGTATTTATTACACTCCCTCCAAAATCAACATACTATGTGCATGATATTTTGGATAATGAAAAGAAAGTATGACACATTGTAGGATAAAGAAAATGATTTCATAATTAGTATATGATTTCTAGATTGGGTTTAAGTGTTTAAAATAGGCCAAACCCAAATAATCAGCACTAGCATAGTAAAACAACCAAAAATGTGGAAATCAGGTTGCCTACAAGTGACACAACATGCTTTTGGAGTATACTGCTAAGAATTGATCTACATAAATTATTAGCTTACATTTGAACCGTTGCATAAAATAATTCTAAATGACCCAGAACTAAAGGTAGAAAAGTAATCAGGACTGCAATAGATATAGCTAATTCAATGTACATTCTTAGGATATCATGTAAATAATAAGTAAAAGACAATAAAAAGTAGTAAAGTTTCTTATCTAGCCTTATATGGTGGACCCTTATCACCTGTTATCCTCTCTCTCTTCCCAATTCAATCACATATTTCCCTCATCTCAACCACAAATCTCATGGTGGATCGCTCATGCCACCCTTCTTGGCGACTAGACTGGTTGCAATCCCTTTATTCCCCCTACTGTCATTAATGTATTATACACAATTTGTTTATGAAATAATTGATTTAGAAACTTGGATGATACATTAGCTTCAAAAGGCCTTTATCAAACTTGAAAGTTACAGAGCAGTTTCAATAAATTTATACAGAAGGAACTTGAGGAGCACATTTCTGGACCTGGAAGATCATTCAAGAAAACATTTAATGAGCTAAAAGACCAAGAAACAATATGAAGCCAAGGTTTACAAAGGCCTTTGAAATGTGGAAGAATGAAGCTTGGTTTTATGAGCTAAAAATAGAACCAATTGAGCAAAAATATAAGTAATGATCTTCATAGTCTGTGTTTTAGCTTTTCTATCATCAAAGACCACTCACCTTTATAATAATTGGCAAGCAGAGGATATATATTACTAGGTTGGATGATCTTTGCATTAAAATCTTTTAATAACGTTGACTTATACTTGTTCTTTTCAAATGTAAATTGATCTCGAACCATCTAGAAGTACATGAGCCTAAATAAATAAGGAAACTATATTAATAGATATGTTTGACACAACAAAATAGAAAGATAGAGAGCTTGTATAAAGTTAACATATCGGTTGCCCAACACCCACATACTCAGAAAATGTGTTATTACAAGAGTATAAACATGAAGGAATATAATTTAGTCACAATGCATTGATATAATGAGAAATGGTAATGATAGAGGTGTAGACAAAACAACCATGAGGAACGATCTTAATTTGGTAGTGCCTTAAGTACATATAACCTTATCTAGATATTTTTGGTCTAGTTCGACTCAATCTTAGAAGTCATATGTTACCTAAGTGAGATCTACAAGACACTACAATGACCTAAATGTAAGAAGTTCTAACTGAGAGGTCTATAATAAGGCTGCATACTTTATTATTTATCCCTTCAAGATATAGGCATCTACTGATCCTTGTGACTAAATATAATGTCTTCAAGTAAACAAGTATGTATAGAAGACACAAGCTATAGACATTACACCCAACTGAATAAACAATAAAATGTTAGAAACAACACATGACTTGATGATCCCAGATCTGTAGGATGAATGTTTTGTAATAACCCAATCGAGACTGAGTTATTCAACTTAGATTGGTAGTTGAACATGATGTTCTTGCTTTATTTCAATGCTATGGCAATGAGACAACATGCTTGGGCCATATTAGAGATCCAATGGAACTCCAATACTGGGATCTGAAATACAAAATCTAGAATAGAGTTGTAATACACGAGGCTCATGAGCAAATACATAGCTCTTTGTTCCTACTTCTTTGTATATGGTAGAGGTAATTATGGTGCATAATTAGTAATCTAGCAACACCAAATCAGAAGAATATTATTTAGGTAGCCATTTCAAATAGTAAAGAATACCATTGCACGTCGTTTGGACATATAAATTGAAATGGGAAATAAAGGGGGGAGAAAGTAGTTATAGACAACATAAAATATGTCTAATGACTTCTAGGATTCAGAACGCCACTCCTGATACCCTGAAGAAAGCAATTCACTATGTATGTGTTGGTTGTTACACTAATGAGTTTCAATCTTAAGAAAGATCTTTTACTTAACTAACCAATTCCCACAAGTATACAGAAGTAGTCATAGTCAAGATCGAACACAATGAGCTTTAGCAATCAATTAAACACAATAGTGCTAAGGTTCAACAATCTAGACCGTTTTAAAAGGTGTGATTTGGTTGATTAATCTAAAAATTCAGAATTATTCAAAACAATAAATGGATTACTAAAAGAGGTTAAATTTCAGATATGGAATTATCTTAGACTTAGGAGTTAAATCAACATATCATAACATAGCATAGGAGCATGAAATTTAAACATACTATGAACTTGTTTTAAAGGAGAGTTGTATGTTGCACTTCACCTCTTGGTGCAAGTACAACGATCCTAACTCAACTCAACATTCCCATGTACGAATTTCATTTTGGATCACAAACCTACTCCTCAACTCCATAATTTCCACTCTCGTGGTAAAGAAGGAGTTGCCAAGAGAGTACCTTCTTACTCTCCCACCTATCTTCTCAGATCAAGCAAAAGAGTATAAAACATACACATAAGGTGACTAGCCATACATGCAGGAAGAAGGAAACCAATACTCACAAGGTGGAAAAATAAGAAACATAGCATTTAATAAGAAATTATCATGTTCCATACATGATATGACATGGGAGCTACTCTCCCATGTCTAAGAAAAGGAAACTACTTGTCCATGATGATGTACAACATAAAATATGTAGAAAATTTAGAGTTCAACATGGTTTAGAGAAGGAAAAGCTAAGAGAACCAAAGGTGTAACCTAAGATGAGTAGAATTATGGCTTGGGGATGAAATTACACTCCTATAGCTGCTCCAAACCAGACAAACTTCCATCCCGAGAAGCTTTGTGGAGTGAAGAAGCTCTAGTGCACCTCCAGAGAAGAAAATGGAGAAGAAAAGAAGAAGAATGGGGGTTCTTTGGCAAGAAACCACCTTCTTCCACCCAAAATCTCCCTCCTTGCTCTAGCCTTACTTTGGGATGAATGAGTTTCAAATTATGACCAAAGATAACTGCTCCATAGAGTGGTCTCATCTTTTAAAATGAGAGGAGTCATATTTTCAAATTAGTGAAACTGACAGGCACACAACGTATCTTCCTTTGGACACGTTATGTCCTGTCTCTCACATTTGTTCTAAGTGTAAAACACATGGCGTGTCTGAATTAATACACGCCTTGCCCATTACCAGAAAGGCAAGTATCGATTTTGAATTCCCAGGTACACGTCGTGTGCATGACGCACATGTCGTGTACTTTTCTTCTGCGTCTGAAGTGTAAGATCAACTGGAAATGCACACACATTGTCTTAAATAAGACACGTCATGTGTATTGCTGTTTCAATAGAATTATAACTCTGAACGTCTACATGGAATGTGGGGGTGCCAATGATGATGAATTTCAGTTGGGCTATGTCCAATTTGATCCTTTTGAAGTATATCTGCAATACACATCATGTGATAAGCAAAATAATAAAAAGCTGGCAAGAATAATATGAATAGAGGCTAAATGAGAACAAAAAGAACTGAATTTGTGTGTGAAAACATGTGAAAAGTTGATGTGGAAAGCACACAACAAATCCCCCTAAGCTTGAACCATTGCTTGTCCTCAAGCAAAAAGAGCACGTTCACACAAATGAAGGAATTTTCAAGCTCATGCATGGATTAAATGAAATGAAAATATGCAATAAACTCAACCAACCAAGTACATTAGGATTATTTTCATAGCCATAATCTCAATTTAAACATCCAAGGTAAAGAAGTTTTAGTTCAGCTATGGTGGTCACAAATTAAGTGAAACAATCAACTAAACAACACTAAATAGGATTTGGATAATCAAGCCAAACAACTAGTGGATATACAACACAAAATTTTCATCTATTATGGATGTAAATGATGAAATCTTAGCAAACTTTAATAGTCTCAGTTTAGCTCTCTTATGAAAAAGATATGACAATTGATTTTTGGGAATCTGGCACTCGGCTGCAAATTTAGGCTAATGTGCACGTGGAATGCCGATTAGGGTGTTATATTTACCCTCTTTTGATTTCATACCACCTAACCATCATTGCCAGATTAGACTCACACTAGGCTAGCATGATATGTGGGATATTTTCCATCTTTTATTGGTTAAAGTGAGAAGAGGATAAGAAATTCTTACACAACATAAGAGAGTCAACTAGAAAGTTAAGTTAACAATATTTCATTCATTATTTTGCAAATTTTTCACTGAAAAATCGATTGTATATGCACTGAAGGCTTGGCAAGAGTATCCCGTATTCTAAATAGTGTTGTAGATTTTGTTTGTTCGCTAAAATTTTAGACCGTTACATGTATTTAGTAATCAAAGATGTGAAAATTGAGAGTTCAGGCTACAATTACAAACCAAGATCATGTACATTGGGAATTTCATTTTCCATTTGATTCATGCATGCTCTTTACTAATTCTTTCATATGGCCAAAAGAAATACAAGGTACAAGATGGTTCAAACATATAAGGTATAAGGAGTTCATTTCATTTCAATAGCCTCATTTCATATTAAACTTGCCATGAAGGGAAATACAGAATATGAAACAGGATGAAATAAAAGACTAACAAGACTAACAAAAGAAAATGATGAAACCAAATGAAAGAAAAAGAACTACATTACGGGCCGGTTGCACCCCCCCCCTAAGCTTGAAATCTTTTGTGTCCTCACCACATCAATCGAACTCATGTAGGTAACAACCAGATACTTATCATGGGTGAAATCAATAAGAGGGGCCAGCCCCCCGTGGTCAGGTGGAAAGAACTGGATGACAAGATCATCTTCTGGAACATCCATCGGCGTGGGCTACAGGATGGACTCAGGCTGCTGCGGTGGTGGCAGAAAATATGGTTGCGGGATGGAGTAGTGTCCCTATGAAATGTTCCATGAATCCATGAGGTGGACCATGTCATGCATCATAGTATACTGTGTACCCATCTGATCCAGGAAGTCGTCAATGTGATCAAACTGTTGCTGCACATAGCCATAGAGATGCCTGACATCAGGCATTGCCCAAGAGTACTACGTCTATGTGCTGGTGGAGGGAGGTGATGGAGTAGAAGGAGGCGCCTCAGTATCATCAGCAGCTCTAGCTGCCTCTACTTCTTCATCTGTGTTCAACATGACTTCCCAATTGTCCTTGTTCTCTAAAGTGATATGCCCGGGATATGGAATGTCAATGTACTGATCATCATCGAAGAATTGCCGAAACTAGGTGTCATTGTTTGGAATTTTTGTGATCAACCCTGTAGAGAGAAGATATTGAATATCTACCAGGTTTCTACCTGGTGCAGCCTCAAGTCCTGTCAAATCAACCTCAAGCTTCTGTTCTACCATAGCAATCAAACCACCACACATGATGTCACCAACATCCCTCTTCTTGACCTTCTTAATCTCTAGGAAATGTGCAAGAATATAGAAAGAAACATTAATCGGATGCTCATACATCATTCCCCATAAAAAGAAAAGATCTTTCTTTCCAACAACCCCTTGGGTTTCCTTCTTGGCTAAAACTCTGGTACTAAGAAGGCGGTGAATGTACCAGAAGATAGGGTTGTGGATAGAGGACGCTCTGGCTTGCTTGGCTTCATGACGTTCCTCAGCAAAAATCTCAAACCAAAACTCGTCGCTATGAATAATAGGTGGGTAACTAATCACCCCGTCAAAATGGCACTCCAACAACTCACAAAAATGCCAAAATGTGAGCTTAAAAGCATGAACCAAAAGCCTAAAATGAATAATACCATAGGGCTCGAGCTTCTTCTATGGGTGTTTCTCAGTGGTGAGCGTCGTCAAAAACTCATAGACTAGGTGGAGGTAAGTATTTGATATCATAAGGTAGATGTAGCTTAACCCCAAGTATTGCAAGCACAACAAAACTTCATCCTTGAAGTCTAGAGTCATCCTCATCTGCTGGCAAGAAAACCGAGACAGAAGTACCCTCCTTGCAATCAGGAACCAGTACGTCGGGTCTTCTTTAGGGGTGACCCTAAACTGAGTGGTAGAGACGTAAGCCGGTGCTTGAGAGGAATTGGTGCCATGCTTGCGGTTGCTGGTTTTCTTGAAAGGTGCCATTTTTGTTGCTAACTGACTGACACACGTCGTGTGGTGGGAAGGACACATCGTGTGGCTGAGGCAAAACTTTGACTAAAACGTGCACACGGTGTGTGTCGAGATGTACATGGCGTGTGTCTAGAGATCTGTTGCAATCTGTAGATGGGGACGATGACTGTTTTGGGTATTGTAGAAGGGGAGAAATCGACGACGTGCTTTGAGTTGGTCCTTGCTTGGTTGAGGAGATTTGTGGCCTTCTTCTTGGCGTCGATGATGCCACTTGAAGAGGAGGACGGAGAACCTTACTCACGTCTCGGCGGCACAGTAGGGTGTGAGTATGAAGAAGATGATAATGTTAGCTTGAAGAAGACAGTGGCATCGATCTGGTGATTGGAGATGAGGACGATGGCTGTAGCTTGACAGTGAGAGATATAGGAAGATGACGGTGATGGCTGCTATCTAGTGCTTTGGAGATGGCGACGGCGGTTGGAGAGATCGGCTTGAGGTGCTTGGAGATGGGGTCACTGTGAGCTTGAAGAAGGAGACACACCGTGATCAAGGGAACACGACAGCAGTGGCTAGGTGTGCTAGGGCACACAGCGGCAAGAAAAGCAAGGGTTTGGGTGCACAGCTACTCTGAGGTCTCACACGACTCGAATGAAGTTGTGGATGAGAAGTGTGGTCGTGTGCTAGGTTAAGAACCCACTTTTTTGACAAAAGACACGACATGTTCATATAAAGACACACTGTGTATCTCGTCAGAACTCCCTTTCTATATAATAAGACACATTGTGTCTAAATTAAGACACGTCGTGTGACTTTCCAGAAATTCTAAATGCCCATTTTCACTAATAAGTACACGACATGTTCAAATAAAGACACATCATGTTCTTTTTTCAGATAACTTGTCCTTCCCTTCTAAGACACGTTGTGTCTAAATTAGGACACGACATGTGTCTTTCCAGGTTGAGAATACTTGTATCTGCTGGATTGGGACACGGTGTGTCAAATAAAGACACATAGTGTACCTGAAGATATAGCTCGTCTGCTATATTTCTAAAAGTGGAGACATGTCGCGTCTAAATGAAGACACGTCGTGTCTTCTGTAGTTTCTGCAAAAAAATGCTTTTTTTTCAGCACAAGATTAATAACAGATATGGCAATAGAATTGTCTAAATTATTACATTCATCCATGATAAGCTTATTTATGTAACTAAAGAGTGTTTTTGACTCAATAACTTGAAAAGAAATCTATCCTAATGTGGGTTCAACTCCCACGAGGTCATCTATTTAGAGTCTAGAGTGAGACTCTTCAAAATGTCCATCATGCATCTTGAAGGGAGCAAGAAGCTCCCTTGTGAACTTCATCTCCCAAGATATACAGCTTGCAACATTGGCCATTTATTTGAAAGCTCCATCCTTGCCTTGTATCTCAACATCTCCATAAGGAAAAATCTTCAATACGAGAAAAGGGTCGGACCACTTTGATTTTAGTTTTCCCGGGAATAGCTTAAGTCTTGAGTTGAACTACAACACTTTGTCTTCTTATTCTCTGGATTCTCTTTTCATGCCACATCTTAGTTCTTTCTTTGTAGAGCCTTGCATTTTCATATGCATCTAGCCGGAGCTCTTCCAGTTCTTACATCTACAATAGACGCTTTTCACCAGCCTTCTTCATGTCAAAGTTTAAGAACTTGATGGCCCATAGAGCACGGTGTTCTAGCTCCAACAGAAGATGACAAGATTTACCATATATCAGCTTAAATGGAGTTGCACCTATGATGGTTTTATAAGCCGTATGGTATGCCCATAAGGCATCATCTATCTTCAATGCCCAACCTTTCCTTGAACTAGACACTATCTTCTCTAGAATGCTTTTCAGCTGCCAGTTGGAGACTTCTACTTGCCCAAAAGTTTGAGGATAGTAGGGCGTAGAGACTTTATGAATGACTCCATACTTGGATAGAAGGGTATTGAATTGCTTCTCAACAAAATGCGTGCCTCCATCTGAGATTATAGCTCTAGGAACTCCAAACCGTGGGAAAATGATTTTTTGAAATAGCTTGACTACAGATTTCACATCTGGTGCTTGGGTTGGTATGGCCTCAACCCATTTAGAGACGTACTCACAAGCAACTAGGATATATTGATAGCCACAAGAAGCTGGGAATGGTCCCATGTAATCAACTCCCCATACATCAAATACCTCAATCTCCAAGATAGAGTTAAGAGGCATGTCATCACGTCTAGATATTCCTTCGGTCCTTTGGCATTTATCACAAGCTTTGACAAACAAATTGACATCTTTAAACAATGTTGGCCAATAGAAACTGACCTGGAGAATCTTCAATGCAGTCTTCTCTCCTCCAAAGTGGCCTCCGTAAGGAGAGGCATGCCATTCAGAAATAATAGTGGCAATCTCTTCTTCAGAAACACACCTCTGGATGAGGCCATCACTCCCATGTTTGAACAAGAAGGGGTCGTTTCAATAGTAGAACTTTACATCATGTAAGAACTTCTTCTTTTACTGGTATGTCAAATCTGGCAGCAGCTGTCCTGTAGCAAGAAAGTTCACAATGTCTGCAAACCATGGCACTTGTGTGCACGATAATACATAAAGCTTTTCAATAGGTAAATGATCCTCAATAGGCAAATAATCTCTAGCATCTATATTCAATCAAGAAAGGTGATCAACAACATTATTCTTTGTACCTTTCTTATTTCATATTTCAAGATCAAACTCTTGTAGAAGCAGTATCCAACAGATGAGATAAGGTTTTGCATCTTTCTTATTGAGAAAATACTTTATGGCAACATGATCTGTATATACGATTACCTTAGATCCTACCAAGTACCGTTGAAATTTTTCGAATGCGTACACTATAGAAAGCATCTCCTTCTCGATGGTTGTATAATTGATTTGTGCTTCATCTAGGGTCCTTCTTGCATATTATATGGCATGAAGCTTCTTGTCCTTTCGCTGTCCCAGAACTTCCCCTACTACATAATCTCTTGCGTCACACATCAATTCAGTAGGAGCGTTCAATTCTGGTGGTTGAATGATTGGTACAGAAATAAGAGCTTCCTTGAGCTTGGTGAAAGTTGTACGGTAGTCATCATTGAATATGAATTCAGAATCCTTTGCAAGTAAGGAATATAATGGCTTTGCAATCTTGGAGAAGTTCTTAATAATCTTCTATAGAACCTTGCATGACCAACGAAACTACAGATGTCTTTGACTGAAGAGGGTGTGGACATCTTCTCAATAGCTTCCACCTTAGCCCTGTCAACTTCAATACCTTTATTAGATACAACATGGCCTAATACTACACTGGATTGTACCATAAAATGGCACTTCTCCCAGTTTAGTACTAGGTTAACCTCTTTCCAGTGGGCTAAGACTAAAGAAAAGTTACAAAAACATCGATCAAATCAATATCCATAAAAACTAAAATCATCCATGAAAATTTCCATTACGTTTTTAATGAAATAAAAAAAATAGCCATCATGCATCGTTGAAACGTCGTAGGAGCATTGCAAAGACCAAAGGGCATGCAACGATAAGCATAAGTTCCATACGTACATGTGAAAGTTGTTTTCTTTTGGTCGGGAGGGTAGATAGGAATCTGGAAAATCCCCGAACACCCATCCAAGTAACAAAATTAAGAATGTTTTGCAAGACGTTCAAGCATTAAGTCGATAAACGTCAACAAAAAATGATCTTTGTGGGTCACTTTGTTCAAATGCCGGTAATCAATACACATACACCAACCCATGACTATACGTGTTTTTATCAACTCATCATTATCTCCTTTGATGACTGTTGCACCCCCCTTCTTAGGCAACACATAAATGGCACTAACCCAAGGGTTGTCACTTATAGGATAAATCATACCGACATCAACCAACTTAAAGATTTCCTTTTTAACCACCTCATGCATATTTTGATTTAACTATCTAGGTGGTTCAATGGTGGGTTTAGAATCATCCTCCATGTTTATTCTATGCATACAAATGGAGGGATGAACGCCTTTTAAATCATCGATAGAGTAATCAATGACGTATATGTACAAACGCAATTTAGCAAGAAATTTATTTTCTTGTTCATTAGTTAACTCATTATTTATTATGATAGGAGAAGTACAGTCGACATTGAGAAATGCATACCTTAGCCCTGGTGGAAGGGCTTTGAGTTCTACCTTTCTCCTAGCTACATTTTCTTTGGCTTCGTCATCAACAAGTGGAGTGTCTTCTTCAGTAGCAATCTGATTGAGCAGTAGAAAATACCCCAAAATTTTTAGATTCATTATTTATACCTTTGTCATCATCATAGTAGTTCAGTATCAAATTGGAAACATCACGATCTTCTTCTACAATGGAATGAATAGAGTCCATAAAATTGATTTCTTCTACACGTGAGGGTGCTTTCATGGCATCATATACAAAAAACTCCATGGCTTCCTCGCTAACTCGGAGTGTGAATTTGCCTTCTTGAACATCAACAAGGCATCCAACAATTCTCAAAAAGGGCCTCCCAAAGAGAATGGGGTTGGAAGGAACTTCTACCATATCTAGCACAACAAAATCACATGGAATATAGAGTTTACCATTCTACACTAGCACATCTTCCACAATACCTTTAGGATATTAAATGGAATGATCAGCCAGTTCAATGACCATCTTTGTAGGCTTCAGATCTCCATGATCTATCACCTACCACAAGGTATATTGGATGAGACTGATACTAGCTCCAAGGTCTACAAGACCTTTATCAAATGTGGTGTTACTGATCTTGGATGGTAGAGTGAAAGCTCCCAAATCATCTAGCTTTTGCGGAAGTCAATTTTGAATGATATAACTAATTCTTTCAGAAAGCATCATGGTATCCACTTGGTCCACCTTCCTCCTCTTGGTGAGGATGTCATTAAGAAACTTAGCATATGATGACATCTCTGCTATAACTTTAGCTAGAGGAAGGTTGACATGGAGTTTGTTTAGAATGTCCATAAATTTCCTAAACTTTGAATCCTCCTTAGCATTTGCGAGTCCTTACAGAAATGGTGCATTTGCTTTGATAGAAGGTGGTACCTCAGCTATACATTTACCTTTGTCTCCCATAGGGGTGTCAAGCTTCTCTTCATCGGCAATCTCAACACTCTCCTCCTTGGGTGGAGAAGGTTTGTAGATTTCAGCTCTACTCCTCAAGGCGATAGCATTAGCCCACTGTCTTGGATTCACCTCCAGTTGGCTTGGAAGAGAACCAAATTGAGTGTTCTTTTGATGCGCCAAGACTTGCTGGGCAATTTGATTATCCAACATCCTTGTATGGGTGGAAATTCTATCCACCTTTTGAGAGAGTTGGGCAATTGCATCTTTCAAGAGCTTGTCATTGCCCCTAATCTCTTCATTTTGTTGCATCTGTGTGGAGATAAATTTCTCCATCATGGCCTCCAAGGAAGAACTTTGGGTTTGTTATTGCTGTTGGTAGCTCCTGTTGTTGTTGAGGACCGACGAATTCCCATTGTTTTTTCGGTTGAAGTGTTGTTGTTGCTACAGTTGCTGATGTCTATATTGGAAGTTTTGAGCATTACTAGTGTTCTGGAAGGAGAAATTGGGATGATCTCTCCATCCCAAATTGTAGGTGTTGGAATAGGGATGTATTGCTTGTTCCCCTACATCCCAATGACATTGACTTGTTCTAGATAGGCTCCCTTCATTTGCATTAGGAGCAAAGAATGAAGAAGAAGTATGTCCAGAATTCCCACAAGCTTCACATATCACTTTAGATGATTGGATTTGCAATGTAGTCATCTTCTCAAAATTTTGTGTAAGAACATCAAGTTTAGCAGCAATTAGATCGATGACATCAATAATATGCTTCCCTCCTTGCTTCCCAGTTGAAGAACTAGTTGTAGAGGATCATTGTGCCTTCCTATCTGACCCCCATTGGCAATGGTTGAGCACTATGTCTTCAATGATGTCATAAGCCTCTCTATACAACTTATTCATCAATGCTCCATTAGTTGCGACATCCAATGTCATGTAGGTGTTGTAGAACAAACCATTATAAAATGTTTGGAGTAGCAGCCAGTTGGTCAATCCATGGTGAGGGCAAAGGCGTTGTAGGTCCTTCAACTGCTCCCATGTGTCATATAGAGTTTCTCCATCGGATTGAGAAAAGTTGGTAAGCCGGTTCCTTAGTTGGGTTGTTTTGCTCGGCGGAAAATACTTTGTAAGGAAAGCATTCAAGAATTGATCCCAACTTTTGATAGACTTATTAGAAAGAGATAAAAGCCATGCCTTGGCTCTATCTCTCAGGGTGAAAGGGAACAAAAGTAGCCTTAATCCATCGGCGGATACCCCATTGATTTTGAAAGTATTCATGTACTCTAAAAATTCAGCCGCATGAAGATTCAGATCTTCATTGATGATACCCCTGAAGTAGTTCTGTTGGATCATCTGCATCATAGAGGGATCAATAGAGAAATTGTTCACTTCCATTGTAGGTAGATCAATGGATCCACAAATGTTAGTGGAAACTGGAATGGTGAAATCCTTCAAAGGATGATCATCCTCCATGGTTGGATCTTCTTGTGCGGCTTCTTTAAAAGGTGAAGAAGATGGTTGTTGGTTCTTTTACACTAATGAGTTTCAATCTTAGGGAAGATCTTTTACTCAACTAACCAATTCCCGCAAGTATATGGAAGTAGTTGTAGTTGCGGTCAAATGCAATGAGCTTTAGAATACCAATTAAACACAATAGTGCTAAGGTTCAACAATATAGACCGTTTTAAAGGTGATTTGGTTGATTAGACTAGAATTTTAGGATTACACTAATAGTAAAAGGATTACTAAAAGAGATTAAAATTCAAAATTATAAGTATCCTGGACTTAGGATTTCATCCACATATCATAACATACAATAGGAGCACGAAATTTAAACATACTAAGCACTTATTTCAAAGGAGAGTTGTATGTTTCACTTCACCTCTCAGTGCAAGTACAATGACCCTAACTCAATTCAACATTCCCATTTATGAATTTCATTTTGGATCACAAACCTACTCCTCAACTCCATAATTTCCACTCTTATGGTAAAGAAGGAGTTGCCAAGTGAGTACCTCCTTACTTTCCTACCTATCTTCTTAGATCAAGCAAAAGAGCATAAAACATACACATAAGGTGGCCAACCATATATGCAGAAAAAGAAGAAACTGGTACTCACAAGGTGGAAAAACAAGTAACATAGCATTTAATATGAAATTGTCATGTTCCATACATGCTATGACATGGGAGCTACTATCCCATGTCCAAGAAAAGGAAACTACTCGTCCATACTAGTGTACAATAGAAAATGCACAGAAATTTCAGAGTTTAACATGATTTAGAGAAGGTAAAGCTAGGAAAACCCAAAGTGTAACCCAAGAGGAGTAGAATTCCACCTTTAGCATGAAATCTCACTCCTACAACTGCTTTGAACTAGAAAAAACTCTCTCCCAAGAAGCTTTGTGGAGTGGAGAAACTCTGTTGCACCTTGGAGAAGAAGCTTGGAGAAGAAAAGAAGAAGAATGGGGTTCTTTAGTAAGAAACCACCTTCTTCCACCTCCAAAACTGCCTTCCTTGATCTAGCCTTGCTCTGGGACGAAAGAGTTTCAAATTATGACAAGAGATAAATTCTCCATAGAGTGGTTTCATCCTTTAACACGAAAGGAGTCGTATTTGAAAATTGCTGAAACTAACAGGCACACGACGTGTCTTTCTTTGGACACGGCATGTCCTGTCTCAGACAGTTGTTTTGAGTGTAAAGAACATGACATGTTGGAATTAATACATGTCGTGTACTTTACCAGAAAGAGTAAGGTCTGGTCTTGAATTCCCAGGTATATGTCGTGTCTTTTATGGACACGCCGTGTACCTTTTTTCAATGACAGAAGAAATAAGCTGTCTGGAAATGCGCACGCCGTGTCTAAAATAAGACACATCGTTTGCATTGCTGTTTCAACAAAAATAAAGTTCTAAATGTTGCAAGGCTTGGAGAAATCCCGAATAAGATGAAATTGAGTTGGGAAGCCTCCAATTTGATTCCTTTGAGGCAAATCTGCAATACTCATCATGTGATAAGCAAAATAACAAAAAGGTGGCAAGAGTAATATGAATAGAGGCTAAATGAGAACAAAATGGACTAAATTTGTGCATGAAAACATGTAAAAAGTTGATGTGGAAACCACACAACAAATCCCCCTAAGATTGAACAATTGCTTGTCCTCAAGCAAAACGAGCATAGCCAAACGAATGAAGAAATTTTCAAGTCCATGCATGGATTAAACAAAATGAAGATATGCAATAAGCTCAACCAACGATGTACATTAGGTTTATTTTCATAGACATCATCTCAATTTAAACATCAAAGATGGAGAAGTTTTAGTTCTACATATGTGGTCACAAATTAAGTGAAACAATCAACTAAACAACACTAAACATGATTTGGATAGTCAAGCCAAACAACTAGTGGATGTGCAACACAAAATTTTCTAGTTATTATGGATGTTATAATGAAATCTTAGTTAATTTTAACAATCTCAATTGATCTCTCTTCTCAAAAGATATGACAATTGAGTTTTGGGATTCCGGCACTTGTCTGCTAATTTAGGCTTACACACACTTAGAGTGTCAATTGGGGTGTTAGCTTTACCCTCTTTTGATTTTCATACCACCTAACCATCATTGTCGGATCGGAATCACACTAGTCTAGCATGATATGTGGGTTTTTTGCCATCTTTTATTGGGTAAAAAAAGAAAAAGGTAAAAGAGATTTTTGCACAACACAAGGGAGTCAACGAGTAAGTTAAGTTAACAAGATTCCATTCATAATTTTTGCAAATTTTCATTGAAAAATCGGTTGTATACGCACTAAAAGTTTGGCAAGAATATCCCGTATTCTGAACAGTGTTGTAGAGTTGGTTTATTCACTAAAATTTGAGACTGTTACATGTAGTTAGCAATCAAAGATGTGAAAATTGAGAGTTCAAGCTACAATTACAAACCAGGAGATTGTTCATTTTCCATTTAGTTCATGCATGCTTTTTACTAATTCTTTCATATGGCCAAAAGAAATACAAGGTACAAGGTAGTTCAAGCATACAAGATGCAAAAGTTCATTCTAACACAATAGCCTCATTTCATACTAAACTTGCTATGAAGGGAAATATAGAATATGAACATAAAAGACTGAAATAATGAACTGACATGACCAACAAAAGCAAATGAAAAAAGCAAATAAAATAGAAACTACATTACAGGCCAATTGCACCCCCAAGCTTGAAATCTGCAGCGTCCTCGCTACATTGATCGAGCTCATGAAGGTAACAACTGGATACTTGTCATGGGTAAAAATCAATAAGAGGGGCCAGTGCCCCCATAGTCAGTCTGAAAGAACTGGCTGACAAGATCATCCTCTGGGACATCCATCCGAGTGGGCTGCAGGGCTGACTCTGGATATTGTGGCAATGACTGATATGGTTGTGGGATGGAGTAGTGGCCCTGAGAGATGTGCAATGAATCCATGCAGTGGACCATGTCGTGCATCGCAGTATACTACGTGCCCATCTGATCCAGGCGTCCATCGATGTGATTGAACCACTGCTACACATAGCCGTACAGATGCCTGACATCAGGCATCACCCAGGAATACTCTATCTAGGTGTTGGTGGATGGAGGTGGTGGATCAGAAGAAGTAGAAGGGGCTGGTGGACCTGAAGGTGCTGAAGGACCTGCCCCGGTATCATCAGCAGCTTTGGCTGCTGCTATCTCTTCATCAGTGGCCAACAGAACTTTCCAGTTGTCCTTGTTCCCTAAAGTGGCATGCTCGGGATCTGGAAGGTCAATATACTAATCATCATCGAAGAACTGGCAGAACTTGTTGTCACAGTTGGGAACTGATGGAGCTAGAACTTACACCAAAAGATTACTCTTCCAATGGAAGTCCTAATATGCACCAAAAACCCTAGGGAGTTGATGTTCTCTCTAGCTTTACCTACAACTGGTGCTAGATAAATGCTCCAACTCCACAAGAGTGTGGAAGCCTTATCATAGTACAGATTTAGGATCGAACCCAAAGGACAACGTTAAGAATCTGAGTGCCTTTTTCTCATTTCATATTAATCTAAGTCAATCTTCTAAGACCAAAAGTTTGATTTGAGTTGTTTAACCTAAACATGCAAAAGTAAAGGTAAGAATAAAAACTAGTTCAATGATTAAAATCTAAGATTAGCAAATGATGATGGATCACTGGGGTGATGCGGGTATTCGCCACCACTACACATGAATTGTGCTTGTACCAAACATAGCAAGACTTGTAAGCAAGACACATGGATGTTGTACAATACCGATGTCTTATAGGACAAGAGTAATGCACACATCCTTCACGGGCTGAGTAACTCTCACCCGGTACATATCTATGTGTCAATGAATATATGTATTCTCCGAAGAGAAAAACTTACTCAACCTCGTGAAACGTGCATCGGAAAACTAACAAGCGAGCGATAATTACCAAAACGATTAGTATCCTTATAGACAATTCCTCTTTCGAGGATATAGCTACGAGAAACGTGAGAGTGTTGCAACGTCAGCCATTCCCGAACGAATGGTCAAGTACTTTGCACCACTCTCTCTTCAGAGTGTGTTCCTCGACCTGTCAAGGTTGCACTTTTTTACGTCAACTGATTCCATTTCATAGTACGAAAGTACAACGATGGAGGTGAGTTTACTCCACTCCTTAGAAAGCATTCCTAGATACCGAAATAGATGCGCTGTGGATACACACACTAGAAACCAACACTAAATCGGTATTCGAGTCTCAAGAGCGGTCATAGACAAACCACAACGAAAGACAATAGATGCATACAAGAACGCGGCCAACATTCAAGCATGTATGAAACGATTTAGTATTGAATCGGAATGATAACATCTTTTTAGTACAAGTTACAAAACACGGGCAGCGGGGCTATTCCCCGAACCCTAGTGAATGGAACTACTCGCTCCTCATAGAGGGAGCAACAAAGAAAGAGAAGAGAGAGAAAGAAAACATCGTCGGAGCAGAAGAGTAGATCTGTGACAACGCGATGTAGATCGTCGCAGTCTTTGGGACTGCTCTGTTGTGGTCGATGACGCCCGTCTCTCCGCCTCGATCCTCGGGTCAACCTCCAAAATTGCATGAGTAGAATGAGGTGGAGCTATGGTGGAGCAATGGTGGGGGTGAGATGGAACAGCCCTCTAGATCTGTCCCCAGTCTGGCTGCTTTCCAGGTCTGTGCTCAGACCGGGATCTTGGGGTTGTGGGTGAAATTTGGTCAGAAACGGTGCTCGGGCAGCATGGCGGCATCCCAGACTGCTCCAAAAAGGGACCCTACTGGTCCTATTTATAGGCCTTGGAAAACGGTTTTGAGTTTTTATGACCAAACGGTCTTGAGACCGTTTGCTACCAAACGGTCTTGTGACCATGGTACCAAATGATCTGAACTCCTCAAGGATTTGATCAAACGATGCCCAAACAACCTCGAGCATCCATTCTCCTAACTATCTGAGATCGTGAGCTTCTCCAAACAATTTAGAACCGAGAGCATCTCCAAACGGTCTGGGAATTTGCGCTCATCAAGCGATCTGGAGTTGTGAGGAGTTGCAGGTCGACAGTGCTCTAGGTGGGAAGGGCGACGCCGGCGGCCATGGAGCTTTGGAGCAGTAGGTTGAGGAAAAAGCAACGTCGGAGGTAGGGGACGACGCGCCACGGTCGTGTTGAGGAGCCACGTCCGTGGTGATGCTACTATCTCATGACCGTGCTGCCTTGCACAGGCGTGTCGGGTGAAATCTTGGCTTTGGGGGCAATGTGCCACGGTCGTGGTGAGACCAGCACGGTCGTGGCGGATAAGTGCCATGGCCGTGGCGTGTCTAGCACGGTCGTGGCGGATGGAGGCTTGGCTCTGTTGACATTATGCCATGGTCGTGGCGTCCTACCACGGTCGTGGTGAAGCTACAGCCCCACGGCCGTGCCGCCTTGCACGGGCGTGGTGGGTGAGATCTTGGCACTTCTGGCGATGCGCCACGGCCGTGGCACGACCAGCACGGCCTTGGCGAGTGCTCTGCTTCATATACTTGATTATTTGTTGCACAAGCCTGGGGCTTTGAGGACAGAACACACAGTTGATGTTTGTTTGGATGATTGAGGGTGATCTATAGAGGGAAAGGAGAGTGTGTAAGGGATAATAGCATCAAATGAACTGGTAATTATGGCTATTTAAGCATTATTTATATGGGAATGAAGAAATACTCAGAGTAAAGAAAAGCAAAGGTAATTTAGTCATAATGAGGTATAAAAGCCCTAAAATTGGTGACTGTAAGGTTGAATCTGGAGGATTCATCACCACATCAAACTTAAGCGTTACTCGTCCCGAGGAACGGATTAAAACTTAAGACAGTCGACAAAAAGCAAAAATTAGGGAAAAAATGTCAGAAATCCTTTGAATTGGTGACTGAGGATGGATCTGGAGGATTCATCTCCACACCGAACTTAAGCGTTACTCGTTCCGAGGAACGAAAAACTTAAAGCAGTCGCCAATGAAATCATTCATCTTGTGATTGCCTCATCCTATTGTCAAATCGTAATTTTTTTAAATGGCTCAGATCGATACAACATCAAAGCTTCCTTAGATCACAGAATACATCTTATGATATCCTCATTTCTGAGTTTATTTTTATGAAGTACTTCCTTCTCACTCTCTGTTGTATCAGTCATGTTAAAGAGTTTTATGAGACTTTGAACAGACCCACAGAATCAACAAAATGCATATGATCTGTCAATGGTGTTGAAAAAGGAGAGAATGGGGGTGTGATCAAAAGATAAGAGTCTCTCCTCTGATTGAATCAAAACTCTTAAAATTAGTTGACTCATCGAGGTACTTTGAATGATTTATGCACAACTCTGGTTGACTTAGCCTTACACCTGGATTTTTTCTTTTCAAAAGGTAACTCAGAGGTGTGTATAGGTTGGCTTAAGGATTTTGGCTATTTTACCTCTTCGAGAAGAGGTAAGGGGTTATTTTTGGATTCTTAGGATCTCACTACCGGTCACGACACATCTGCCTTTATGAGGGAAGCTAATGTACCAGCCGGGCAAGACCTTTGTCGATTATCCTTATTCAGGGCACAACTCTCATGTTTTTATTCATACTCTAGCTTTTATTCATTCTCACCTGGCTTAGGAGAAAGGATATTTTTGGATTTTGCATATTTGGGCTGCCAGGCCTCTTTTTGGAATCGGGGTAGATTTTTCACCAACCTCGGTATGTGCACAATCGTCATTGTATACTCTTTGAGAAGGTGGTACGCCCCCGTTATGTATTGAGGGGTATGGAAGAAGCAGTAGTGGAAAAAGAGGTGTGGTGTACCACACCGAACTTAGAGTTTTGTAGAGGTGTGGTTCACCACACCGAACTTAATGTTCGGCCAAGTTCTAGTTTTCACTAGAAATGAGTGTGGTGTGCCACATCGAACTTAAGACTTTGGCATGGTTAGTGAACAGAGGGGCATGAAAATGAAAGAAGAAGTGTAGAAGAGAGTTCGGATCATGATGTAGTTTGCTTCGTGATTCCATGCAACGGGTCTCTATTCTCGATCACACTCTGCTAAAAAAGAGACATGATGAAACATCAAATGAGAAATCCATACAACATATCCATTAATCAGATAAAGGCGTGATGTATTTGATCTATCTCATCTTTATTGAAGTGTATCATCTTTTCCTATTTTAGGGTTTGACATTAGGATTCATAGGTTATTTTAAGATGAAAAACACGCACTGGCTAGTTTTAAGCATTCTTTTCTTGGAAATTTGCAACGAAAAGAGGTAATGATCACAGATTCAAAAGCTGACTAGATAAAGGCTTTATTTTTGGAAGACTAAAGAAAGGCGAAATTATTATGAGAAAGAAACTAGAATGGAAAAATAGGAAGCAATAAAGATAAAGGGTGGAGTGAGAGTCATACCACCCACCCTCCACCTCGAACTCATAAATTCACTCGTTTTTGAACAAATATTAGGTTCGAGGTGGAGGGGAAGGGTTGCGCGATGTTAACCCGGCGGTCCTCTTAGTTGGAAGAAGGTCCGGAAAAGATGTCTCACGATAGCCGGAGCCGAGAACGAGGAAGTGGCTCGAACTACCTGTTGACTGGGTGGTTGTGGCAACTCAAACGAGTCTTCTGGATGACTTGGATGCACATTTCTTTTGCCTCATTGTCCGTCTAGAAGAATCCTGAGACCTTCCCCCATCAGCGAGGGAGGTGAAATATAAGCAGTCGAGACTGGAGGGCTATGCGAGAAATCAAGGTTATGCCCACTCATGCCCTCCAGTTGTGGCTCACCCTCGAAGTTCAAAGTAAAACTTCTTTCTTCAAAATCTAGGGCAGTTGATTGAGGGTCGGCCACTTGAACTTCCTCTTGTCCAGGATCAGGTGGTGGATCTGGTTCCAGCTTCATTTCATCACCTGGCTTTTCTTGTGTGGGATATGGTATCCAGGATGACGTTTCTTCATCAGAGGAGTTATTTTGAGAAGTATCATCGTCTTTATCAATGTTGAAATTGGAAAGAGCGTCATTCTTCTTTTCAAGATTTTGTTCAGAATTTTCCTCGTAGAACATCCTTAGTTCATCCAAGTAACTAAAATAGGGTTTGACTGGTAAAACAAACTCTTGCTCGGGTAAGGAAATCATGGGATCTTGAGATAGAGGTTCCAATGATGTCTCTTCATGGGAGGGATTAGTCTATGACATGTCGTTTTGAGGGCTAAAATCTCCAGATGAACCCACTTCTTCGATATTGGGACTAATGTATATCTTTTCTGAGTCACGTTGTTGTTCCAGTCTTAGTGCTCGGGAAGAGTTTCTATGGGAGAAATGGAACCCAGCTCAGGTAATGGACATATCTCAGTTTCTTGAATGTCAGGAGGGGTTTCTTCAGAGGGATGAGTGACTATAGAGGGATAGGTTTGTGACTTGATGTCTTCCCAAGGGTCCTTTTTGTCATTAGTAATACTGTATTCCATTTCAAAATCAAGAGGTGGTTCATATTTCTCTTCATAGTGCACTGTCAACTTGTTCAGGTGACTAGAAGGAGATTCAATAGAAAGATCATGCTCTTGTTCGAGGACTGGCTCCGTCTGGGCTTCTTGCGCTGGCGGTAACTCTGGTAACATCATCTCGTGAAAAGGACCGGTCATAGGATTTTCATCTTGAGACCCGTCATCCCCTCTTGATTCTGTTTCATCGGTGAGAGTGGTATGGCCCATTTCTGAATCAAGATCTTGATCAGTCCCATCCTCGAAGTTTGTTTCTAGATCAGTCGAATGATCAGAAATTTCTTCATAAGAAAAAAATCGGATCATGTTCCAGAAATGGAGTCATTTGAGTCTCTTGCATAAAAGATGTCTCCTCATCTGAATCTGTCACATATTCATCTAAGTCTAACTGTGAAGGAGTGTAGGGTTCTTGTAACGTTGACCCTTCTTCATTGGAATTCAACGACAAGACAGTTGAAGTTGAAGAATATTTGTCGTATAAGGAGTCAATCATTGCTGATTGCCCCTCAATCTATGCGGTTGGATCTGGGTCTATGGGGGAACAAGATGGACAGGCACCAAAATGTATCCCCAATTTATCTTCAAATTGTAGAAAATCTTCATATTGGCTACTTACTCATTCATCTAAGAGCATAGTGCATGAATCATTATCCGAGTCAGACCTTGGCTCGAAAAATGATTCCTTTTCTTGTGATGTTGTGAAGGAATCATCCTTAAATTCAGTCATTAACTCAGAGGGTGATTACCCACCTTGCACTGATGCTTGAAGATCATTGGAAGGAACCTCCCACATGATATCGTAATAATCATCATAATCAGCATGTGGACTAGGGATGTGCTTAGTTAAAATTGGTGGAAGTTCTACATGTTTCTCAGGAGTGTTGACAAGTTGTGTAAGTTGATCAAGATGGTCCATCAACTTCTTGGTAGCGGCTGTCTGATCATCTAGTTGTTGAGCCACTGATGTCTGTAAAGCTCGTAGTTCTTCCATCAATGCGTGTTGCTCTTCATGGAAAGACTCTTCACCACACCCGTTGGGTTGATCATGATAAAATCCCTCCTCATCATAGTATTGATTTGCGTTGTTTTCCAGATTCCCTCCTACATTGCAGTATACACTTTGAAATCCACCGTAGTTAGGTTTCTCGTAGTAGCCCCCTGGGTGATACTGATTACAACCTGTGTTATATCCATAGTTGTAAGGAGCGACTGCTCTGAGTTTCCCAACTATGTGATTTGTGATTACTTGACGCAGAGCCATTACGTAGAGAGAAGGTACATTGGAGCAGTAAATCGATGCATGAGAATAGTCACCACATAGTTGACATCTAACGATTGGTGGTGTTGACTGCTTCATTTTGAAGAGAGTTGGTACCTGAAATCAAAGAAAGAGTTTATTAGGCTTGACCAACCACTTCACATCCAAGAAGATATGCGATATTAAGCCCTTCACTTTTTAGGTTTTTAAAAAGAAAAAGGAAAACCCTAGAGAAACCTAAATCAACACAAAATTCGAAAAAGATGATTCTTATACCGTTGTCCCCGGCAACGACACCATTATTTTATGGAGCTAGAACTTACACCAAAAGATTACTCTTCCAATTGACGTCCTAATATGCACCAAAAACCCTAGGGAGTTGATGTTCTCTCTAGGTTTACCTACAACTGGTGCTAGATAAATGCTCCAACCCCGTAAGAGTGTGGAAGCCTTATCATAGTATAGATTTAGGATCGAACCCAAAGGACATCGTTAAGAATCTGAGTGCCTTTTTCTCATTTCGTATCAATCCAAGTCAATCTTCTAAGACCAAAAGTTTGATTTGAGTTGTTTAACCTAAACATGCAAAAGTAAAGGCAAGAATAAAAACTAGTTTAATGATTAAAATCTAAGATTAGCAAATGATGATGGATCACTGGGGTGATGCGGGTATTCGCCACCACTACACATGAATTGTACTTGTACCAAACATAGCAAGACTTGTAAGCAAGATACATGGGTGTTGTACAATACCGATGTCTTATAGGACAAGAGTAATGCACACATCCTTCACGGGCTAAGTAACTCTCATCCGGTACATATCTATGTGTCAATCAAGATATGTAATCTCCAAAGAGAAAAACTTACTCAACCTCGTGAAACGTGCATCGGAAAACTAACAAGCGAGCGATAATTACCAAAATGATTAGTATCCTTATAGACTATTCCTCTTTCGAGGATATAGCTACGAGAAATGTGAGAGTGTTGCAACATCAGCCATTCCCGAACGAATGGTCAAGTACTTTGCACCACTCTCTCTTCAGAGTGTGTTCCTCGACCTGTCAAGGTTGCACTTTTGTACGTCAACTGATTCCATTTCATAGTACAAAAGTACAACGATGGAGGTGAGTTTACTCCACTCCTTAGAAAGCGTTCCTAGATACCGAAACAGATGTTTGGTGGATACACACACTAGAAACCAACACTAAATTGGTATTCGAGTCTCAAGAGCGGTCGTAGACAAACCACAACGAAGGACAATAGATCCATACAAGAACGCGACAAACATTCAAGCATGATTGAAACGATTTAGTATTGAATCGGAATGATAACATCTTTTTAGTACAAGTTACAAAACACGAGTAGCGGGGCTAGTCCCCGCACCCCAGTGAATGGAACTACTCACTCCTCAGAGAGGGAGCAACAAAGAAAGAGAAGAGAGAGAAAGAAAGAATCGTCGGAGAAGAAGAGTAGATCTGACAACTCGGTGTAGATCGTCGTAGTCTTCGGGACTGCTTTGTTGTGGTCGATGACGCCCATCTCTCCGCCTCGATCCTCGGGTCAACCTCCAAAATTGCATGAGTAGAATGAGGTGGAGCTATGGTTGAGCAATGGTGGAGGTGAGATGGAACAACCCTCTAGATCTGTCCCCAGTCTGGCTTGACCGGCCTAAATCGCGCATCCTAAAATTGGAGGTGTATTTGAGGTAGTCGAGCTTGTACATTTATAACCCGAATCCTTCTAGGCCCCCACAACTTTGTTTACGGGGTCGAAGTAGTCATACGGGGACGAACACAGGGACAAGGTGGGTAGTGTTGACAACTCTGAATCGACACTCTACACTCCGGTGGGCAGAAAGAGATAGTAAATTCCCCAAGGGGGAACAACAAGCTGTCATGATTAAAACAAAGAAAACTTTCTCCAACTAGAGTTACAAGAAAGATTTAAGGTTTTTGTCATTTAGCAGTTTTTAGGAGTTTTCATGCAAGAGAAACAGAAAGATAAAAGTAGAGCTCAAAGCAAGGTGCAAGGGATAAGACTTCAGTAAGACAAGCGGTAGCAGTAACATCCTGCACCCCTCCTCTCAGAGCGGGTGCCTCTAACCAAGCATCAACACCCCTCTCGAGGTTGTCGGACTTGAGTTAGAGTGGAATGATACCAAAACAACTCCGTTCCAGGCACTCTCGTACTCCAGAATCGGACCAAACGCTAGAGCCACAACCCAACTCTCGAAGTGGTTGTGACGGGAAAACACAGTTCGTTAGCTAGGCGAAACGCGATCCAAATCATGCAAGCTAGAGTTCAGATATCTAACATAGCAGTCACCCATCATAAGGCACCAAACATTAAACAACAAGTGGTTAAGCTTTCCTATTTCCATAAGCAATAAAGGTCTTAATACAATGCATAAGCGAAGAATTTAAATAACAGAATTAAAGATAGATGTCGCCTCCTTGATGTAGAAGAACAACAGACTACTGTAGCTCTCCAGCCCGATATCGGTCAGGAGCCGAGCCCGATACAGCAGTGTCGGGCGGCACCCCCTCTCGGGCAGCACCGATTGACGACTGAATGTATCGCTCAAGGACCCTGGCCGATACACTCATGTCGGGCGGCGCACCCTCTCGGGCGGCACGCATGACGGCGAAGCGTATCGGGTTCGATATTGTGTCAGGCAAAGACCTACACGTCCACTGTTGGGCACTCGTGTCGCTCATCTTCGTTGGCCGATATCGACCCGCAGTGTCGCCCGAGACAACACTAAGTGAACCATCCCCTCCCTCTCAGGATGGGGGAAAGCTCACCTAGTGTCGCCCGGCACAAGCACTGGGGCATGATACTCTTGCTCTCGCAGCTCCCTTAGAAGGTGGCTCCAAATGCCCTAACTGCAACTCTCTGGTTTGCGAACTGTCCAACCTATCCGAACTGTCCTTCGGCTTCCTGTAGCGGCTATTTGTAGGAAGCGGTTGGAGAAGTTATGGTGCTGGAAGTGCCACGTAGCTCCCTTACACGCCGGTCGATGGATGTGGGCAGCCGATACAGGTATATCTCGGCACGAGGTGCTGGCTATCGGTCACGTGGCGGGTGGCACGCCTGCCGGTGGGTGGCTGTGTCGCCCGACGAGCTGGGTCGTCGACGCGACTTTGGCTCCCTGTCGGGTAGAAGGTGTGTTGGCCGGTACGTTCCTTTTGCGCAGCGCCCTTCTCCGCCGAGCATCTTTGTGTTGCCCATCCGTTGTCGGGATGGGGTTGTATCGGACGTCAGGGAGGCCGAGATGGGCTTAGACTTATTCGTGGGCCGGAACGGCCTTATTGCACAAAAATGAGGAAAAATCTGTAGAAGATAGGAAAAATTGGAGTAAGAGCATTGCTTGGCCAATTATTGCGAAAGTACATATAAAAGAGAGGAAAATAGCAGAAAAGGGCAGTTTTGATAACGGAATAAAGGGCAAAAACGTCACAAAATTTGGTGTTATCAACCCCCCCAAACATAGCTTTTTGATTGTCCTCAATCAATGTTTAAACATTATTTTTTGATGCTTCTTCTTACGTAGTAAAACTTTAAGGCTAAAGGGTAAAACAAGAATTGCGATGTCTCGGAGGTAATGCTTCCTTAATACGAACAAAAGACCTTGCCCTACTTGCCTTATTATTTAAGTAAAAATTTTCTCTACAGCTTCAGCGAGACTTTGTTGCATGATTCCGAAGTTAGCTTCCACACCAAACAACTTTATTTTTGGAGCAGAAAGTTGTGTATAGGGTAGGCTAAGGCTTTTTAGGTTTTTGTTCTTGTTTCCCATCAGTCCATCCAGGTAAGGGTTCGTTAACGGGCAAGTGGTCCCTGCAGTCCAAGCCAGTTGGCTTTAGAGCAGTGATTTCACATCCTACGTACCACTGCCCCGGATCTACCATGCCTAAAGATGGGTACTTTTGGAAAACAAGTGTGTATATATGTATATTTTTTTTTCTTTTAGGCACAACTCTCATGCTTTTATTCACACTCATAAGGTTTTTCTCTCTTTTTGGGATTTTTGTTGGGTAAGGGAAAACAAAAGAGATTTCTGCTGTTTGGGCAGCTTTTTCCTTCTCCATACTCGTCTCTTAGCTGTTTGCGAGATTATTATTTTTCGAAATTTTTTTTTGACATGGCAAGGCACAATCTTTCATTTGTTTGAGGCAACATTATCAGAAAGATATGATACAACTTGTAATTCGTTAAGCATACAGAAAGCAAACTTTGCAAGAAGTCACAACAGGTTTTTATTATTATTACAACAACTTTGTACATATGCATAGGGACAGAAATTTGCAAGGGAAAGATTTTTGAATTTTTTTTTATATGGCATACATGCGTAGATCAGGTAAACAGGAAGCTATAAGAGCACATCAGATAAAGGTGAAACCCCCAAGCGTAGAAAGCTTGAAGAGTTAAAACTTTTGCATAGAAAGCTTGAAGAGTTAAAACTTTTATACCTCCCTCACTGGCAAAAACGGGTACCCCCCAAACTTACTCCATACTCTGTCCCAGAGTAGAGAAGAAAGCAAAAGTGAGGTAAAGTTTAGCCAGTGAGGGTTAGCTTGCTGATGTACTGCAATAAGCTCCTACGAAGTTGCAACATGCCATTGGGAGGTTGTCTATCAGGTTCGCTTTGGCGGTGTAGCGGTTGAGCTTGAGCGTAACCCTCAAAATTCACTTCTGGCCCACCCTTTCTCCAAATCTCCGTTGTGAACATGAACAAAAGGATTGATCATCAGTCCCTAGCTCAGTTCCCAGGAGTGTGTAGTCAGGGTAGCCCCTCTCCCTTATGAGGACGGAACCAGAATGCCCCGAACTTGTTCAGAGGCCTTGGTTGCCGCACTCTTGCTGCCCCTGGAGATGGTCATAAACCACCACAGGGAGAGGTTGATAACTAGGTGACTCACTATTGGAGCTACCAAATCAAGAAAAATCTCCCCTTTCATTGTTGTTGCCGTTTCTGCCCGATAGTCGTTGCTGATCCCCGCGCCGTGCTTGTTGGCGCGGCCGGTGGTTTGCTCCATACGAGCCATACCTGTTATTCAAATTTAAAATTTATTCATCCGTTAGGTAGGAAAGATAAAAACAAAAACTGTTAAAACAGGGCGATAAGCGATCGGATGATATGACATTGTCACGCGATACGGCTCGCCGCCCGATACTGGCGTATCGGGCGATACGAGGTCACACGAAGCAAAAACCTAATATCATGCCGCGAGGAGCATGTCGCTCGTTATGGCGTATCGAGCAAGCAAAATCATTCGTTATTCGTGTAAAAGATGTCGGGCGATATAAAATCTACAATTCATGTAAACCCGATAAGCGGCTAGATAAGAGACACTCGCGTCGGGCGACAGGGTGTTCGGTCGATCAGCGTGTCAGTCTACAACCCTGTCGGGCGACAAGTCATGTCGCTCGACAAGAAAACAACCAGTCGGCCGATATGCCGCACACGATACAAAACTTGTGTCGGGTGAAAGAAAATGTGTCGGTCAAAAGGTGTGTTGGGCTATACCCTTGCTCATATGAGACATCGCCCGATACCGGGGTGAAGGCGAGATGGCCGACACATGAGCAAAAGGTGGATCACTGCATGCGTTCCAGGTGGCAAAAGGAGAAAATTATAGCCTGACACGGAGAACCCTCCTCGCTATTTATAGCGAACTCAGCTGGGGGTAAAACGGGCATTTTGGGGTGTGCGTCGGGCGTTTCAGTCATGCTGTTCCCGAGACGCGCAGTCCCATCAGTCAGCCCAAGGGTCAGCCGCTGCCCTTGCGATGCCCGTGATGGTGCCACCCGATACAAGCGGTAAGCGACCAGCTGAGTTGCTACTCGATGCGGTAAGCAGCCAAAACCAAAACAAGGTGTACGAAAAAGCTACTAAAGCGTAAAACATCATTGGTTTGGGGAAGGGTCCCCGACCTCATATGGTATTACTCTCCAGCACGTCGTGAAACTCAGCGGTGGCCCATAAAACAAAAGAGTTGGTGTGCAAGGCGCGCGCACCGACTCTGGGCCTTATTACAGTCCATAATGTTTGTTTTTACAAAAAAAAGAAATGTATCCTGATCTATGACTCGGGCTGCCTCCCGAGGAGCGCTGAAATTTTCATCGCCAGCTCGACCGGTGTAGGCTTTTCGATTGTACCCATATCCTACAAGTCGATCTCTGCTCTCCTGACAAAAGATTCGTCTTCATAAAACCTCTTTCCTCTGTGACCATTCACCTTGAAGATCTTAGTCGGATCATCTTTGTCGCAGAGCTCCATCATTCCTGATGGGTATATCTTTGACACGGTAAACAGTCCCGACCATCTTGTCTGTAACTTCCCAGGGAAAAGATGAATGGAAGACTTTAATAACAAGACCTTATCCCCTTCGCTCACATCTTTTCTCCTAAGGTGGGCATCATGCCACATTTTTGTTCTTTCCTTGTAGATCTTTGCATTCTCGTAGGCATTTATTCTCAGCTCTTTGAGCTCTTGAAGCTGCAAAAACCTCTTCTCTCCTGCTTTGTCAAGGTCCATATTTAGGAACTTGATCGCCCAAAGGGCCTTGTGTTCCAATTCCAAAGGCAGATGGCAGGATTTTCCGTAGATAAGCCGGTAGGGGGTGGTTCTAATGGGCGTCTTGTAAGCAGTATGGTAGGCACATAATGCGTCGTCAAGTTTCATAGACCAATCTTTCCTCGTGCGGCTGACAGTCTTTTCTAAGATCTGCTTGATCTGTCTGTTTGAAACCTCTACCTGCCCCGACGTCTGTGGGTGGTAGGGCGTAGATATCTTATGTTTCACTCCATCCTTTATGTAGGAGTGCTTCGAACTGTCTTTCTCCGAAGTGCGACCCGCCGTCGCTTATTATAGTGCGCGGTACACCGAAACGGGGAAATATGGTCTTCTCGAAAAGCTTGATAACCGACTTGGCATCACATGTTTGGGTGGCTACCGCCTCTACCCACTTCGATACATAGTCTACCTCCACGAGTACGTATTGATACCCCCGGGATGGGAGAAACAACCCCATGTAATCAATCCCCCATACGTCAAATATTTCCACTTCGATCCAACTTGCCATCGACATTTCATTCCTCCGCCCTATATTCCCCATTGACTGACACTCTTTGCAGACTTTTACAAATTGTGCAGCATCTTTAAATAAGGAGGGCCAGTAGAAACCTGACTGTAGCACTTTTGCCGCTGTTCTTTCGCTACCCAGGTGTCCACCATAGGGGGAGGCGTGGCATCCCTTCAGGATGTCCGCGGTTTCTTCTTCCGGGATGCACCTCCTGTAAAAGTTGTCAGCACATCTTCTGAACATGAGAGGATCATCACAGTAATAATTCTTAGCATCCGCGAATAGCTTCTTCTTCTGATTGTATGTGATGTCAGGAGGCAGCTCTCCACAAGCAAGATAATTGCAGATGTCTGCAAACCAGGGTAAACCTTCTTCTTGAGCTTCAGCCAACATAAGAGCTTCATCGCCTTGCCCTCGTGATGAATTTTCTCCAGATGCTGGTGAAGATCTGCCAGAGGAGGAGGTGGATGATGATGACCTTGACGACACTCTCAACAAAGAGGACTGAGAGCCTGAACCAGGAGGCGACGGAGACCTTCTCGGCTGCCTTGGGCGTGGATGGTCGTCCTCTCTGTTCAGCCTCCCCTCGATCTCGCCAAGGCGCTGCAGAACATGTTGGAGCGTGGCGTTGACTGCCTCTAGTCGGTCTGGCAGGCTGGCCAGATTCAGCAGCTCTCGTTCTTGGCTATCCAGCCTCTGCTCGAAAAACGAGAACTTGCGGGTTAGGGAAAGAAATGTAGAAGAGTGGTTTTCGGTTACCTCCCGTAAGAAGTCGAGTTCTTGCCCCAGCAATTTCCCGAGCGAGGGAGGAGTTCCGGCTTGTCTCCCTCTTGACCTCGAGATACTTTTCTCGTGCGATGGTCTGCCTAACGAGGAAGAACCTATCTCTATTGTCTGCGCGGCTGATGCTTCCGGGCGAGGTGTCGGTGCTGCCTCGCCCTCTTGTCCTATCGGAGGAGATCGTGTTGTGGAGGATGGATGCTGCCCCATCCCAACATTGTCGATGATCTCCTCAACAGCTGCAATGGGGGACTTTGGTGGTGGTGTCGGCGTCACTCGTGCCCCTTCGCGCTCCATTTGTAGGATATCGGTGAATATCTCATCGCTGACATCCAGCTCTACTTCATCAGTTGCCCCTAAGGGCGCAACTGAAACTACTGGGACTGCAACTGTCTCTCCTTCTGCAGTTCCTGTTCTTATCTCGGCGACCTCCACGATCGTCGGTTCCTTTCTTGCCACAGCTGGCCTTGTTGTTGTGGCTGGTGTTGGTGGCTCTGGGGCAGTGAGCCGCTCGGCAGGAGTTGTTGAGGATACATCCTGCCGAGTACCCAGGGGGATGGGCCCTCTGGTTATTCCCCGTTCTTGAGTTCTTGGGGGCGGAGCACATCCTGCGCCTGCTGCCACAGCTTCAATCTCGGCCGTGGTAAAGACCAGCTTTTCTGCATCGTAGGCGGCGCAGCGAGGAAGCGGAAGGAGAATTTTCGTCCTTGCGAACTTGTAGAAGTAACTCCGCCCCTCCTTCTTTATTGTACCTGACCTCATTAGGTACTTGAGGTCGATCAACTCATCCCCTCTTGTCCTCGAGAGGCTGTGCGGCTCGCGCGGGTATCCCAACCCCACCGCGATTAGGTTGACGATGCCACCCATGCAATATTCTTTGGTGGCATCCTTTATTGGGTGCAACCTGTTCAGCAAGAAGCGCCCCAGGTTGATAGTTCGGCCCTCCATCATGTGCCACATGACGTGGAGCTCCTCAGAATAGATGTTGCTGGACTCGTTATTGCTGAAAAGAAGGCATGCCACCAGCTTGTGCACGATCCTCCAGAAACAGTAGTGCACTGCCGCCACCTTGCTCCCCGGTTTGAATGATGACTCCCCAGTTAGCTTCTCCCAGATATCTACGGGGTTGAACCCGTCTCCTTCGGTGATCCTTGCACCGTTATCTAGTCATTCCCTCTCCTCTTCGCTGGAGGAGAATATCTGGTTGAGCAGCCTTTTGGAAATGACGTGCTTCACATTGTAAAGTCGTCCCTGGAGCCTGTCTGCTCCGCCATACTCTTTGGCTTCCGCCGGTGTATTCTTTACTCGGTGAAGAGATGCCATGAATTCCCTCGTAAGCTCGGTGTAGGAAGCGGATAGGCTGAGGCAGATTTGCCTCAGACCTGCTATGGCAAGTACGTTCTCCAGTCTCTCAAAGATGCCCAACTGCATGAAGGACGACTGGTGACAGAACCTGCTCGGCCTGTAAAGCTTGGTCCCTAGCTCATCATATCTGCGTCCATGCTCCTCATCCCTTGGCACGAACCTTCCTGGTGTGTGATCCAGAGGTTCTGCTGTTGGAGCGGGTACTGTAGCTGGAGTGGCTACTTCTTCGGTTCTCACCCTCTTTTCAGTCATTGAGGGCCCAGCTGCCTCGGGGTTCGGGCGCTTCTGCCCGACCGTTGCCACTTCTGCCTCTGGCTCGGTGATGATTCTCCTGCCTTGCTCATCAATGCGTATAACGGTTTGCCTTGTGCGTGCCATCCCTATCATCAATTGAACAAATGTTCTTTTGTTATCAGTTGGTAAAATAATAAAGGGACAGACACCCCGACATGACTGTATCGGGCTTCAAAACAAAATTAGGCGAAACTTGCCCGATACAATTGTGTCGGTCGATACGATCGAGAGAAACGGAGTGCCCGACAGGGTCTCGAAAGAGTTGTTGCCCGATACAAGAACAAACAGACGATACAGGCGCTGCCCGATACAAGGATCGGGCAGGTGCGAAAGAAGTGTGTCGCGCAATATCAGTGTCGGGCGACAAGAAAATCAACTTAAAATCTTCGCCCGATACACCGTTCGCGATAAAGGTTCGTGTCGGCAAGTGAGGCGATAGGGCTGTCGCGCGATACCTTTGTTTTCCTTAAGGTCTCTGCGTGTCACGGCAGTAGAGGGTAAGAAAAGTATTGCGCGATACGGGTAGCTGAAAAAGTAAAAGCCGGGAGCACGACACGGTAAAGTCTTCGCCTTATATATAGCGGCCAGCGTTGAGGTAAATCCATTCCCTCCCGAGACGGGCGCACTCTGTGTGTCGGTTGGTATGCCTCCCGATCCGGTCCGGAAAAAGAGTTACTAGACCAAAATACGGCCGCTCGATACAAGATTATTCAGGACAAAACTTCGAGGTAAAACCCACTAAAGAAGAAAAGTGCAACAGACGGGTAAAACATCATTGGCCTAAGGCTAAGACCCGACCTTAGATGGTATTACCCATCCCGGTTAATAAAACTAAAGCGGTGGCCCATAAAACAAAAGAGTCAGCACACGCAACGCGTGCATTGCCTCGGGCCTTATTACTGTCCATAATGTTTGTAATGTTTGTTTTGCAATAAAGTAAATAACATCCTATTCTAGGGAAAATAAAAGCACGGGCTGCCTCCCGAGGAGCACTGCGTTTTTCATCTTCAACTAGATGTCTTTGGCTTCTTCATCATACTTTATCATTTTGCTGGTTCTGTGTTGGACGGGATCTTCCCTGAAGGATTCTTCACAATCTCGGCGAGCTGTGCTAGCTGCTGATCGATTTGGCACTGATGTGTTTGCATATCTGCCAACTGGACTTGCAGCGAGTTCAAGACGCCTGAATTGGATAGCGCACTTTGCGCTAGCTGGTTATTAACGATATCTTGCTTCTTGACAAAATCAAACAACTGGCCGATCACTTCAGATTGGCTTGCCCCTTTCTCGTGTTCAAGGGATGGGCCTTGGTACTTTCCTGGTACTTGGAAATTGCCTTTTTCTGGTTGGAACTGGCTATTCTTGGTATACTGGTCGGATCCCCCTCTCTTCTCGAAAGGTTGCACTGGCCTGGCCGAGGTGTGCAGCTGATGCGAATTTTCGGCTGCATCCTTGTTACCATAATTAAAACCAGGGTGATCTGGCCTCTTGAAGTTCATGTAGGAGACGTTCTCGGTATTTTCATCTTCCGAGTCGGAGTCGCTGTCTGTGTCTGGTCTGGTGTAGACGCAGTTGTCCTCCCCATGTCCTCCTTCACCACAGGTAACACATTTCATGACCTTTTCAACCTGCTTCTTCCCTTTTCCGCCATGATCCTTGAGTTGTTTCACATCTGTTGCTATCCTCTGAATCTGAGAAGTAATATTCTCCAGAGGCTTGGACTCAAGAGAGGTTCCTCCCCCCACCTTCTTCGCCTGTCCTCTATCGGATCTGTCATAGTCAACATCGGCCTTCAACTCAGCCATGTTCCTGATGATCCTTTCGGACTTGCTTGGCTTTTTCCCTAAGAAGTCACTTCATGCTGCCGCATTCAGTGACACCCTTTCATCGGGGGTCAGCCCATTGTAGAAGGTGGAGACCAGGAAACCTTTCTTATAATTGTGGTGAGGGCAGTCCCTCTGATATTCCAGATATCATTCCCAAGCGTCATGGAGGTTTTCATTTGGCTTTTGCGTGAAAGATGTGATTTTCAACTTGTTCCTCATCGTCTTCTCAGTGGGGTAAAACTTGTTCACAAAAGCGTCAGCCAGTTCTCCCCATCCATTTAGTGCTTGGTGGGGTATCCCAAGGTACCATGATAGATCCTTATCCTCCAAAGAGAAGATGAAACCCTTGCAGTAGATGACCTCTTGGGGAACCCCCCACATCTTTATGGTGTCGCAGATATTTTTGAAAGCATCAAGGTTGTGGTAAGGGTTGTCGTTCTTAGAACTCCCCCTGAAGCTTTTATTTTGAATCATGGAGATCACAGATGGCTTGAGCTCAAAGTTTGTCACATTAAACCTTGGGATGATGACGGGACACCTCGATCTATTGGCCTTTGTAGAAGCCAATTCTCTCAGAGTTTTCTCTTCTTCCTCTGAGTCGTCACTGTCGCTGGTGTCTCGGCGTCGCTCCCGGTTGTCATGATTCCTCCTGTGTCTCCGGAGACGTCTATGCTGATGATGCTCTTCCTCATGCCCTAGTGATTCTGGATCTTCTTGCCGATCATTATCACTATACCGGTCGTTGTCTTCTGGTGGGGGTGGAACTGGCCTCCCCCCTTGGCTTTCGTTTCCAGAAGGTTGCTCTATGTGAGGTGGCATGATGG
This sequence comes from Alisma plantago-aquatica, assembly GCA_963693085.1. Lineage (NCBI taxonomy): Eukaryota > Viridiplantae > Streptophyta > Magnoliopsida > Alismatales > Alismataceae > Alisma > Alisma plantago-aquatica. Next base: position 1,432,358,011 of record OY856411.1, read on the forward strand.
ACGGTTTTGGCGTTCAGTCGATCAGAGTACCTGAAAACCCGCATAAAAATCAAGTTTAGAAAATAAAATTTGGGCAAAGCTTAATGCTTAAAGAAAAAAGAAAAAGAAGTGCTGTCAAGCCCATTTCTAAGCTTGAGGCACTGGAGTGTAGTTAGTGGATTTAGATTCATCAATAGTGCCATTTGCCTTGTCCCCGGCAACGGCGCCAAAAAGTTGACCGGCCTAAATCGCGCGTCCTAAAATAGGAGGCGTATTTGAGGTAGTCGAGCTTTTACATTTATAACCCAAATCCTTCTAGGCCCCCGCAACTTTGTTTATGGGGTCGAAGTAGTCATACGGGATCGAACACAGGGACAAGGTGGGTAGTGTTGACAACTCTGAATCGACACTCTACACTCCGATGGGCAGAAAGAGATAGTAAATTCCCCAAGGGGGAACAACAAGCTGTCACGATTAAAACAAAGAAAACTATCTCCAACTGGAGTTACAAGAAAGATTTAAGGTTTTTGTCATTTAGCAGTTTTTAGGAGTTTTCATGCAAGAGAAACAGAAAGATAAAAGTAGAGCTCAAAGCAAGGTGCAAGGGATAAGACTTCAGTAAGACAAGCAGTAGCAGTAACATCCTGCACCCCTCCTCTCAGAGTGGGTGCCTCTAACCAAGCATCAACACCCCTCTCGAGGTTGCCGGACTTGAGTTAGAGTGGAATGATACCAAAACAACTCCGTTCCAGGCACTCTCGTACTCCAGAATCAGACCAAATGCTAGAGCCACAACCCAACTCTCGAAGTGGTTGTGACGGGAAAACACGGTTCGTTAGCTAGGAGAAACGCGATCCAAATCATGCAAGCTAGAGTCCAGATATCCAACATAGAAGTCACCCAACATAAGGCACCAAACATTAAACAACAAGTGGTTAATCTTTCCTATTTCCATAAGAAATAAAGGTCTTAATACAATGCATAAGCGAAGAATTTAAATAACAGAATTAAAGATAGATGTCACCTCCTTGATGTAGAAGAACGACAGACTACTGTAGCTCTCCAGCCCGATATCGGTCAGGAGCCAAGCCCGATACAGCAGTGTCGGGTGGCACCCCCTCTCGGGCAGCACCGACTGACCGATACGCTCATGTCGGGCGGCGCACCCTCTCGGGCGGCGCGCATGACGGTGAAGCGTATCGGGTTCGATATCGTGTCGGGAAAAGAGCTACACGTCCACTGTCGGGCACTTGTGTCGCTCATCGTCGTTGGCCGATATCGGCTCGCAGTGTCGCCCGGGACAACACTAAACCATCCCTTCCCTCTCAGGATGGGGGAAAGCTCACCTAGTGTCTCTCGACACAAGCACTGGGGCACGATACTCTTGCTCTCGTAGCTCCCTCAGAAGGTGGCTCCAAATGCCCTAACTGCAACTCTCCGGTTTGCGAACTGTCCAACCTGTCTGAACTGTCCTTTCGTCTTCCTATAGCAGCTATTTATAGGCAGCGGTTGGAGAAGTTATGGTGCTGGAAGTTCCACGTAGCTCCCTTACACGCCGGTCGATGGATGTGGGCAGCCGATACAGGTATATCTCGGCGCGAGGTGCTGGCTATCGGTCACGTGGTGGGTGGCACACCTGCCGGTGGGTGGCTGTGTCGCCCGACGAGCTGGGTCGTCGACGCGGCTTTGGCTCCCTGTCGGGTAGAAGGTGTGTCGGCCGGCACGTTCCTTTTGCACAACGCCCTTCTCCGCCGAGCATCTTTGTGTCACCCAGCCCCTATCGGGCTGGGGTTGTATCGGACGTCAGGGAGGCTGAGACGGGCTTAGACTTATTCGTGGGCCGGAACGGCCTTATTGCACAAAAATGAGGAAAACTCGTTAGAAGATAGGAAAAATTGGAGTAAGAGCATTGCTTGGCCAATTATTGCGAAAGTACATATAAAAGAGAGGAAAATAGCAGAAAAGGGCAGTTTTGATAACGGAATAAAGGGCAAAAACGTCACAAAATTTGGTGTTATCAACTCCCCCAAACTTAGCTTTTTGATTGTCCTCAATCAATGTTTAAACTTTATTTTGTGATGCTTCTTCTTGCGTAGTAAACCTTTAAGGATAAAGGGTAAAACAAGAATTGCGATGTCTCAGAGGTAATGCTGCCTTAATACGAACAAAAGACCTTGCCCTACTTGCCTTATTATTTAAGTAAAATTTTTCTCTACAGCTTCAGCGAGACTTTAGTGCATGATTCCGAAGTTAGCTTCCACACCAAACAACTTTATTTTCAGAGCAGAAAGTTGTGTATAGGGTAGGCTAAGGCTTTTTAGGTTTTTGTTCTTGTTTCCCATCAGTCCATCCAGGTAAGGGTTCGTTAACGGGCAAGTGGTCCCTGCAGTCCAAGCCAGTTGGCTTTAGAGCAGTGATTTCACATCCGACGTACCACTGCCCCAGATCTACCATGCCTAAAGATGGGTACTTTTGGAAAACAAGTGTGTATATATATATATTTTTGTTTCTTTTGGGCACAACTCTCATGCTTTTATTCACACTCATAAGGTTTTTCTCTCTTTTTGGGATTTTTGTTGGGTAAGGGAAAACAAAAGAGATTTCTGTTGTTTGAGCAGCTTTTTCCTTCTCCATACTCGTCTCTTAGCTGTTTGCGAGATTATTATTTTTCGATTTTTTTTGACATGGCAAGGCACAATCTTTCGTTTGTTTGAGGCAGCATTATCAGAAAGATATGACAGAACTTGTAATTCGTTAAGCATATAGAAAGCAAACTTTGCAAGAAGTCACAACATGTTTTTATTATTATTACAGCAACTTTGTACATATGCATAGGGACAGAAATTTGCAAGGGAAAGATTTTTGAAATTTTTTTTTATATGGCATACATGCGTAGATCAGGTAAACAGGAAGCTATAAGAGCACATCAGATAAAGATGAAACCCCCAAGCGTAGAAAGCTTGAAGAGTTAAATCTTTTGCATAGAAAGCTTGAAGAGTTAAAACTTTTATACCTCCCTCACTGGCAAAAATGGGTACCCCCCAAACTTACTCCATACTCTGTCCCAGAGTAGAGAAGAAAGCAAAAGTGAAGTAAAGTTTAGCCAGTGAGGGTTAGCTTGTTGATGTACTGCAATAAGCTCCTACGAAGTTGCAGCATGCGATTGGGAGGTTGTCTATCAGGTTCGCTTTGGCGGTGTAGCGGTTGAGCTTGAGCGTAACCCTCAAAATTCACTTCTGGCCCACCCTTTCTCCAAATCTCCCTTGTGAACATGAACAAAAGGATTGATCATCAGTCCCTAGCTCAGTTCCCAGGAGTGTGTAGTCAGGGTGGCCCCTCTCCCTTTTGAGGACGGAACCGGAATGCCCCGAACTTGTTCGGAGGCCTTGGTTGCCACACTCTTGCTGCCCCTGGAGATGGTCATAAACCACCACAGGGACAGGTTGATAACTAGGTGACCCACTATTGGAGCTACCAAATCAAGAAAAATCTCCCCTTTCATTGTTGTTTCCGTTTCTGCCCGACAGTCGTTACTGATCCCCGCACCGTGCTTGTTGGCGCGGCCGGTGGTTTGCTCCATACGAGCCATACCTGTTATTCAAATTTAAAATTTATTCATCCGTTAGGTAGGAAAGATAAAAACAAAAACTGTTAAAATAGGGCGATAAGCGATCAGATGATATGACGTTGTCGCGCGATACGGCTCGCCGCCCGATACTGGCGTATCGGGCGATACGAGGTCACACGAAGAAAAAACCTAATATCGTGCCGCGAGGAGCATGTCGCTCGTTATGGCGTATCGGGCAAGCAAAATCGGTCGTTACTCGTGCAAAAGATGTCGGGCGATATAAAATCTACAATTCATGTAAACCCGATAAGCAGCTAGATAAGAGACACTCGCGTCGGGCGACAGGGTTATCGGCCGATCAACGTGTCAGTCTACAACCCTATCAGGCGACAAGTCATGTCGCTCGACAAGAAAACAACCAGTCAGCCGATATGCCGCACACGATACAAAACTTGTGTCGGGCGAAAGAAAACGTGTCGGTCAAAAGGTGTGTCGGGCTATACCCTTGCTCATAGAAGACATCGCCCGATACCGGGGTGAAGGCGAGATGGCCGACACACGAGCAAAAGGCAGATCACTGCATGCGTTCCAAGTGGCAAAAGGAGAAAATGATAGCCCGACACGGAGAACCCTCCTCTCTATATATAGCGAACTCAGCTGGGGGTAAAACGGGCATTTTGGGGCGTGCGTCGGGCGCTTCAGTCATGTTGTTCTCGAGACGCGCAGTCCCATCGGTCAGCCCAAGGGTTAGCCGCTGCCCTTGCAACGCCCGTGACAGTGCCACCCGATACAAGCGGTAAGCGACCAGCTGAGTTGCTACTCGATGCGGAAAGCGGCCAAAACCAAAACAAGGTGTACGAAAAAGCTACTAAAGGGTAAAACATCATTGGTTTGGGGAAGGGTCCCCGACCTCAAATGGTATTACTCTCCAACGCGTCGTGAAACTCAGCGGTGGCCCATAAAACAAAAGAGTTGGTGTGCAAGGCGTGTGCACCGACTCTGGGCCTTATTACAGTCCATAATGTTTGTTTTTACAAAGAAAAGAAATGTATCCTAATCTATGACTCGGGCTGCCTCCCGAGGAGTGCTGAAGTTTTCATCTCCATCTCGACCGGTGTAGGCTTTTCGGTTGTACCCATATCCTACAAGTCGATCTCTGCTCTCCTGACAAAAGCTTCGTCTTCATAAAACCTCTTTACTCTGTGCCCATTCACCTTGAAGATCTTAGTCAGATCATCTTTGTCGCGGAGCTCCATCATTCCTGATGGGTATATCTTGACATGGTAAACGGTCCCAACCATCTTGTCTGTAACTTCCCAGGGCAAAGATGAATGGAAGACTTGAATAACAAGACCTTATCCCCTTCGCTCACATCTTTTCTCCTAAGGTGGGCATCATGCCACATTTTTGTTCTTTCCTTGTAGATCTTTGCATTCTCGTAGGCATTTATTCTTAGCTCTTCGAGCTCTTGAAGCTGTAAAAACCTCTTCTCTCCTGCTTTGTCGAGGTCCATATTTAGGAACTTGATCGCCCAAAGGGCCTTGTGTTCCAATTCTAAAGGTAGATGGCAGGATTTTCCGTACATAAGCCGGTAGGGGGTGGTTCCAATGGGCGTCTTGTAAGCAGTACGGTAGGCCCATAATGCGTCGTCAAGTTTCATAGACCAATCTTTCCTCGTGCGGCTGACAGTCTTTTCTAAGATCTGCTTGATCTGTCTGTTTGAAACCTTTACCTGCCCCGACGTCTGTGGATGGTAGGGCGTAGTGATCTTATGTTTCACTCCATTCTTACGTAGGAGTGCTTCAAACTGTCTTTCTCTGAAGTGCGACCCGCCGTCGCTTATTACAGTGCGCGGTACACCGAAACGGGGAAAGATGGTCTTCTCGAAAAGCTTGATAACCGACTTGGCGTCGCATGTTTGGGTGGCTACCGCCTCTACCCACTTCGATACATAGTCTACCGCCATGAGTATGTATTGATACCCCCGGGATGGGGGAAACGGCCCCATGTAATCAATCCCCCATACGTCGAATATTTCCACTTCGATTCAGCTTGCCATCGGAATTTCATTCCTCTGCCCTATATTCCCCGTTGACTGACACTCTTTGCAGACTTTTACAAATTGTGCAGCATCTTTAAATAAGGAGGGCCAGTAGAAACCTGACTGTAGAACTTTTGTCGTTGTTCTTTCGCTACCCAGGTGTCCACCATAGGGGGAGGCGTGGCATCCCTTCAGGATGTCCGCAGTTTTCTTCTTCCGGGATGCACCTCCTGTATAAGTTGTCAGCGCATCTTCTGAACAGGAGAGGATCATCCCAGTAATAATTCTTGGCATCCGCGAATAGCTTCTTATTCTGATTGTATGTGATGTCAGGAGGCAGCTCTCCACAAGCAAGATAATTGCAGATGTCTGCAAACCAGGGTAAACCTTCTTCTTGAGCTTCAGCCAACATAAGAGTTTCGTCGCCTTGCCCTCGTGATGAATTTTCTCTGGATGCTGGTGAAGATCTGCCGGAGGAGGAGGTGGATGATGATGACCTTGACGACGCTCTCGACGAAGAGGACTGAGAGCCTGAACCAGGAGGCAACGGAGACCTTCTTGACTGCCTTGGGCGTGGATGGTCGTCCTCTCTGTTCAGCCTCCCCTCGATCTCGCCAAGGCACTGCAGAAGTTGTTGGAGCGTGGCGTTGACTGCCTCTAGTCGGTCTGGTAGGATGGCCAGAGTCAGCAGCTCTCGTTCTTGGCTATCCAGCCTCTGCTCGAAAAATGAGAACTTGCGGGTTAGGGAAAGAAATGTAGAAGAGTGGTTTTCGGTTACCTCCCGCAAGAAGTCGAGTTCTTGCCCCAACAATTTCCCGAGCGAGGGAGGAGTTCCGGCTTGTCTCCCTCTTGACCTTGAGATACTTTTCTCGCGCGATGGTCTGCCTGACGAGGCAGAACCTATCTCTATTGTCCGCGCGACTGATGCTTCTGGGCGAGGTGTCGGTGCTGCCTCGCCCTCTTGTCGTATCGGAGGAGATCGTGTTGTGGAGGATGGATGCTGCCCCATCCCAACGTTGTTGACGATCTCCTCAACAGCTGCAACGGGGGACTTTGGTGGTGGTGTCGGCATCACCAGTGCCCTTCGAGCTCCATTTGTAGGATATCGGCGAATAGCTCATCGCTGACATCCAGCTGTACTTCATCAGTTGTCCCTAAGGACGCAATTGAAACTACTGGGACTGCAACTGTCTCTCCTACTACAGTTCCTGTTCTTATATCAACGACCTCCACGATCGCCGATTCCTTTCTTACCACAACTGGTCTTGTTGTTGTGGCCGGTGTTGGTGGCTCCGGGGCAGTGAGCCGCTCGGCAGGAGCTGTTGAGGATACATCCTGCCGAGTACCCAGGGGTATGGGCCCTATGGTTATTCCCCGTTCTTGAGTTCTTGGGGGCAGAGCGCAGCCTGCGCCTGCTGCCACAGCTTCAATCTCGGCCGTGGTAAAGACCAACGTTTCTGCGTCGTAGGCGGCACAGCGAGGAAGCAGGAGGAGAATCTTCGTCCTTGCGAACTTGTAGAAGTAACTCCGCCCCTCCTTCTTTATTATACCTAACCTCATGAGTTACTTGAGGTCGATCAACTCATCCCCTCTTGTCCTCGAAAGGCTACGTGGCTCGCGCAGGTATCCCAACCCCACCGCGATTAGGTTGACGATGCCACCCATGCAATATTCTTTGGTGGCATCCTTTATTGGGTGCAGCCTGTTCAGCAAGAAGCGCCCCAAGTTGATAGTTCGGCCCTCCATCATGTGTCACATGACGTGGAGCTCCTCAGAATAGATGTTGCTGGACTCGTTCTTGCTGAAAAGAAGGCATGCCACCAGCTTGTGCACGATCCTCCAGAAACAGGAGTGCACTGCCGCCACCTTGCTCCCCGGTTTGAATGATGACTCCCCGATTAGCTTCTCCCAGATATCTACGGGGTTGAACTCGTCTCCTTCGGTGATCCTTGCACCATTATCTAGTCATTCCCTCTCCTCTTCGCTGGAGGAGAATATCTGGTTGAGCAGCCTTTCTGAAATGGCGTGCTCCGCATTGTAAAGACGCCCCTAGAGTCTGTCTGCTCCGCCATACTCTTTGGCTTCCGCAGGTGTATTCTTCTCTCGGTGAAGAGACGCCATGAATTCCCTCGTAAGCTCGGTGTAGGAAGCGGATGGGCTGCAGTAGATTTTCCTCGGACCTACTATGGCAAGTACGTTCTCCAGTCTCTCAAAGATGCCCAACTGCATGAAGGATGATTGGTGACAGAACCTGCTCGGCCTGTAAAGCTTGGTCCCTAGCTCAGCATATCTGTGTCCATGCTCCTCATCCCTTGGCACGAACCTTCCTGGTGTGTGATCCAGAGGTTCTGCTGTTGGAGTGGGTACTGTAGCTGGAGTGGCTGCTTCTTCGGTTCTCACCCTCTTTTCAGTCGTTGAGGGCCCAACTGCCTCGGGGTTCGGGCGCTTCTCCCCGACCGTTGCCACTTCTGCCTCTGGCTCGGTAATGATTCTCCTGCCTTGCTCATCAATGCGTATAACGGTTTGCCTTGTGCGTGCCATCCCTATCATCAATTGAACAAATGTTCTTTTGTTATCAGTTGGTAAAATAATAAAGGGAGAGACACCCTGACACGACTGTATCGGGCTTCAAAACAAAATTAGGCGAAACTTGCCTGATACAACTGTGTCGGGCGATACGATCGATAGAAATAGAGTGCCCGACAGGGTCTCAAAAGAGTTGTTGCCCGATACAAGAACAAACAGACGATACGGGCACTGCCCGATACAAGGATCGGGCAGGTGCGAAAGAAGTGTGTCGCGCGATATCAGTGTCGGGCGACAAGAAAATCAACTTAAAATCTTCGCCCGATACACCGTTTGTGATAAAGGTTCGTGTCGAGCAAGCGAGGCGATAGGGTTGTCGTGCGATACCTTTGTTTTCCTTAAGGTCTCTGCGCGTCACGGGAGAAGAGGGCAAGAAAAGTACTGCGCGATACGGGTAGCTGAAAAAGTAAAAGCCAGGAGCGCGACACGGTAAAGTCTTCGCCTTATATATAGCAGCCAGTGTTGAGGTAAATCCATTCCCTCCTGAGACAGGCGCATTCTGTGTGTCGGTTGGTATGCCGCCCGATCCGGTCTGGAAAAAGAGTTACTAGACCAAAATATGGCCGCTCGATACAAGACTATTTAGGACAAAACTTCGAGGGAAAACCCACTAAAGAAGAAAAGTGCGACAGACGGGTAAAACATCATTGGCCTAAGGCTAAGACCCGGCCTCAGATGGTATTACCCATCCCGGCTAATAAAACTAAAGCGGTGGCCCATAAAACAAAAGAGTCAGCACACGCAGCGCGTGCATTGCCTCGGCCCTTATTACTGTCCATAATGTTTGTAATGTTTGTTTTGCAATAAAGTAAATAAAAACCTATTCTAGGGAAAATAAAAGCACAGGCTGCCTCCCGAGGAGCGCTGCATTTTCCGTCTTCAGCTAGACGTCTTTGGCTTCTTCATCATACTTTATCATTTTGCTGGTTCTGTGTTGGACGGGATCTTCCCTGAAGGATTCTTCACAATCTCGGCGAGTTGTGCTAGCTGCTGATCGATTTGGTGCTGATGTGTTTGCATATCTGCCAACTGGACTTGCAGTGAGTTCAAGACGCCTGAATTGGACAGCGCACTTTGCGCTAGCTGGTTATTAACGGTATCTTGCTTCTTGACAAAATCAAACAACTGGCCGATCACTTCAGATTGGCTTGCCCCTTTCTCCTGTTCACGGGATGGGCCTTGGTACTTTCCTGGTACTTAGAAATTGCCTTTTGCTGGTTGGAACTGGCTATTCTTGGTATACTGGCCGGATCCCCCTCTCTTCTCGAAAGGTTGCACTGGCCTGGCCGAGGTGTGCAGCTGATGTGAATTTTTAGCTGCATCCTTGTTACCATAATTAAAACCAGGGTGATCTGGCCTCTTGATGTTCATGTAGGAGACGTTCTCGGTCTTTTCATCTTCCGAGTCAGAGTCACTATCTGCGTCTGGTCTGGTGTAGACGCAGTTTTCCTCCCCATGTCCTCCTTCACCACAGGTAACACATTTCATGACCTTTTCAACCAGCTTCTTCCCTTTTCCGCCATGATCCTTGAGTTGTTTCACATCTGTTGCTATCCTCTGAATTTGAGAAGTAATATTCTCCAGAGCCTTGGACTCAATAGAGGTTCCTTCCCCCACCTTCTTCGCCTGTCCTCTATCGGATCTGTCATAGTCAACATCGGCCTTCAACTCAGACATGTTCCTGATGATCCTTTCGGACTTGCTTGGCTTTTTCCCTAAGAAGTCACTTCCTGCTGCCGCATTCAGTGACACCCTTTCATCAGGGGTCAGCCCATTGTAGAAGGTGGAGACCAGGAAGCCTTTCTTGTAATTGTGGTGAGGGCAGTCCCTCTAATATTCCAGATATCGTTCCCAAGCATCATGGAGGTTTTCATTTGGCTTTTGCGCGAAAGACGTGATTTTTAACTTGTTCCTCATCGTCTTCTCAGTGGGGTAAAACTTGTTCACAAAAGCGTGAGCCAGTTCTCCCCATCCATTCAGCGCTTGGTGGGGTAGCCCAAGGTACCATGACAGAGCCTTATCCTCCAAAGAGAAGATGAAACCCTTACAGTAGATGACCTCTTGGGGAACCCCCCGCATCTTTATGGTGTCACAGATATTTTTGAAAGCATCAAGGTGGTGGTAAGGGTTTTCATTCTTAGAACTACCCCTGAAGCTTTTATTTTGAATCATGAAGATCACAGATGGCTTGAGCTCAAAGTTTGTCGCATTAAACCTTGGGATGATGACAGGACACCTCGATCTATTAGCCTTTGTAGAAGCCAATTCTCTCAGAGTTTTCTCTTCTTCCTCTGAGTCGTCACTGTCGCTGGCGTCTCGGCGTCGCTACCGGTTGTCATGATTCCTCCTGTGTCTCCGGCGACGTCTATGATGATGATGCTCTTCCTCATGCCCTAGTGATTCTGGATCTTCTTGCTGATCATTATCACTATACCAGTCGTTGTCTTCTGGTGGGGGTGGAACTGGCCTCCCCCTTAGCTTTCGTTTCCACAAGGTTGCTCTACGCGAGGTGACATGATGGACGGTTTTGGCGTTCAGTCGATCAGAGTACCTGAAAACCCGCATAAAAATCAAGTTTAGAAAATAAAATTTGGGCAAAGCTTAATGCTTAAAGAAAAAAGAAAAAGAAGTGTTGTCAAGCCCATTTCTAAGCTTGAGGCACTGGAGTGTAGTTAGTGGATTCGGATTCATCAACAGTGCCATTTGCCTTGTCCCCGGCAACGGTGCCAAAAATTTGACCGGCCTAAATCGCGCGTCCTAAAATTGGAGGCGTATTTGAGGTAGTCGAGCTTTTACATTTATAACCCGAATCCTTCTAGGCCCCCGTAACTTTGTTTACGGGGTCGAAGTAGTCATACGGGGTCGAACACAGGGACATGGTGGGTAGTTTTGACAACTCTTAATCGACACTCTACACTCCGGTGGGCAGAAAGAGATAGTAAATTCCCCAAGGGGGAACAACAAGCTATCACGATTAAAACAAAGAAAACTATCTCCAACTGGAGTTACAAGAAAGATTTACGGTTTTTGTCATTTAGCAGTTTTTAGGAGTTTTCATGCAAGAGAAATAGAAAGATAAAACTAGAGCTCAAAGCAAGGTGCAAGGGATAAGACTTCAGTAAGACAAGCGGTAGCAGTAACATCCTGCACCCCTCCTCTCAGAGAGGGTGCCTCTAACCAAGCATCAACACCCCTCTCGAGGTTGCCGGACTTGAGTTAGAGTGGAATGATACCAAAACAACTCCGTTCCAGGCACTCTCGTACTCCAGAATTGGACCAAATGCTAGAGCCACAACCCAACTCTCGAAGTAGTTGCGACGGGAAAACACGGTTCGTTAGCTAGGCGAAACGCGATCCAAATCATGCAAGCTAGAGTTCAGATATCCAACATAGCAATCACCCAACATAAGGCACCAAACATTAAACAACAAGTGGTTAAGCTTTCCTATTTCCATAAGCAATAAAGGTCTTAATACAATGAATAAGTGAAGAATTTAAATAACAGAATTAAAGATAGATGTCGCCTCCTTGATGTAGAAGAATGACAGACTACTGTAGCTCTCCAGCCTGATATCGGTCAGGAGCCAAGCCCGATACAGCAGTGTCAGGCGGAACCCCCTCTCGGGCTGCACCGACTGACGACTGACTGTATCGCTCAAGGACCCTGGACGATACGCTCATGTCAGGCGGCGCACCCTCTCGGGCGGCACGCATGACGGTGAAGCGTATCGGGTTCGATATCGTATCGGGCAAAGAGCTACGCGTCCACTGTCGGACACTCGTGTCGCTCATCGTCGTTGGCTGATATCGGCCCGCAGTGTCGCCCGGGACAACACTAAGTGAACCATCCCCTCCCTCTCAGGATGGGGGAAAGCTCACCTAGTGTCACCTGGCACAAGCACTGAGGCGCGATACTCTTGCTCTCGCAGCTCCCTCAGAAGGTGGCTCCAAATGCCCTAACTGCAACTCTCTAGTTTGCGAACTGTCCAACCTGTCTGAACTGTCCTTTCGGCTTCCTGTAGCGGCTATTTGTAGGCAGCGGTTGGAGAAGTTATGGTGCTGGAAGTGCCACGTAGCTCCCTTACACGCTGGTCGATGGATGTGGGCAGCCGATACAGGTATATCTCGGCGCGAGGTGCTGGCTATCGGTCACGTGGCGGGTGGCACGCCTGCCGGTGGGTGGCTGTGTCGCCCGACGAGCTGGGTCGTCGATGCGGCTTTGGCTCCCTGTCGGGTAGAAGGTGTGTCGGCCGGCACGTTTCTTTTGCGCAACGCCCTTCTCTGCCGAGCATCTTTGTGTCGCCCAGCCCCTGTCGGGCTGGGGTTGTATCGGACGTCAGGGAGGCCGAGACGGGCTTAGACTTATTCATGGGCCGGAACGGCCTTATTGCACAAAAACGAGGAAAACTCTGTAGAAGATAGGAAAAATTGGAGTAAGAGCATTGCTTGGCCAATTATTGTGAAAGTACATATAAAAGAGAGGAAAATAGCAGAAAAGGGCAGTTTTGATAACAGAATAAAGGGCAAAAACGTCACAAAATTTGGTGTTAGCATGGCTGCTTTCCAGATCTGTGCTCAGACCGAGATCTTGGGGCTATGGGTGAAATTTGGTCAGAAACGGTGCTCGGGCAGCCTGGCGGCGTCCCAGACTGCTCCAAAAAGGGACCCTGCGGGTCCTATTTATAGGCCTTGGCAAATGGTTTTGAGTTTTTATGACCAAACGGTCTTGAGACAGTTTGGTACCAAACAGTCTTGTGACCATGGTACCAAACGATCTGAACTCCTCAAGGATTTGATCAAACGATGCCCAAACGACCTCGAGCATCCGTTCTCCTAATGATCTGAGATTGTGAGCTTCTCCAAACGATTTAGGACCGAGAGCATCTCCAAACGGTCTGGGAAATTACGCTCATCAAGCGATCTGGAGTTGTGAGGAGTTGTAGGTCGGCAGTGCTCTAGGTGGGAAGGGCGACACTGGCGGCCATGGAGCTTTGGAGCAGTAGGTTGAGGAAAAATCAACGTTGGGAGGTAGGGGACGATGCGCCACAATCGTGTTGAGGCGCCACGGTCGTGGTGATGCTGCTATCCCACGGCCGTGCTGCCTTGCACGGGCGTGGCGGGTGAAATCTTGGCTTTGGGGGCAATGTGCCACGGTCGTGGCGAGACCAGCACGATTGTGGCGTATAAGTGCCACGGTCGTGGCGTGTCTAGCACGTTCGTGGTGGATGGAGGCTTGGCTCTGTTGACATTATGCCACGGCCGTGGCGTCCTACCACGGTCGTGGTGAAACTGCAGCCCCACGGCCATGGTGAAGCTGCAGCCCCACGGCCATGCCGCCTTGCACGGGCGTGGTGGGTGAGATCTTGGCACTGCTGGCGATGCGCCACGGCCGTGGTGCGACCAGCACGACCGTGGCGAGTGCTCTGCTTGATATACTTGATTATTTGCTGCACATGCCTGGGGTTTTGAGGACATAACACACAGTTGTTTGATTGGATGATTGAGGGTGATCTGCAGAGGGAAAGGAGAGTGTGTAAGGGATAATAGCATCAAATGAACTGGTAATTAAGACTATTTAAGCATTATTTATATGGGAATAAAGAAATACTCAGAGTAAAGCAAAGCAAAGGTAATTTAGTCATAATGAGGTATAAAAGCCCTAAAATTGGTGACTGTAATGATGAATCTGGAGGATTCATCAGGAACCCTCGATATCAAACCTGCAGAGAGAAGATACTAAATATCTACCAAGTTTCTGCCTGGTGCAGCCTCAAGCCCTATCAAATCAACCTTGAGTTTTTATGCAATCAAAGTAATTAAACTGCCACACATGATGTCATCAATGTCCCTCTTCTTCACCTTTTTTTTGGGTAAACCTCGGGTGTATATTCATTCTGCCCCGAGATTGCAGACCGAACTGTTGCTAGACATTGACATAGCCTGGGCCAACCCGATCTCATCTTTGTACGTATTAACGATGTGATCAGGGCAATGGCACCATGTTTTAACATTAAAATCCAGGGTATTGAACCACTTGGCTAAAGCATCCGCCATTCTATTAGCTTCCCGCTTCCTGAACTCCACAACGAGATTAGGTTTGAGCTCCCGAAAGTGAGTGATCTTCCTGTAGATAGGCCTGTATCTGGCCGGGGGGTTTGAGCTATTGGCAGTAAGCATCCAGGAACCTTTGCAATCTGTTTCAATGGTAACATCCTCCCTCCAGTTCTGGGTATCCTGTACGCCTTTGAGAATGGCAAGTAGTTCGACACCCAGAACATCATCAAACCAAACCCGTTGGGAGCCTTCCTCGATCTAGAGCCCCTTGTGGTCCCTGACAACGTAGCTCACAGCTCCCTTCTTTTTCCTCCTGACAAACGATCCATCCACATTAATCTTGATATCTCCCCTTCTGGGCGCAGACCACATCGTCTTCATGCGTACCCCTAGTCATGAAGGTCTCCGGTTGAAGGCATGGGTTGATAGCTGAACATTGCTGACAATGTCCCGGACAATGGAGTTAGCATCACACTTCCTATTATTAAACACAAGATCATTTCTTACCCTCCAGATTTGGTCAACCGTGGTGGCAAACCACACCCGATGGTTGGGGTTGTCTTTCATCCCTTTTAGGTTCCTCGCAAACCATTCCTCAGCCGACCCTCCTTCGAGCAAGTCAATCTTGTAGACTGCATGTAGGATATCCCAAATCTTGCTACTTGCTTTACAATTACGCATCAGGTGGAGAGTGGATTCACCTGCCTTCTTGCAGATCGGGCACCTATCAGACTCGGTAAGCCCACGTATACTCCTAAACTTATTCGTCCAAAGACTACCATGGTAGGCCTTCTAGAGCAAAGCTCTCACTCTGTGCGCCATAGGGATCTTCCATAGCCGCGTCCAGCAACCAGGTGTTCTGATGCAGTAGTTCTTGAGCAGGTTTTTGTAGATGACAGAAGTGTTGAATTGGCCGTTCTTGCTACCGATAAAGTGCCAAAGATCGTTTTCGGCCTGGTCAGAAGGTGGGATCATGCCAAGGATATTGGTGCGGGTCTCCTCATTGAACCAGGTCTCAATGAAACCCGCATCCCAGTCTCCATTAAGCGTCCTCATAGATGCCACCTTGAGGTCGGTGAGGCTCCCAGGAATGATGGCATCAGGCTTTAGGGTGGGTTTGGCAGATAAGTGAGCCCAGGGATCCTCCCAAGTAGAAGTGTCTTCGCCATTCATAATAACCCTTCCTACGTAGTTGGTAAGAGCAGACATGTTTTTCCTTATAAACTTCCAAAGTCTAGACCCGGTGGACATCCCTTCATCTTTCAGGTGCAGGTATTTAGCTTTCATAGTGTCCATCCAGAGATTGTTCTTTTCAGTGAGGAACCTCTAGGTAACCTTTGCTAGAAGAGCCTCGTTTTGGATACGGGCATGTTTAATATTTAAACCACCATCCTTGGTATTAGCAACGACCTTCCTCCAAGAGATCCCGCTCATCCTTCTACTGTCTCCATTGCCACTACATAAGAATCTTCTAGTGATTTGATCCATACGATCGCAGACACCGGCGGGGAGATGCACAGTTTGCATGAGATATGTCGGGCTAGAATTCAGAACGGATCTAGCAAGGGTGACCCTTCCTGCAAAGGATAAGAACCTTCCAATCCATGCCTCCATTTTAGATTCAAGGGCATTTAGAGCACTCAAGTAAGTGGATTTATTGGCTCTCGAATGAAGAATAGGGACACCCAAATGTCTGCCCAGATTATCAGTAGCAACAATCCCCACCCTTCTGCTAATCCTCCTTCACAGGCCAGTCTCAGTATTCTTAGAGAAGTAAACAGCCGACTTATCTTTTGCTAAAACCTGCCCCGAAGCTGCCCCGAACTCTCTGATGCATCTCATAACCACTTGAGCCTGTACAGTGGAAGCTTCACAGAACAGCACAATGTCATCGGCAAAACAGATGTGCGAGATTGAGGGACCCTTTCTCATGATCTTCATAGCTTTCCAAGTACCATTGCGCTCCTCCTCTGTGATGGCCTGGCTAAATCTATCCAAACACAGAACGAATAAGTAGGGAGATAGCAGATCGCCTTGCATAACTCCCCTACTAGCTTTGAAGGCGGGCAAGCAATCCCCGTTCTAGGAAATCAAGATGGATCCAGAAGTGACAATGTTCATGATAATAGTGATCAAATAAGAGGGGATCGACGTTAAGCGGAGAGTTTCCAAAAGGAAATCCCAATTCATCCTGTCATACACCTTCGATAGATCAAGCTTAATAGCCATGGATTTTTGACCCGAGGTTCTCCTCCTCATCGAGTGAACCACCTCCTAAACCATAATCATATTGTCCGATATACTCCTCCCACGAATGAAGTTGCTTTAAAGGGGAGATACCCAATTAGGAAGATACAGTTTCAACCTTTCCACAATGATTTTAGAAAGCAGCTTAATAGTCACGTTGTTGAGAGCAATCAGCCTCAACTGATTACACGATTCAGGATGAGTGGTCTTGGGAATGAGGAAGAGGGTTGAATCAACCATCTTCTAGGGTATCTCGACACCTTTGAAGCAGTTGGCGATGGTACTGCACAAAGCCTTCCTCATCTTTGTCTAGTTCGCTTGAATGAAACCCGCATCCACCCCATCAGGACCCGGGGCCTTCAGTGGCTTCATCTTCATCAGCACCTCCCTGATCTCCTCCTCTGAAGGCACAGCTGTGCACGCATCCTGTTGAGATCCTGAAAGGCTCGGAAACCAACCCGGGTAGCTACGTCTTCTAGTGAAGCCCGGTTTTTCAAAAAATCGGTTCTTAAAAAAGTTCAAGACCAGGTTGCGGATCAGCACAGGGTCCTCAACCCAAACACCCTCATCATTTTTGAGCTTGGTGATTTGCAATATTTGTCTCTTCGATCGGACAATCTCCTGGAAATATTTGGTATTAAGGTCGCCCAGAGTGATCCAATCACACATGGCTTTTTGCCGCCACTCCGCTTCCTCAGCGTGAAGAAGGTCCAACAACTGATTTTTCAGATTACGGATCCTTTCATCAGTCGCAACATCGTACTTGTAGCTAATGCTCCCTTACAGCTTGGTAATGGTGTTTATGATGGTCTCCTTCCTCCCCCGTTCCTATCTCCTTTCAGCTCTGTCCCAAACTTTGGCCTTCTTCATGAAGCTATCCACAGCCATCGTGAACTCCTCCTCCTCATTCCAGGCATCCTCCAAGAACTTATTAAAGGATTGCCTGTTACTCCAGGTGACACTAGTCTTTACGACAAACCTCCTGGTCAGTGGGTGAGTGTCGGTGCGGATCAATAGAGGGGAATGGTCAGAGGAGATACGCGTGAGGACCTCCACTCTCGTCGCCGGGTAGTAGCCCAACCATTCGGAGTTAGCCACAGCTCGATCAAGTCTTTCCAGGAGGGTACCCCACTTGAAGGTCATCTTAGGCCCCGAGGCTCTCAGGTCACTCAAGCCACTACTCGCCAGAGCACACGAGAAGTCTCTGCAACTGCTAACATTGATATTCTTGCTACCCACTTTCTCCGAAGGGTCCAAGACAGTTTTAAAATCGCCAACCACCATCCATGGGAGATTAGTAGACTCAGTAATATTATTGTGGTTCCAGAGGATCTTCCTCTTACTTTGCTTGGTACTGGCATAGATGAACATCACGAGACACTTATTGTTGATCAGACAGAGGATGAACTGCTTGTGTAGAAGAATGACATCAACCCTTCCTATACTCGACCTCCACATCACCCAAATACCGCTGGAGTAACCTGTTGCCTCCACTCTATGCGACACGTCAAACCCCAAGCTTCTGATAATGCTATCAGCATTGTTGCCACTAGTATGCGGCTCAAGGATGGCAAACATATCTACCTTGTGCTTCCTACTTAACTCCCTCACCTCATTCTGAACATCTGTCGAACATATACCCAGCACGTTCCAAACAATGACAATCATTTCAAACTGTCATGGAAGGGGTATGTGAGCTTCTCTCGCTCGACCTGTCCTGGTCAAGGGGGTCCTCTTGCTCCCCCAAGGACGTCTTCCTTCCTCTTTTCCTTGAACTGCCCTCATTGTACCCTACCACCTTGGACACCCTTCTGTTCTGAAGGTGGATTCCTACACTGCTTCCATGAGACATGTGACTCCTGCTGATCTCCTTTCCAGTTGGTTGGGTAGTGCCAAAATAGAATGTGGTGACATTAGGGATCTTGTCCTGGATGACTACTGTGTTTTCGTCAGTTATCACCTCCACGGCATGGAGGTTTTCTTTCCCCTTACTCATAACTTTGTCTCTCCTGAAGGCCTGCTCGTTCTGAATGTTCCTCAAAGGTCTCTGTTCTAGCTGGCATGCACCTGATGGTTCTTTTGACTTCGTGTTCTTCTTTCTCTGCCCCCAGTCAATTCCAGCCACCCTGCCTGCAACTACCTCAGCGTCCTCTCGACTGTCTTCAGCAACTTCCTCACAATCGAGGTTTTGAAACTGATTCCTCATTTTTAGCACCTCATGAGCCCCCGCATTGTACTGTCTTCTTGGCTTTCGTAGGATGGGTTTCGCATGAATAGCCTCTGAGAACTCGCCAAGCGGAGGAACAGTCTGCTCATGGTCTCCGTGACTTGTCTGTTCAGCAGCTTTGCATGCCGCTTGCCTGAGGTGGCAGCCGTCCATGGAGTGGCCTATACGTCCACAGTGCAGGCATATGGCTGGTAGATTTTCGTATTCCAGGACATACCTCTCACCTTGAACACAGATCGCCGGTGTCAGGGGCTTTCTTGTGTCGAGCTTCACCGCAATCCTTGCAAATTTCCCCCTTCTCTTCAGATCTGTATTGGTGTCTACTCTCATCGTCTCACCAATATGGTCCCCCACCTCCTCAAGGAAGCGTCGTTGATACAATAAGATGGGTAACCTCGGGATGCGGACCCATGCAACAATAAATTTTGGGTTGCCATTTTTAAGTATGAATTTCGAGTCCCATGGCTGAACGCACAAGTAAGAGCCCATCATCGGCCAGGGTCCTCCCGTCAGAGCCTTCAAGTAGTCGTCCTGCCTCAGAAGCTGAATTAAGAAGAAATTGTTTTCTAGGTCTATCAGCCTGAAGTTCCCAATCAGATTCCACAGGGCCTTGATTCTTTTCTACAGCGTCATGAATCCCACCTCCATGTACTGAACCTTCTCGACCACCGAATAACACCATGGTTTCAGGAGCTCCTCATACTTATGCTCCGCGATCTTGAAGCATGGGGTGCCATCGATCACATCTGTTCTAATATCTTCTTTAGAGAATTGTACATTCATGTCTTCAAAACCAAAGATGGACGGGATCTCACTACTCCCTTCTCCGCTAGCGATGTCCTTGTAGGATATCGGCCTTCGGTTCCTGGTTGGGGTCTCAGAGGAGTTGGGGACCAATTCTGGGAACGGATCTGTTCTGCCGTCCACTTCCATCGACGCATCTGCTGTCAGATCCACAGGGATCCCCGTACCCCCGCGAGTGGCGTACTGTAGATTCAGACTAGTGCTTGTGAGAAGTTCTATCGATCTATCCCCAACTCCCGTTGCCAGAGGCTGAGCCCCCTGCCAGCGCTCAGACCCGTGCTCCCACCACGACCTCCACCGCTACTGTGCCCCGCGAACCCTACCATGACCAAACTCCTCTTCTTCACCTTCTTGATGTCAAGGAAACATTGAAGAATATAGAAATAAACATTAATTTCATGCTCATACATCATGACCCATAAGAAAAAGAGATCTTGCTTTCCAACAACCCCTTGTGTTTCCTTCTTGGCAAAAACCCTGGTACTAAGAAGGTGATGAATATACCGAAAGATAGGGTTGTGGATAGTGGATGCCTTGGCTGCTTTTGCCTCATGGTGGTCCTCATTAGAAATTTCAAACTAAAACTCATCTCTATGAAAAGTAGGCGGGTAAGCAATCGCGTCATCATAGTGACACTCCAGTAACTCACAAAAATGCCGAAAAGTGATTTTGAAAGTACGATCCAAAAGCCTGAAATGTATAATTACCAAAGGGCTCGATCTTTTTCTGTGGGTCTTGCTCGATGACAAGTGTTTTCAAAAACTAATATACAAGATGGGGGTAGGTGTTTGATACTGTATGGCAGATGTAGCTCAACCCCAGGTCTTACAGGTGCATGAGGACTTCATCCTTGAAGCCCAAAGTCGTCATCGTTTGCTGGCAAGCAAACCTAGAAGGAAGAACTCTCCTTGCATCAAGAACTGGTATGTCGGGTCTTCTTCTGGGGTGACCCAAAACTGCATAGTTGAGATGTACCCTAACACTTGGGAGGAGCTGGCGCCGTACTTGCAGTTCTTGGTCTGCTTGAATGGAACCATCTCTATTGCTAACTGGTTAATACATGTCGTGTGCTAAGGCAGACACGCCGTGTGTTAGAAACAGAAGGTCGGCTCAAACTACAACACACACGCCATGTGCGAATAGATACACGATGTGTGCCTGGAGCTCAACGAAAATATATAGGTCGCGAACGATATATTTTTGGGGAAGGATGGGGATGATGGCGGTGGCTTGCTTAGAGTTGACCCTCGCGTTATTTAGGTGATGGTAGTTGGAGAGGGTTGTTGACCTCCTTGGCGTCGAGGAGGTGTTTGGAGAGTAGGATGGCAGATTTCTTTCTCACGACCTTGCTGGAGAAGAAAATGGCCGGCTTGAGATAGAGAATGACGGTGGCAGCTTGCTGCTATTTGCTTCTTTGGGGCCGACGACAGTGGCGGCTTGTCGAAAAGTAGCCACTTCTGCTAGGGTACACAATAGCAATAGAAAGAAATGACGGTGGTTCTTGTAGCTTGAGGCAGACAAGTCATGAGCAAGGAATACGACTGCTTGGATGCTAGCATGAGGAAGAAGACGACAAAGCTGACGAACATGGCACGGCGGCAGTGGCTGTGAGTGCTAGGGCACACAGCGACTGGGAAGAAGAGGGCCAGGGCACACGGCTGCTCAGACTCGAATGAAAGTTTGAGTGAGAGGGGTGGCCGTGTGCTAGGTTATAAACCTGCATTTTTGTCAAAAGACACAGTGTGTTCAAATTAAGACACACCGTGTGTCTTTTCCTAATTCCCTTTCTGTAATAAAAGACACATCATGTTCTATAAGGTCCATGGTGTGTAACTTTCCAGAAATTCAAAATACCCATTTTCACTGATAACTACACGTCGTGTGCTAATAAAGACACGTCATGTACTTTTTCCAGGCAGCTTATCCCTTTTCCTTCTGCTACGATACACATTGTGTCTAATTTAGGACACGACGTGTACTTTTCCAGAATACTTGACGTTTCCTTTTCTTCTTTGGAACACAGTGTGTGCAAATAAAGACACGTCGTGTGTTTCTTTAGAATTCCTTTTGCCTCCATTTTCTGCTTGGGGACACATCGTGCCTAAATTAGAACACAATGTGTACTTTTCTATGTTGAGGAGAAATTGTATCTGTTGATCGACGACACAGTGTGTCAAATAAAGACACGTCGTGTACCTGGAGATATAACTCGTTTGCTATGTTTCTAGAAGTAGAGACACGCCGTGTCTTAATTAAGACACATCATGTCTTGTGTAGTTTCTACAGAAAACAACTTGTTTCATCACAACATTAATAACAGATATGCAATGGAATTGTCTAAATTATTACATTCATCCATGTCAAACTTGTTTACGAAACGAAAAAGTTTTTTTTGACTCAAATGACTAGAAAAGAAATCTATCCCAATGAGGGTTCAAATCCCATGAGGCCCTCCATTTAGAGTCTGTAGTGATACTCTTCAAATTGTCTTTCATGCATATTGAAGGGAGTAAGAAACTCCAATGTGAACTTCTTCGCCCGAGGTATACAACTTGCAACGTTGCCCATTTACTTTGAATGCTTGATTCATCCCTTTTTTAGGGCTTCATCTTGTGTCATATTGCATTTCCACCACATATATACTTGTAAGATTACATGTTATTTCCCCCAATATGCTTATTTCTATCAAATGCACTTATGGAGGCTTTTTGCATTTTTTATAGGTACTTTGTCCACTACTTGATGACATGGAAAGAAGATGGTCCAATCTAGGGTTTCCTCAAGCTTGGAGGAGCCCAAAATGAGGCTAAAACCACTCCCAACCTACCCCAAGTAGTCAAAGAATGTTTTGAAGCAATACCCTCCATCGATGATCAAGTTCAATGCTCAAGTGCATGGGAGGTACACCAAAACGGCCGTGGTACTCCACCATGGCCGTGGTGGACATGCCCCAATCACAAAAAATCATTGTAACTTCCAGAATTTGATGAATATGGCCAAAACGGTCGTGGTGAGTGTTATGCCTGTGGTAAAAGGTCCCCACCACGACCGTGGTGACCCCCCACGGCCATGACCATCCATGTACATATCCCCGTGATCTCCACCATTTTAATTGACATGACCTTTGTACACCACCACAGACGTGCTCACCCCTACTCACCACGGCCGTGCTACTCACAAAACCTACCCATTTTTCCACTGATTTCCCCATTTTGCCCCTACTTAACCTAGTGCTTCCCCCACACCTATATACCTAGGTGGCGGCTAGGGAATGAGGTAAGCTACCTTCCACCACCTCCTAGATCCTCATTTTAGCCCCTTAGCCATTCCACTCCATTTCCACCTCCATTCCACTCCATTTCACCATTCCACCACCAAAACACTAGTTTATACTAGTTCCTACCCATAATCCCCTTCATTCCACACCCTTGCACCTTGGAGGAGAGAGGTGGTCATCTTGCAAAAGCTGGAGAGGAAGATTCCTTCATCTACACCAAGCTCCATGGCTTCTTCTACCTCTTTATCCTTTCTTTTTGTATTTTCCATTTCCATGAGTAGCTAGGCCCCCTTGGGTGGGCTGTTTGGGGGAAATTATGTTACTTTGATACCATGTTGAGGGAAAATGACATGTAAACCTTGTAAATCTATTTGTTAATGATTATATTCTATTTGCATCTCATTCTCCATGAATTTCTTATTGGTTTGTGTGTGAAATCACCTAGGAATTTAGGCAAATTGCTTATATGTGTGAATTTTGGGATTTGCCCGTAGGTCCAATTCTTGGATCCCTAGGTTGCCTCCCATATTTCTACATCCTAATCAATCTCCCTAAACCTATGTTAGAGATATAAGTAGCTAGATCGGATAATTCTAGTGCAATTAGCATGGAGCCTTCTCAAGGCTAGAATGTGGGGGAATTGGGGTCCAAAGCCCTAATTTCACCTCCCCATTACTACCCTCGGCCCCTAATTGCCCTAGGAATGTCTAATCTACAAACCTAGAATTGATTAGACTCTAATTGAATCGAACCTAATACCTATACCAATTGATCCTTGTAAGGGTAGTAGGAGGTGTTAGGGATAGTTCCCCTACACACAACCTAGCATATCCATAACCAGTTAGTAGATTAGGTTAATTGATTAGACTCTAACTTGTTGTTTGGTTTGGATAATCTAAATGGAATCATAATGTTCATATGTCACCCCCAACTTAAGTGATAAGTTCACACCCCTAAATAACCCATACCTCTCTTTACTCCATAAAACCCTAGTTTTGTACTTGCTTAGCTTGATTAGTTCTTTTCTTTCTTAGTTAGCTTCTTGCCTTGCTCTTGCCTTGTTCATGCTAGCTTAGCTCTCTAATTGCTCTACTGCCCTTCTCTTGCTTGCCTTAGTGTAGTTTTCACTTTCATACCTAGCTTAATCCTTTCTTGCCTGTTTAGCCTTAATTTAGTCTAGAGTTAACATAGATTTCATTCTTACCTTTAATTCCTCACTTGTTCATAGTAGTTTAATAATCAAAACAACCTTCAAACCCTCAACCCAGTCTCCGCAATAGGAACCCAGCCAAACTAACCTAGCTCTAGAGCCCCCTCTTCTCCCTGTGGGTCGACCCTATACTTGCCCCCTTCCTATACTATGACACGACCCTATGCTCTTGCTGCTGTAGTTGTTTTAGTGTGAGTAGGTGTTGAGTTAGGATTTATAAATATCAAAAGTGAATCCACCATGTGCTTCCGTCTGCGGGTTTGTATCTATTCAAAACTCCAATTGAGTAGTGTGTAACACCATTGGCGGTAACGCACCATGCTTTCTAGCGTCGTTGTCGGGGCTTTGAGGTGCTCGACCTAGCTAGTTAGTTTTTCTTTGACTTTTCCTACTATCCTCATCATTGCTATTCTTTATTCATCATTCTTTGCATTCTTTGTGTATATTGGTTTACTAACTTGTTCTCTTTTGTTTGGTTGTGCTTTGTGCATGTGACAAGCCATTCGAGGAAGATAAGATGGAAGCCCAAGATGCACGAACCCATCCATTTCCTCCACCGCCCTACCTCCAAGGCTATCATAAGCCTTACACACCCCCACCACCTCCATCACCACAACCTACCCACCATTTCACCTTCCATCCTCAATTCCCTCCTTCACCTCAATTCCAAAGTCCATTAACAACAATGCCACCACCACAACTATCACATGCTCCCCCTACTTCCTATGAGCAAATGGATATGGTTTCAATCATGGGGTGTGACAAGGTTGTTGTGAAGATGATGCATGCTATTTCAGCACATCTTTTCTACGAATTATTAAGCTTGTCACATAGAAATACCCCATTCATCTCTTGAAATTGCACAAATTGATATTTTCTCATTTTTATCACAAATATGACAATCATGTGCATTTTATTGTTGTTTCAGGACCTGAGCCGATTAACTAGTATTGTCAACCGATCGTCTCACATTGTTGACCCGATCGTCTGACCAAGTGAACCGCTCAATTTGCCTTCAAGCTTCGATCATTACTCTCATCAGACGACTGGCTGAGATCGCCCGATTCGTAAACCAAATGCTCGGTTGATGCCCCATTGATCAGAAGAAATGACATGGAGCGGTTTCAACTGTGCCGCCACCCAAATTAGGGTTGGCAGCTAATCGATCTACTGTCATGTTCTAGAACCTTCCAACCGATCGGTTGGTTCATGAACCGCTCGGTTGGCGGCGCACAGACAACAAAAATCACAACCACCGGCCTCAAAAACCCCTAAACCTAATGTATCCCCCCTCCTTCTACTATAAAAGGAGGGGCACTTCCTCCTCTTGAGGCATCTCGGGTTTTCTTGCATTAGCGCTCTAAAGCAATTAGTCTTGTAATCATCCTCTTTTTATGCAATAAAGTGGATTTTAATTCAATCATAGTTCTTTTATACTTGTTCTTGTCTCTTCATTCCGCCTTAATCTTAATTCTCTTTTCTCTATTCTTTAATTCTGGAGCAAGGAACAAAGAACTAAGCCATTTCATTGTCTCTAGCATAAGGATTAACCTCCTAATTTTTGGGCTAGACTATGGCTTCAGTACTTTCTTCCTCCGTCTCCCCGTTCTCCATGAGTGAGTAAACTTCTATCGAGGCAAGGGGAATAACCCCTTAGCCATGGTTTTAAGGACTTCTTCTTAAATGACTAGATGGTAATCGATTTTAATTAACGATTGATCTTCGGATCGCATGTTAATCCAGATGGAAATGACCATGGAAATTCAGATTTAGAACAATAAAATCGATTACATAGACGTTTTGATATGACCGTGGATTTTCGTCTTTTAGGATGATAAACTAGGAAGCATGAGCACCAGGACCAATGGGCTCATGTGGAGTTTATCTCTTGTGAGTTTTTAAATTCGCAATCCTTCATCGAATCATCGTTTAGGAATTAGTTGTTATCGCCTAGGCTAAGGTGGTGAAAACCCCTACGAGCCTCGATTTCCATCTCTTGATTTAATCACCGCATCCTTTGTTTTCCTTAGTTCTTAGTCTTTCATTCATATAGTTTGGCTTGTGTTAACAATCATCTTATTTTTTCCTTGTGCATGTTTATTCTTGTTGAGTGCATTTCTTCTTGCATTAGTGTAATCAATCAAACCCCCAACTTTACTTTTACTTTCTGTTTCAATCTAAAAGGAAAATACCAAAAACAAATAAACTTTGGGTTCTAAGATCAATCTTAAGAAGTTGTCATGTGGGATGGACCCTTCTATACTACCCTTAAAACCAGAAGTAAAAAAAAGGTTTAAACTCTAGGATTAACCATCTTAGTGATTGATATTGCAAAGTGACGATTATCAATTTGGCGCCGTTACCGGGGACAACAGATTGTTTTCTCGAACCCCAAAAAAATTTTGAAATTTTTTTTCCTTTTTTCTTACCTTCCGAGTAACATTCCGGAAGTGTACTCCTCTTTCTGTTGAGTTTCCATTCCGATAGTTGATTTTTTCTGCACATGATTAACTACTTTATTTGTGCATGCGAAGCCCGAACGTCGATTTTCAACCTTTTGATCCGGAAATAGAGAGGACTTTTCATCATCTAAATCATCAAAATCTAGTGACAATGAATGAGGATGAAGTCGCCCGTAGGATCGACCAAGCTCTCGTAGCTCAAAGAGAGCTCATCCAAGCCGAGCAAGTGAAAAGAGAAGCCGCTTTGCGAGCAGCCTTTAGGGCAGAACAAGAAACCATAGAAGCCGATAGGAGGGAAGCCGAAAGGCAAAAACAATTAAAAGACTTCTCTGTTCCCAAAAAGGCCTATGCGCAACATCTGGTTACACCCCCCGATATTATTGCTCCACAATTCAAAATACGAACACAATGGATCACCGTGATGCAAGCCAACCCCTTCTCAGGAAACAATGGGGAAAGTTGTCAAGATCATCTTCAAAGGTTCATTGACCTTTGCTCCTTGAACAAACTCCCAGGTGTCTCTGAAGATGCCATCCACCTTAGGTTGTTTAAGTATTCCCTCTTGGCCATGCTAGTAGCTAGTACAACACCATGGAGAGCGAAGAACATGTCACAACTTGGGAAGTTCTCCAAAGCAATTTCCTTGAGAAATTCTACCCCCCGTCTCTCACCTATGAACTTAGGGGTCAAATAACTCATTTTTCTATGTCCCCTGGAGAGTCTTTAGGTGAAGCCTAGAAAAGGTTCAAAGACTTACTTAGAAAGTGCCCCCACCATGAAATCTCTCAAGCCCAACTCATAGAGATTTTCTATCATGGTGTAGATGATGATACCAAATTCTTTCTCGATTCCTCATATGGAGGAAATTTCATGCATCAAAGTTTGACTAGAGCATGGGAGGTAGTCAAACAGGCTTCTGAAATGAGGGCTAGAAGAGGGATTGGCAGAATCCTTAAGGTAGCCAAGGTAGAAGTTAATAATGATATCCAAAGCATAGCAGAAAGCCTAAAATTAATTTCCTTAAAACAAGATCGGTTAGAGTCATCCTTGGTCACACATAGGTAGGCACCCGAACAACTAAAAGCCATGTATTCCCTTTGTGGTATTTGCCAAGGATACGACCATACCACCCTCTACTGTCAATATCTCTACAACATGCCCGTGCAACCTGAAGTAGGAGAACAACCAGAAGACCTCAACTCGAATCATACAATACCAGGCCAAGGTTACTACAATCCCAACCAACCTAGAAACCATCCTGGTTTTCAATACGAGAACCCTTCAGGCTCTGAGAACTCTAACCAACTTCAAAAAAGACCTCCCTACCCTCAAAGTAACAATCAACCACCACCTGGATTCCCATACAACAACCAAAGAAATTTTGGAAATCACCAAAATCGGCAACACTACCAACAATTCCAAAACCTAAACCTTCCACCCCAAAATCTAAACCAACCTCAACCTCCCCAGCCACCTCAAAATGCCCCCCCTCCTCCTCCTCCAAGTCATCCAAGCCTGGAAAGCATAGAACAAACCCTCATGGCCATACATGCCCACCAAAAGGCAACTGACGCATAGTTGGCCCGTCTGTTTGCCCAACAAAAACCTCCTGCTGGGACTTTTACAGGGCAGTCTGAAAACAACCCCAAACATCCTGAACAACTTAAGGTTGTCTCTACTCATTCGGGAAAGGTGCACGCCCCTCCCCCTCCAAAAAATCTTCAGATCCACCTATAGAATTTGAGGATGAGGACATGGTAGTTGTTGAACCCGAAGCCACACCCAAACCATCCGTCCCCGAAACCCCTCAAGTAGAAGAGGAAGAAACAGTTTGCAAACCCCGATTTCCCTATCAAGCCCACCTCAAACAAACAAGACTTGATGCCTGCTTCATGAAATTTAGGGATGGTATGAAAAAAATACATGTTGACATTCCCTTCCTTGATGCTTTGGCAGAAATGCCTAACTGGTCCAAGTACATGAAATCTCTCTTGACTAGGAAGTATGTTACTAAAGAATACAAGACTGTTAAACTTGCTTGGACCACATCAGACATTATCCTAAGTAAGATGCCTAAAAAACTGAAGGATCTAGGTTCTTTTGGAATAGGATGCTACTTGGGTGATAATGCTTGTAGAAAAGGCCTAGCAGATTTAGGAGCCAGTATATCCATCATGTCATATAGTCTTTGCCAAAGACTAGGATTCCATGACATGTTACCCACAACCACGACCATCCAACTGGCAGACTCATCCACAACTAAACCCATGGGAATCATAGAAGACATTCCGGTTAAAGTTGGAAATGATGCATACGTCCCTTGTGATTTTGTGATCATGGATATCAAGGAAGATTTACGCTACCCTCTCATTTTCGGACGTCCCTTCTTAGCCACTTCTCATGCCTTAATTGATGTTGAGGCTGGTACCATTTTGTTAAGGTTAGGGAAGCAAACCCTACAGTTTAGGGTGTTTGAAAGTATGAGAGGACCTAGTATTGAGGAAGAAGTCTACCTCCTTAATTGCATTGATGAATTTGTTGGGTTGTACAGGAGGCAGAGAAGCAGCGGAAACAAAAAAATTTTCTCCCAAACGTGGAACAAAAGGAATCACGTCAACATCTATATAATAGGAAAGATGGTTTTTGAATCATACCTTGTCCCGAGGCTTGCTCGGCGACAGTACCACGCACCTTGCGCGGTCTTCACCTCCGGTCTTGGACGGTGTCTGTGCAGCTCCTAGTCGCACCGGGACTAAAGACTCCTCCTCCTACCAGACTGTCGGATGACAGTTGTCCTCCTGAGCGGCAGTGTCCTCCCGCCTCTGAAGTAGTCCACACAGACCACCCAGAACTCCACTCTCCTTGTCCCACAAGGAAGTGGAAGGAGTCGCACCCTCCTGTTGACGTACTAGTCGTCAACACACTCTCCTGCTGTCAATTGCAACTGCAGTTGTCCTTCCCTTGCTGCACCTCCCTTTGCGGGGAGCACTTGCTCGGGCTCTCTCTCGGTTACCAAAACCAGAGAGAACGAAAACTTTGCAGAGCAATCAACTTGCACTGAGTTGTTCTCTGAGAAGCCCCTAATACCCCTATATATATAGGCGAGTTATGGGACAGGGTTCTCTGTGCCCGGCAATACGAGACTAAGAAGGAGTAGAAGGGTTCGAGATTTCCACAAAACCTGACAAACTGCGTCGGCTGAACTGATCGTTTCAGCCCTGAACCGATCGTCTGGACCTTCCAGCCGATCGGTTGGTCACACTAGCCGATCGTTTGGATCCCTGAGCCGATCGGTTGGACGCTCCAGTCGATCGGTTCGTGATCCTGGTTCAACACAAATTGACAATCCTATTTTGTTTCCTTGTTCTAATCGAATTAGATAAGCGAAACAAAAAATAGTTTCCCACCAATCTCACTTTCCCAACTCGCTTGGTTGTGCCAATTGAGCCGATCGGTTCAACCCTTGAACCGGTCGTCTCACCCTGGCCATGAGCCGATTGACTCATCTCATGAACCGATCGGTTCACCCAGCTCAGCCGATCGGTTCATCATATGAGCCGATCGGTTGGGAGTGCAGATTGTGCAGAATCAGTCAATTGTAGTTTTAATCAATCTGATACTCTAATCAATTGGTCCAACTCCTTGAACACTATGATACTGAGCTATCAATTGATTAAGTTTTTAATTGAACTAATAAACCCCTTTAGTAATCAATATGAACATCATTTGTGGATAAACTCCTCTTCCAGGTTAAATCCTATGTGTGTGACCCTGCAGGTCCATTTCACGTTGGCAGTGATAGTCCATAACATTTATGACATCACAAGCAATGAGCGGTGTCTAGTCACACATCATTGCTACCCAAGTGAAATAGAAAGTTGGAGAACAACTTTCATCCCTACAATCCGTGAATGGTGTTACAGTGAATGTATAATTCCTTTATCTCTGATATCCAGAATGAACTCGAGGCATGGAACAGTCATCCTGTCAATGTTCATTCATTTCCTTGATCTCAGAGTAGACCGAGTGAGATGTGTATGACATAAATATCACATATTGATTCACACATGCATGCGCATGCCTTTCTCAATCCTACTCATCAAGTGGACAAGGATATCAAACTCCCTTAGGAGGGACAAATCCCATATCTATCACTCACCCCTCAAAAGCCCCATGTGTCAAAGCCACCCAATCATCACATTTATAACAACCCATGTTTTAGGATTGCGTTTGATGATGTCAAAGTGTACCCAACGACATGTGTTGAGTGTAGTGATTTCAGGTCTAAGAATCACACTCACCACCATCACTGTGAGAGATGACTGTGACTACCAAGTCATGGTTCCATGTGTCGCTCTCACGGTGGGTCTGTCCGATACCTTATTCTCTAACAAGTACCTATGTGCTTGGTTTGATATCACTATATCATGACTAATGAGATTCTGTCATCAACCAACACACAATCTAGTCTTCAGTGTTATTGATGTCTATGGCTATTTCCACAATAACAACCGACTAGGGACTAAACAAGAATGTATACTCTTAACATCCATATGATCTCATCGTTTAGGTCATGAACGTAAAAGCATATGTCATTGAGTAAAACAATCTTTAGACATCTATCATGTTACACCATCATCTCAGAAACAGTTTAAACATATAGATTGGAAATTGCCTTTATTATTATTCAAACCAATTACAAAGTATCCCATTACAATCATCATATGACTTGCTCTATGGGCATACATACCAACAGACTCCCACTTGCACTTAGAGCCAGTCACCAAGGAAACGTAATCCTTGTGACCTAGCATGACCATCATGCTTCTGCTGAGATAGGGCCTTAGTCAGTGGATCAGCTATGTTGTCTTCAGTTGGTACTTTGCAAATCTTCACATCTCCTCGATGTACGATCTCTCGTATGAGATGGAAGCGCCGCAGTATGTGCTTGGACCGCTGATGTGATCTGGGCTCCTTAGCTTGTGCAATAGCTCCATTATTGTCACAATAAAGCTCAATTGCATCACAGCTACTGGGAACTACACCAAGTTCAAAAATGAACTTCCTGATCTACACAGCCTCCTTTGCTGCATGCGAAGCAGCAATATACTCGGCCTCTGTAGTAGAATCAGCAACTGTTTCTTGCTTGGAACTCTTCCAGCTCACAGCTCCATGATTAAGGCAAAACACAAATCCTGACTGCGATCTGTAATCATCTTTATCGGTTTGGAAGCTTGCATCGGTGTAACCCTTTACAACCAGCTCTTCCTCGCCGCCGTACACAAGAAACTGATCCTTAGTCCTTTGTAAGTACTTGAGGATGTTCTTCACGGCTGTCCAGTGAGCATCCCCGGGATCTGACTGGTACCTGCTCGTCATGTTGAGAGCATACGAGACATCTGGGCGTGTGCACAACATAGCGTACATGATGGATCCGATGGCTGATGCATATGAGATCCCATTCATCCGCTCCCTCTCTTCACAAGATTGGGGACATTGAGCTCTAGAGACGGTAACTCCATGTAGCATAGGGATGTTGCCTCTCTTTGAGTTCTCCATGCTGAACCGCTTCAGCAACTTGTCAATGTACGTTCTCTGACTTAGTCTGAGAAGCCTTCTAGATCTATCTCTATAGATCTTAATTCCTAGAATATAGGATGCTTCTCCTAAGTCCTTCATTGAGAAAGTTTTCCCAAGCCAAGTCTTTACCTTCTCTAAGGCTAAGACATCATTCCCCATCAAAAGTATGTCATCCACATACAATATGAGGAATGTGGTCGAGCTCCCACTAACCTTCTTGTACACACAGGGTTCATCTTCATTTTGAATAAAGCCAAATACTTTGACTTCTTCATCAAATTGAAGATTCCAACTTCGAGATGCTTGCTTCAATCCATAGATTGACCTTTGCAATTTACAGACTTTATTGGCATTCTTTGGATCTACAAAACCTTCAGGCTGTGTCATGTACACATCCTCATGAATATTACCGTTAAGGAATGCGGTTTTAACATCCATCTGCCAAATCTCATAGTCATAGTAGGCTGCAATAGCAAGCATGATCCTGATGGACTTAATCATGGCAACTGGAGAAAAGGTTTCGTCATAGTCAACACCTTGAATTTGTCGAAAACCCTTTGCAACCAATCTGCCTTTATAAGTTTGCACATTGCCAACCATGTTGGTCTTTTTCTTAAAGACCCACTTGCACCCTATGGGTTTTACCCCTTCGGGTGGTTCCACCAAAGTCCATACTTTGTTGGAGTACATGGATTCCATCTCGGATCTCATGGCTTCCAGCCATTTCTCAGAATCTGGTCCCTCCATAGCCTCTACGTAGGTAGTTGGATCATCATCTATGATCAACTCTCCACCTTCCTGAGTGACAAGGTATCCAAACCTCTCAGGTTCAAGGTGAGTCCTACTAGATCTACGAGGTCCTTGTGTTACTTGAGGAGATTGAGATTCCACAACACCTTGTGAATCTACATTTTCCTCTTGTACATCTATCGGTTCAATGTTTTCTTGTTGGGCTTGAACCTCTTCAAGCTCTATATTCCTCCCACTGCTTCCTTTGGAAATAAATTCCTTCTCTAGGAACACAGCTGTCCTGGCAACAAACACTTTGTTGTCAGTAGGGTGGTATAAGTAATATCCCCTCGTTTCCTTGGGGTATCCAACAAAATAACATTTATCGGATTTGGGTCCAAGTTTATCAGGAAACGTTTTCTTGACGTAAGCTTCACAACCCCAAATCTTCAGAAAAGACAAATCGGGACGCTTCCCGTACCATATCTCATATGGTGTCTTTTGAACCGATTTAGATGGTACACGGTTAAGCATAAACGCGGCGGTTTCAAGAGCATGACCCTAGAAAGAAATTGGAAGATCAGCAAAACTCATCATTGATCGCACCATATCTAACAATGTGCGATTCCTTCTTTCAGACACACCATTATGCTGTGGTGTTCTAGGCGGAGTCCATTGTGATACAAAACCATGGGCTCGCAGAAGGTCCTCAAACTCCTGGCTCAAGTATTCTCCACCTCAATCGGAACGAAGTGCCTTAATACTCTTACCAAGCTGGTTCTGTACTTCATTCATGAAATCCTTGAACCTTTCAAGGGTTTCTGACTTATGTTTCATCAGGTACACATAGCCATACCTACTGAAATCATCAGTGAAGGTAATGAAGTACTGACACCCATTTCTGGCATTAGTTCTAAAAGGCCTACATACATCAGTATGTATGAGTCCTAATAGATCACTAGCTCTCTCACCTTTACCTGAAAAGGGAGTCTTGGTCATCTTGCCCAACAAACAAGATTCACATGTCTCTATTGATTCATAATCAAAAGAGTCTAGATAACCATCTCTATGGAGTCTAGAAATGCGCTTCTCATTTATGTGCCCTAGACGACAATGCCAGAGATATGTTTTGTTTGAGTCGTTGAGTTTTTGCTTTTTGGTGTTTACGTTGTATACACTTGTCTCCAAGTCTATCAAGTATAGACCTTAAGACATAGGGGCACTGCCATAAAAGATCCCATCTTTAGAAATGGAACACTTTCCATTCTTAATAAGAAATTCAAATCCATCTTTGTCCAAACAAGAGACAGAAATGATATTCCTATTTATGGCAGGTACATAATAGCAGTTCTTCAACTCTATTATTAGCCCACTTGGTAGAGTTAACTCATAGGTTCCTACGGCACTGGCGGAAACTCTTGCCCCATTAGCAACACGTAGTTCAACCTCGCCTTTCCCTAAAGGCCTACTTCTCTTAAGATCCTTCACATTTGAACAAATGTGAGATCCGCATCCGGTATCAAGTACCCATGACGAAGAAGTAGTAAAGTTAATCTCTATCACGTATACACCAGAAGTAGAGATCTCTATCTCTGACTTCTTCTTCCATTGTTCCTTCCATCCTCTCATGTAGAAGAAATTGGCTTGGCGAGAGAACACTTCTCTCCCTTACCTTCTTTCTTCTTCACCAATGCATTAAGCGTACATAGAGTGGATTCTAAGGCTCCTGGTATATCTGTATTGTGCAGAACACTTCTCACAGTCCTCAACCAGTTATGGAATTTATTCTCAATTAGTTTGCCCATTTTAAAAGATGATTCTTTTGCCATTCTACAAGAGAAAATTTGCATTTGTCAAAACCCTTTTTGATTTGATTTGAATAAATTTGACGATATTTAATTAGGCCTTTAATTAATTACCGCTCCCACTATTTTGACTCAAATTGATAGCCCTCACCATCAATTTGGAAGATTGCAACGCACAATCTTCTTGTGGGTCAAGATCCTGAAATCCTCTGAGCCATGGACCAGCTAGGGCTGTCACCCACAACTCAAATCTCTCAGGTAGGCAACTCTTGCCAATTGCATCATATGCAACTCTTGAAAGATGTCATATGCAACTCCTTGCAATGATCATCTCCATGCCTCAAGGCGCTAGATCCTATATAGGTCACCTTGTTAAGTCCGACCCAAAGCTAACACGATGAACATGTACCCTGCTAGGGCAGACCCACACATTCATCCTTCACGCTTCCACGAGATAGACGATGCACCACGCTAGGTCGTGCCCACACTTAGTCGATCAAGCTTTTCACGTGTGTCGCATTTGGAAGGCATCTAAAACTTAATATTTAATGAGGGATTTGGTTTTTATATACATATACATATCCAATCACCACAATATATAGTACGTATCATATACATGCTATATCCCACACAAAACATGCATAAACGATAAAAAGCAATGATTATGGCCATCCTATTTGTGATTCCTCGAGCCAAGAGGAATCACGGTCATCTAGGTCTACATCACATGCAACCTGTACAAGATGAAATTTTTTCCTGCCTTTTTGGGTTTGATCAGCTCATCTCCATGACTGATCGGCTCGCCATCAGGTTGGTTGTTCGGGTGCCACCACCCGATCGACTGGCGCCTCCAGCCGATCGATTCACCGGTCATCGTGCATCTCCTCTGGTCGCCACCCGCTCATCACGTTCCTCGAACCGGCCATCTGGATCACCAACCGATCGGTTCACTCCTTGAACCGGTCGTCTTCAGGTTGTCCGCCGTTCTTTGACATAACAGGAAATAAAATCTATCCTATTTTACAATTGAATGGTGAAACCACGAGTTACATTTGGGGGGAGCAAAGGTAGGAAAAGAATTCTCGAATTATTTCGAGTTACATCAAGAATATGAGAAAGGGAATCGGTGCGCAGACTGAGATGCAAGCAACCACACAAACAACCACACACAGATATAGGGGTTTATACGGCATAATCATGCTACACATCCACCACAAAACTCATTTAAGGGTGACGCGTATCAAGTGCATTAATATTACATATCATATATGTATATATATTAGGGATTTGTGGATTGGACATGTATAAAGCCGATATTATTCGCATCGCATGCAATAATTAAAGGTGACAAACCAAAAATCGATCATATCGATAATCCTAAAATATAGAGAGGTTGACCTGGCTCTGATACCACTGTTGGGTTTTATAGGAGGCAGAGAAGCAGCGGAAACAAAAAAAATTTCTCCCAAACCCGGAACAAAAGGAATCGCGTCAACATCTATATAATAGGAAAGATGGTTTGTGAATCATACCTTGTCCCGAGGCTTGCTCGGTGACAGTACCACGCACCTTGCGCGGTCTTCACCTCCGGTCTTGGACGGTGTCTGTGCAGCTCCTAGTCGCACCGGGACTGAAGACTCCTCCTCCTACCGGACTGTCGGATGACAGTTGTCCTCCTGAGCGGCAGTGTCCTCCCGCCTCTGAAGTAGTCCACACGGACCACCCAGAACTCCACTCTCCTTGTCCCACAAGGAAGTGGAAGGAGTCGCACCCTCCTATTGACGTACTAGTCGTCAACACACTCTCCTACTGTCAATTGCAACTGCAGTTGTCCTTCCCTTGCTGCACCTCCCTTTGCGGGAAGCACTTGCTCGGGCTCTCTCTCGGTTACCAAAACCAGAGAGAACGACAACTTTGCAGAGCAATCAACTTGCACTGAGTTGTTCTCTGAGAAGCCCCCAATACCCCTATATATAGGCGAGTTATGGGACAAGGTTCTCTGTGCCTGGCAATACGGGACTAAGCAGGAGTAGAAGGGTTCGAGATTTCCACAAAACCTAACAAACTGCGTCGGTTGAACCGATCGTTTCAGCCCTGAACCGATCGTCTGGACCTTCCAGCCGATCGGTTGGTCACACCAGCCGATCGTTTGGATCCCTGAGCTGATCGGTTGGACGCTCCAGTCGATCGGTTCGTGATCCTGGTTCAACACAAATTTACAATCCTATTTTGTTTCCTTGTTCTAATCGAATTAGATAAGCGAAACAAAAAATAGTTTCCCACCAATCTCACTTTCCCAACTTGCTCGGTTGCGCCAGTTGAGCCGATCGGTTCAACCCTTGAACTGGTCATCTCACCCTGGCCATGAGCCGATCGACTCATCTCATGAACCGATCGGTTCACCCAGCTCAGCCGATCGGTTCATCATATGAGCCGATCGGTTGGGAGTGCAGATTGTGCAGAATCAGTCAATTGCAGTTTTAATCAATCTGATACTCTAATCAATTGGTCCAACTCCTTGAACACTATGATACTGAGCTATCAATTGATTAAGTGTTTAATTGAACTACTAAACCCCTTTAGTAATCAATCTGAACATCATTTGTGGATAAACTCCTCTTCCAGGTTAAATCCTATGTGTGTGACCCTGCAGGTCCATTTCACGTTGGCAGTGATAGTCCATAACATTTATGACATCACAAGCAATGAGCGGTGTCTAGTCACACATCATTGCTACCCAAGTGAAATAGAAAGTTGGAGAACAACTTTCATCCCTACAATCCGTGAATGGTGTTACAGTGAATGTATAATTCCTTTGTCTCTGATATCCAGAATGAACTCGAGGCATGGAACAGTCATCCTGTCAATGTTCATTCATTTCCTTGATCTCAGAGTAGACCGAGTGAGATGTGTATGACATCAATATCACATATTGATTCACACGTGCATGCGCATGCCTTTCTCAATCCTACTCATCAAGTGGCCAAGGATATCAAACTCCCTTAGGAGGGACAAATCCCATATCTATCACTCACCCCTCAAAAGCCCCATGTGTCAAAGCCACCCAATCATCACCTTTATAACAACCCATGTTTCAGGATTGCGTTTGATGATGTCAAAGTGTACCCAACGACATGTGTTGAGTGTAGTGATTTTAGGTCTAAGAATCACACTCACCACCATCACTGTGAGAGCTGACTGTGACTACCAAGTCATGGTTCCATGTGTCACTCTCACGGTGGGTCTGTCCGATACCTTGTTCTCTAACAAGTACCTATGTGCTTGGTTTGATATCACTATATCATGACTAATGAGATTCTGTCATCAACCAACACACAATCTAGTCTTCAGTGTTATTGATGTCTATGGCTATTTCCACAATAACAACCGACTAGGGACTAAACAAGAATGTATACTCTTAACATCCATATGATCTCATCGTTTAGGTCATGAACCTAAAAGCATATGTCATTGAGTAAAACAATCTTTAGACATCTATCATGTTACACCATCAACTCAGAAACAGTTTAAACATATAGATTGGAAATTGCCTTTATTATTATTCAAACCAATTACAAAGTATCCCATTACAATCATCATATGACTTGCTCTATGGGCATACATACCAACAGAATTAACCCAACTAAGGCAAGAATGGGAATTAGTTGATGATCCCCTACGCACTACCCTCACTATCCCCGCCGAATGCGATTTTGACAATGAACCATCAAATAAACTCAAGATTCATTTGGATAACTTTGAGGAAATTCCATGAGCTGAGATTGAGGACCTTAAAATGATTTCCACCACAGAAAAACCTAAACCACCAAAGACCCCAAAATTGAAGACTCTACCCATAGGTCTAAAATATGTTTTTCTTGATGAGCTAGAACTATGCCCTGTCATCATAGACTCTTCCCTTCCCGTTGAATAAGAAACCAAACTTATGGGTGAACTTAGAAAAAAGAGCTGCCTTGGGGTACAAAATGACAGATTTAGTTGGGATATATCAATCCATTTGCATCCACAAAATCCCAATGATGGAAAATGGTAAACCTTCTTGAGACCCGCAAAGGAAACTCAACCCAAACATGAAGGAAGTTGTCCGTCTTGAAGTAATAAACTTTTGACTGCAAGAATCATCTACCCCATCTCTGACTCTCCTTGGGTCAGCCCTGTCCAGGTCGTTCCCAAAAAGGGTGGGACTACAGTCATTAGGAATGAGAAGAATGAGCTCATCCCCACCCGTACCGTCACAGGGTGGAGGATGTGTATTGACTATAGGAAACTCAACAAAGAAACTAGTAAAAACCACTTCCCTCTTCCCTTCCTCGATCAAGTTCTTGAACGTTTAGCTCATCAACAATACTTTTGCTATTTAGATGGCTACTCAGGTTTTTACCAGATTCCCATTCATCCTGAAGACCAAGAGAATACCACTTTCATATGCCCTTTTGGTACATACTCTTTTAGATGAATGCCCTTTGGCCTATGCAATGCACCAGCCACATTTCAAAGATGTATGTCTACCATTTTTTTAGGGTTAACTGATACTGTCATGGAAGTGTTCATGGAGGATTTCTCTATCTACGGAGATAGTTTTGATTCCTGCCTTCAAAATCTCTCCCTTGTCCTAGATAGATGTATTGAATCATACGTAGTCCTTAATTGGGAAAAGTGTCACTTCATGGTCAAGGAGGGTATTGTTCTAGGCCATAAGGTGAGCAACCAGGGCATTGAAGTAGACCAAGCTAAGATTGAGGTCATCACCAAGCTGCCTCCCCAAATCTCACTCAAATACATCCGATCCTTCCTAGGACACGCCGGTTTATATCGGCGATTCATCCGTGATTTTTCCAAAATCACAAAACCTCTCACCAATCTTCTTTAAAAGGAGGTGCCTTTCTATTTCGACACAACATGCATGGAGAGCTTTCTATGTTTGAAAAAGGCTCTCACCACCACTCCTATCATCCATGCTCCTGATTGGGCCTTACCCTTTGAAAACATGTGCGATGCTAGTGATTTTGCTGTAGGTGCCATTTTACGACAAAGAATTGACAAAAAACACCATGTCATCTATTATGCATACAAGACCTAAGATGAAGCTCGACGAAATTACACCGTCACCGAAAAAGATATGCTAGCCATTATTTATGCATTTGATAAATTTTGCTCAAATCTTGTTGGTTCAAAGGTTGTTGTCTACACGGATCATGCAACTATTCGCTACCTCATGACCAAAAAAGATGCCAAGCCTAGACTCATAAGATGGATTTTGTTATTGCAGGAATTTGATCTAGAAATCGTAGACAAAAAGGGATCTAAAAATGTCATGGATGACCACCTCAATAGACTTATCTATAACTCCATTGATGAAAATACAATAAATGAATCTTTACCCAATGACCAATTGCTCAAGGTAAACTCTCAATTTCCTTGGTTTGCTGATTTTGTAAACTATTTAGCTGTAGGTGTATTACACCCTGAGTATACGAGACACTCTAAAGCTAAGTTTTTACATGATGTGAAAAATTATTATTGTGATGAACCTTATTTGTTTTGACTTTTCGCCGATGGTTTATATCTTCATTGTGTATCCCACGAAGAAAGCATCGCCATTTTGGAGCAATGTCACTCTGGCCCCTATGGTGGTCACATGTGTTCCCAAAAAATGGCTAGAAAGGTCCTACAATGCAGATTCTTTTGGCCCACCATATTCAAAGACTCGTATGATTATGTGCTTTCATGTGACCAATGTCAAAGGACGGGTAATATTTCCAAGCGTGACCAAATGCCCCTCACCTCTTGGCAGGAATTAGAAATTTTTGATGTCTGGGGAATCGACTATATGGGCCCATTTCCTTCTTCTTATGGGTTTACTTACATTTTAGTCGCAGTCAATTATGTGTCAAAGTGGGTTGAAGCCATACCTACTAAAACATGTGACTCTAAACATGTTAAGAAACTCTTTAAAGATGTCATTTTTCCTAGATTTGGAGTCCCTCGCACCGTCATTTCTGACGGGGGATCCCATTTTTTGGAGAAAAGTTTTGAGGCTCTTTTAAAAAAATATGGGGTTTATCACAAAGTCGCCACTCCTTACCATCCTCAGACCAGTGGACAAGTGGAAGTATCCAACAGACAAATAAAATCAATTTTAGAAAAAACTGTTGGACGGACTAGGAAAGATTGGGCGTTGAAAATCAATGACGCCCTGTGGGCATATCGTACTGCCTACAAAACACCCATTGGTACCACCCCTTTCAGACTGATCTACGGTAAGTCATGTCACTTACCAATAGAACTAGAGCACAAAGCTAGTTGGGCCATCAAAACATTGAATTTTGACCTTTCCATGGCTAAAGAGAAACATTTTCTCCAAATAAATGAGCTTGATGAGCTTAGGACGAGTGCCTACGAAAACGCAAGAATCTATAAAGACCGAACCAAAATGTGGCATGATGGTCATATTAAGCGCAATGATATTAGAGAAGGGGACCAAGTTTTAGTTTTTAATTCAAGATTACGACTTTTCCCTGGAAAACTCAAGTCGAGATGGTATGGCCCCTACATTGTCAAGTGTGCTCTGGGATAAAGTTTTGGGTGATTTTAAGGTCAATGGGCACCATCTTAAAAGATATATCACCACTGAATATGTTGTCTCTTCAGACTCAACCAAATTTCCACCCTTGCAGGATCTGAACCTCACTGACCCTTCACCTCCCCCAAACTCCAATTAATCTGATCATGGTTGAGCCACGACGTAAAATAAGGTGCTAGTTTGGAGGCAGCCAAACACTATCTTCCCTTCTCGTATGTTTTCTTGTTTTTAGTTTTTTTTTCTCGTTCTATTTTTCCTTGTTCCTACTGTCGAGCCAATCAGTTCTCTTTACCAGATGCTCAGTTCAAAGCTGAATTCACAACGACTCGATAAGACAAACGACTAGTTGGATTCCCAGACGCTTGACTCATCCGCCGACTGTTCCACACCTTTTCTGTTTTACGTTTGGCGGCGAAGGCAGACCAACCGATCGTTTGGTTATCCAACCGATCGGCTCGTGGTTCCATTGTTCTATATAACACATCCGACGCAAGAACGTTCTCTCATCTCCTCGCTTACCCTAGCCGCCTTCCCCACTATTCACTCAATCGCTCGAGCTTGCCGCATATCTGCCTGTAGTTCCGCCTGCTTCATAGACGACCGACTTGATTCTTAGCCAGACGTCTGAGCTATTCTGCTGCTCAGGCACTGCCTCGCCCCCACCGATGCAACTTCCAAAGCACCTTTCCGCCCTCTCTTCGGCCGACCGGTCTCATCTCGGCCGGCCGTCTGGCCTCCTTTTTCTCTGCTTCTCTGGATCCTTCCAGCCGCCCTCCTGGTCACGATCTCGCCCGACTGGACTTTCTACCATTCGTCTGGATTGACAGACGACCGACAGGGCCTCCATCGCCACCTGCTCAATAAGGCGGCTAAAGCATGATCCGTCGAGTGCTCAAGTTGCTCCAGCCGCCCGGCTGGACTGTCCGCCGCCCGTCTCGATT
This sequence comes from Alisma plantago-aquatica, assembly GCA_963693085.1. Classification (NCBI taxonomy): domain Eukaryota; kingdom Viridiplantae; phylum Streptophyta; class Magnoliopsida; order Alismatales; family Alismataceae; genus Alisma; species Alisma plantago-aquatica. The sequence continues at coordinate 1,432,400,125 of OY856411.1, forward strand.
GACAGACAACCGACGGGTTCTCCATCGCCACACCCTTGACCTCCTCAATGAGCCGACCGTCAACTTGGTTTGCTGAGTGCTTAGATCCAGACTCAGCCGACCATTTGGTGCCTCCAGCCGCCCGTCTCAGACGCCTAAGATGCCCGTTTCAGCTGCCAGACGATCGTTTGGCTTCTCCAGACGATCAGTTTACTTCTCTAGAGGATCGTTTTCTCTCTGCAGTAGTAATGTTCAACCGTTTTCGCAAGGTAAAAGGCAAGGCCTCTTCATCCTCTTCCAGGGATCCTGCTCGCCGTTCCAGTTCTCATCCTGGCATCCATTTTTGCACGCCCTCTCCTACTGGTGAGTCTTCTCCCGAGTTAGTTGAGGAGATGCTTCGGGACATCGACGAGGCGGATGAGCTTCTCCTTGAGATGGAGGGAACTCAGAAGGCAGCCAATGATCTAGATTCGACCACCCCCCGGCCACCCCGTATAGCACCTATTCCGGGTAGCTACAATCAGTTCACCAGCATTGAACACCGCCATCGTTATGAGGATATGTTCGCAATTGGTGTTTCCTTGCCTCGTTGGGTGTGCGGCACAACCCTTGATGCTTTGGGCATCCGTGATGCCATCGACAATATCCTCCAAAAAAACCACATCGTTATCTTTCCCTACCATGTTACCTCCATCTACTGTGATCTTACCCTCTAGTTTTTGAGCACTTTTCGCAGGTTACACTGCTCTTTCGGAAACTCGAGTTGTAAATACCAGATTTTTGGGGAAAATCTGGAATCATCTGCCAAGCAAATCACTTCTTTTATCCTCGACGGCGGGGATGACTGTTGGCTAGAACAATGTATGGCACGGTCTCATGACTCCTACCCAGACCATTAAGACAGAGATAAGTTTTGGGTAGAGATCACCGAGCTTCTTCCCCGTCTTCCTAGTGGGCCAAAACCGTCCAGCATACACAACCCGGTGGTCTGTTACCTTCACCGTATTTTGGCTTGCACCATTTTCAGTCGGGAAGGTACTCAGGGCGCTATTACTTAGGTAGAACTTTATGCGCTTTGGTGTCTTTTACATGAAGAACCTTTTAATTGGGGCAATGCTATCATTGAGAATTTTGGTACGCAAGCTAGTCGAGCAACTTCCTCTTTTTTTCGCATTGGCTACTATGTTACCCAACTCGCCATCCTTTTGGGCTACACCCACATCGCCTTTCCTCTGCTTGAGCTAAAAAATCACCTCATCAACACTCACTATTTGTAGAATAGTAGGTTTATCCATTTGGGCACCGAGGGCGTTTATTACATTTTGTTCAAAGACACTCAGGTAGTCCTCCATCTCCTGTTACATTCACGGTTTGTAGCATCAAACTACGTCTACGAGTTGACTAATTTACCTAGCCATATACAGAGATTCTACATGGAGCATCCAGATCCAGACAACTTCCCCAAGCCACAGCCTCACAGGAGGAACCTCTCTTTAGAGGCACACGACGATGACACTGGACCACCACCGCCACCTTCTCGACGTCACACACAGCAACGACCAGACGACGACGTCGGCCCGTACGGCTTCTACGAGGTCTACACTCAGCTAGATGAGATTCAGCGAGAGCAGTAGAGATAGGGCCACCAGCTCAATCACATGTACCTGATGCAGCGTTCGCAGGAGTCTTGGCATGTAGACTGCGGTCGCTATGCCCCTACTCGACCAGCATATGAGGAGTACGGAGCACAACATAGTTATCCAGGTCCTGACTCCCCTTATTGGGGAGACTACTACTCCTCCCACCAGCAACACCCTCCACCACAGTGATTCTTCCCTCCATCTCGCTCTTAGAGTTTGCTCAGGTTGAGCAAATTTCTAAGTCTGGGGTGGGGGTGGGTGGTACGTGATCCACCCTTTATCTTCCCTTTTCAACATTTTTTTCTACATTTTTACTTGTCTTGCTTTGTTTACTTTCAAACATAAGGCCTTTATCCAATTGTCATGGAAGAGAACCAAATTGAGTGTTCTTTTGCTGTGCCAAGACTTGCTGGGCAATTTGATTTTCCAACATCCTTGTATGGGTGGAAATTCTATCCACCTTTTGAGAGAGTTGGGCAATTGCATCTTTCAAGAGCTTGTCATTGCCCTTAATCTCCTCATTTTTTTGCATCTATGTGGAGATAAATTTCTCCATCATGGCCTCCAAGGAAGAACTTTGGGTTTGTTGTTGCTGTTGGTAGCTCCTATTGTTGTTTAGGACCGACAGATTCCCATTGTTTTTCCAGTTGAAGTGTTGTTGTTGCTATAATTGCTAATGTCTATATTGGAAGTTTTGAGCATTACTAGTGTTCTGGAAGGAGAAATTAGGATGATCTCTCCATCCCGAATTGTCTGTGTTGGAATAGGGATTGTATTGCTTGTTCCCCTACATCCCAATGACATTGACTTGTTCTAGCTAGGCTCCCTTCATTCACATTAGGAGCAAAGCATGAAGAAGAAGAATGTCTAGAATTCCCACAAGATTCACATATCACTTTAGATTATTGGATTTGAAATGTAGTCATCTTCTCAAACTTTTGTGTAAGAACATCAAGTTTAGCAGCAATTAGATCGATGACGTCAATAATATGCTTCCCTCCTTGCTTCCCAGTTGAAGAACTAGCTGTAGAGGATGATTGCGCCTTCCTATCTGACCCCCATTGGCAATGGTTGAGCGCTATGTCTTCAATGATGTCATAAGCCTCTCTATACGACTTATTCATCAATGCTCCAATAGTTGCGACATCCAGTGTCATGTAGGTGTTGTAGAACAAACCATTATAAAACATTTGGAGTAGCAGCCAGTTGGTCAATCCATGGTGAGGACAAAGGCCTTGTAGGTCCTTAAACTGCTCCCATGTGTCATATAGAGTTTCTCCATCGGATTGAGAAAAGTTGGTAAGCCGGTTCCTTAGTTGGGTTGTTTTGCTCAGCGGAAGATACATTGTACAGAAAGCATTCAAGAGTTGATCCCAACTTTTGATAGACTTCTTAGAAAGAGATAAAAGCCATGCCTTGGCTCTATCTCTCAAGGAGAAAGGGAACAAAAGTAACCTTAATCCATCGGCGGATACCCCATTGATTTTGAAAGTATTCATGTACTCTAAAAATTCAGCCACATGAAGATTCAGATCTTCATTGATGGTACCCCTGAAGCAGTTCTGCTGGATCATATGCATCATAGAGGGAGCAATAGAGAAATTGTTCACTTCCATTGCAGGTAGATCAATGGATCCACAAATGTTTGTGGCAACCGGAATGGCGAAATCCTTCAAAGAATGGTCGTCCTCCATGGTTGGATCTTCTTGTGCGGTTTCTTTAAAAGGTGAAGATGATGGTTGTTGGTTCTTTTACACTAATGAGTTTCAATCTTAGGAAAAATCTTTTACTCAACTAACCAATTCCCGCAAGTATACGGAAGTAGTTGTAGTTGAGGTCAAATGCAAGGAGCTTTAGAATACCAATTAAACGCAATAGTGCTAAGGTTCAACAATCTAGACCATTTTAAAGGTGATTTGGTTGATTAGACTAGAATTTTAGGATTACACTAACAGTAAATGGATTACTAAAAGAGATTAAAATTCAAAATTATAAGTATCCCGGACTTAGGATTTCATCCACATATCATAACGTACAACAAGAGCATGAAATTTAAACATACTAAGCACTTATTTCAAAGGAGAGTTGTATGTTGCGCTTCACCTCTCGGTGCAAGTACAATGACCTTAACTCAATTCAACATTCCCATGTATGAATTTCATTTTGGAACACAAACCTACTCCTCAACTCCATAATTTCCACTCTTGTGGTAAAGAAGGAGTTGCCAAGTGAGTACCTCCTTACTTTCCTACCTATCTTCTTAGATCAAGCAAAAGAGCATAAAACATACACATAAGGTGGCCAACCATATATGCTGAAAAAGAAGAAATCGGTACTTACAAGGTGGAAAAACAAGTAACATATCATTTAGTATGAAATTGTCATGTTCCATACATGCTATGACATGGGAGCTACTCTGCCATGTCCAAGAAAAGGAAACTACTCATCCATACTAGTGTACAATAGAATATGCACAAAAATTTCAGAGTTTAACATGACTTAGAGAAGGTAAAGCTAAGAAAACCCAAAGTGTAACCCAAGAGGAGTAGAATTACACCTTTAGCATGAAATCTCACTCCTACAGCTGCTTTGAACTGGAAAAAACTCTCTCCCAAGAAGCTTTGTGGATTGGAGAAACTCTGTTGCACCTTGGAGAAGAAGCTTGCAGAAGAAAAGAAGAAGAATGGGGTTCTTTAGTAAGAAACCACCTTCTTCCACCTCCAAAATTGCCTTCCTTGCTCTAGCCTTGCTCTGGGATGAAAGAGTTTCAAATTATGACAAGAGATAACTGCTCCATAGAGTGGTTTCATCCTTTAACACGAAAGGAGTTGTATTTGAAAATTGCTGAAACTGGCAGGCACACGACGTGTCTTTCTTTGGACACGACATGTCCTGTCTCAGGCAGTTGTTCTGAGTGTAAAGAACACGACATGTTTGAATTAATACATGTCGTGTACTTTACCAGAAAGAGTAAGGTCTGGTTTTGAATTCCCAGGTATATGTCGTGTATTTTATGGACACACCGTGTACCTTTTTTCAATGATAGAAGCAATAAGCTGTCTGGAAATGTGCACGCCATGTCTTAAATAAGACACATCGTGTGCATTGCTGTTTTAGCAAAAATAAAGTTCTAAATGTTGCAAGGCTTGGAGAAATCCCAAATAAGACAAAATTGAGTTGGGAAACCTCCAATTTGATTCCTTTGAGGAAAATCTACAATACTCATCATGTGATAAGCAAAATAACAAAAAGGTGGCAAGAGTAATATGAATAGAGGCTAAATGAGAACAAAATGGACTAAATTTGTGCATGAAAACATGTGAAAATTTGATGTGGAAACCACACAACAAATCCCCCTAAGCTTGAACAATTGCTTGTCCTCAAGAAAAACGAGCATAGCCAAACAAATGAAGAAATTTTCAAGTCCATGCATGGATTAAACAAAATGAAGATATGCAATAAGCTCAACCAACCATGTAAATTAGGTTTATTTTCATATCCATCATCTCAATTTAAACATCAAAGAAGGAGAAGTTTTAGTTCTACAAATGTGGTCACAAATTAAGTGAAACAATCAACTAAACAACACTAAACATGATTTGGATAGTCAAGCCAAACAACTAGTGGATGTGCAACACAAAATTTTCTAGTTATTATGGATGTTATAATGAAATCTTAGTTAATTTTAACAATCTCAATTGATCTCTCTTCTCAAAAGATATGACAACTAATTTTTGGGATTCCTGCACTCAGCTGCTAATTTAGGCTTACACACACTTAGGGTGTCGATTGGGGTGTTATCTTTACCCTCTTTTGATTTTCATACCACCTAACCATGGTTTCCGGATCAGACTCACACTAGTCTAGCATTATATGTGGGTTTTTTGCCATATTTTATTGGGTAAAAAAAGAAAAAGGTAAAAGAGATTTTTGCACAACACAAGGGAGTCAACGAGAAAGTTAAGTTAACAAGATTCCATTCATAATTTTTGCAAATTTGCATTGACAAATCGGTTGTACATGCACTAAAAGTTTGGCAAGAATATACCGTATTCTGAACTGTGTTGTAGAGTTGGTTTATTCACTAAAATTTGATACTGTTACATGTATTTAGAAATCAAAGATGTGAAAATTGAGAGTTCAAGCTACAATTACAAACCAGGAGATTGTTCATACTCCATTTAGTTCATGCATGCTTTTTACTAATTCTTTCATATGGCCAAAAGAAATACAAGGTACAAGGTAGTTCAAGCATACAAGATGCAAAAGTTCATTCTAACACAATAGCCTCATTTCATACTAAACTTGCTATGAAGGGAAATATAGAATATGAACATAAAAGACTGAAATAATGAACTGACATGACCAACAAAAGGAAATGAAAAAAGCAAATAAAATAGAAACTACATTACGGGCCAGTTGCACCCCCAAGCTTGAAATATGCAGTGTCCTCACTGCATCGATCGAGCTCATGAAGGTAACAATCGGATACTTGTCATGGGTGAAAATCAATAAGAGGGGCCAGTGCCCCCATGGTCAGTCGAAAGAACTGGCTGACAAGATCATCCTCCGGGACATCCATCCGAGTGGGCTGCAGGGCAGACTCTGGCTATTGTGGCAGTGACTGATAAGGTTGTGGGATGGAGTAGTGGCCCTATGAGATGTGCCACAAATCCATGCGGTGGACCATGTCATGCATCGCAGTATACTACGTGCCCATCTGATCCAGGCATCCATCGATGTGATTGAACCACTGCTACACATAGCCGTACAGATGCCTGACATCAGGCATCACCCAGGAATACTCTATCTAGGTGTTGGTGGAGGGAGGTGGTGGATCAGAAGAAGTAGAAGGGGATGGAGGACCTGAAGGTGCTGAAGGACCTGCCCCGATATCATCAACAACTTTGGCTGCTGCTATCTCTTCATCAGTGGCCAATAGGACTTTCCAGTTGTCATTGTTCTCTAAAGTGGCATGCTCGGGATCTGGAAGGTCAATATACTGATCATCATCGAAGAACTGGAGGAACTTGTTGTCACAGTTGGGAACCCTCGATATCAAACCTACAGAGAGAAGATACTAAATATCTACCAAGTTTCTACCTGGTGCAGCCTCAAGCCCTATCAAATCAACCTTGAGTTTTTGTGCAATCAAAGTAATTAAATTACCACACATGATGTCATCAGTGTCCCTCTTCTTCACCTTCTTAATGTCAAGGAAATGTTGAAGAACATAGAAATAAACATTAATTTCATGCTCATACATCATGACCCATAAGAAAAAGAGATCTTGCTTCCCAACAACCCCTTGTGTTTCCTTCTTGGAAAAAACCCTGGTACTAAGACGGCGATGAATATACCGGAAGATAGGGTTGTGGATAGTGGATGCCCTGGCTGCTTTTGCCTCATGGTGGTCCTCATTTGAAATCTCAAACTAAAACTCATCGCTATGAAAAGTAGGCGGGTAAGCAATCGTGCCATCATAGTGACACTCCAATAACTCACAAAAATGCCGAAAAGTGATTTTGAAAGCACGACCCAAAAGCCTGAAATGTATAATTGCCAAAGGGCTCGATCTTTTTCAGTGGGTCTTGCTCGATGACAAGTGTTTTCAAAAACTAATATACAAGATAAGGGTAGGTGTTTGATACCGTAAGGAAGATGTAGCTCAACCCCAGGTCTTATAGGTGCTTGCGGACTTCATCCTTGAAGCCCAAAGTCATCATCGTTTGCTGGCAAGTAAACCTAGAAGGAAGAACTCTCCTTGCATCAAGAACTGGTATGTCAGGTCTTCTTCAGGGGTGACCCAAAACTGCATAGTTGAGATGTACCCTAACGCTTGGGAGGAACTGGCGCCGTTCTTGCTGTTCCTGGTCTGCTTGAATGGAGCCATCTCTGCTGCTAACTGGTTAACACATGTCGTGTGCTAAGGCAGACACGCCTTGTGTTAGAAAGAGAAGGTCGGCTCAAACTACAACACACACGCCATGTGCGAATAGATACACGATGTGTGCCTGGAGCTTAGTGAAAATCTACAGGTCACGAACGAAAGATTTTTGGGGAAGGATGGGGATGATGGCGGTGTCTTGCTTAGAGTTGACCCTCGCGTTATTTAGGTGATTGTAGTTGGAGAGGGTTGTTGACCTCCTTGGCATAGAGGAGGTGTTTGGAGAGTAGGATGGCATATTTCTTTCTCACGACCTTGTTGGAGAAGAAAATGGCCGGCTTGAGGTAGAGAATGACGGTGGCGGCTTGCTGCTATTTGCTTCTTTGGGGTCGACGACAGTGGCGGCTTGTCGAAGAGTAGCCCCTTCTACTAGGGTACGCAGTAGCAATAGAAAGAAATGACGGTGGTTCTTGTAGCTTGAGGCAGACAAGCTGTGAGCAAGGAATACGACTGCTTGGCTGCTAGCTTGAGGAAGAAGACGACACAGCTGACGAACATGGCACGGCGACAGCGGCGGTGAGTGCTAGGGCACACGGCAACTAGGAAGAAGAGGGTCAGGGCACACGGCTGCTCAGACTTGAATGAAAATTTGAGTGAGAGGGTTGGCCATGTGCTAGGTTATAAACCTGCATTTTTGTCAAAAGACACAGCGTGTTCAAATTAAGACACACTGTGTGTCTTTTCCTAATTCCCTTTCTGTAATAAAAGACACATCGTGTTCTATAACGCCCATGGCGTGTAAATTTCTAGAAATTCAAAATGCCCATTTTCACTGATAACTACACGTCGTGTGCTAATAAAGACACGTCATGTACTTTTTCCAAGCAGCTTATCCCTTTTCCTTCTTCTATGATACACATTGTGTCTAATTTAGGACACAGCGTGTACTTTTCCAGAATACTTGACGTTTCCTTTTCTACTTTGGAACATAGTGTGTGCAAATAAAGACACGCCGTGTGTTTCTTTAGAATTCCTTTTGCCTCCATTTTCTTCTTGGGGACATGTCGTGTCTAAATTAGAACACACCATGTACTTTTCTAGGTTGAGGAGAAATTGTATATGTTGATCGATGACACAGTGTGTCAAATAAAGACACGTCATGTACCTGGAGATATAACTCGTTTGCTATGTTTCTGGAAGTCGAGACACACCGTGTCTTAATTAAGACACATCGTGTCTTCTATAGTTTTTGCAGAAAACAACTTGTTTCATCACAGAATTAATTACAGATATGCAATGGAATTGTCTAAATTATTACATTCATCCATGACAAACTTATTTACAAAACTAAGAAGTGTTTTTGACTCAAATGATAAGAAAAGAAATCTATCCTAATGAGGGTTCAAATCCCACGAGGTTCCTCCATTTAGAGTCCGTAGTGATACTCTTCAAATTGTCTTTCATGCATTTTGAAGGGAGCAAGAAACTCCATTGTGAACTTCATCGCCCGAGGTATACAACTTGCAACGTTGCCCATTTACTTTGAATGCTTGATTCATCCCTTTTTAGGGCTTCATCTTGTGTCATATTGCATTTCCACCACATCTATACTTGTAAGATTACATGTTATTTCCCCCAATATGCTTATTTCTATCAAATGCTCTTATGGAGGCTTTTTGCATTTTTTATAGGTACTTTGTCCACTACTTGATGACATGGAAAGAAGATGGTCCAATCTAGGGTTTCCTCAAGCTTGGAGGAGCCCAAAATGAGGATGAAACCACTCCCAACCTACCCCAAGTAGTCAAAGAATGTTTTGAAGCAATACCCTCCATTGATGATCAAGTTCAATGCTCAAGTGCATGGGAGGGACACCAAAACGGCCGTGGTACTCCACCATGGCCGTGGTGGACATGCCCCAATCACAAAAAATCATTGTAACTTCCAGAATTTGATGAATATGGCCAAAACGGTCGTGGTGAGTGTTATGCCTGTGGTAAAAGGTCCCCACCACGACCGTGGTGACCCCCCACGACCATGGCCATCCATGTACATCTCCCTGTGATCTCCACCATTTTAATTGACACGACCTTTGTACACCACCACAGTCGTGCTCACCCCTACTCACCACGGCCGTGCTACTCACAAAACCTACCCATTTTTCCACTGATTTCCCCATTTTGCCCCTACTTAACCTAGTGCTTCCCCCACACCTATATACCTAGGTGGCGGCTAGGGCATGAGGTAAGCTACCTTCCACCACCTCCTAGATCCCCATTTTAGCCCCTTAGCCATTCCACTCCATTTCCACCTCCATTCCACTCCATGTCACCATTCCACCACCAAAACACTAGTTTATACTAGTTCCTACCCATAATCCCCTTCATTCCACACCCTTGCACCTTGGAGGAGAGAGGAGGTCATCTTGCAAAAGCTGGAGAGGAAGATTCCTTCATCTACACAAAGCTTTATGGCTTCTTCTACCTCTTTCTCCTTTCTTTTTGTATTTTCCATTTCCATGAGTAGCTAGGCCCCCTTGGGTGGGCTGTTTGGGGGAAATTATGTTACTTTGATACCATGTTGAGGGAAAATGACATCTAAACCTTGTAAATCAATTTGTTAATGATTGTATTCTATTTGCATCTCATTCTCCATGAATTTCTTGTTGGTTTGTGTGTGAAATCACCTAGGAATTTAGGCAAATTGCTTATATGTGTGAATTTTGGGATTTGCCCCTAGGTCCAATTCTTGGATCCCTAGGTTGCCTCCCATCTTTCTACATCCTAATTAATCTCCCTAAACCTATGTTAGAGATCTAAGTAGCTAGGTCGGATAATTCTAGTGCAATCTGCATGGAGCCTTCTCAAGGCTAGAATGTGGGGGAATTGGGGTCCAAAGCCCTAATTTCACCTCCCCATTACTACCCTCAGCCCCTAATTGCCCTAGGAATGTATAATCTACAAACCTAGAATTGATTAGACTCTAATTGAATCGAACCTAATCCCTATACCAATTGATCCTTGTAAGGGTAGTAGGAGGTGTTAGGGATAGTTTCCCTACACACAACCTAGCATATCCATGACCAGTTAGTAGATTAGGTTAATTGATTAGACTCTAACTTGTTGTTTGGTTTGGATAGTCTAAATGGAATCATAATGTTCATATGTCACCCCCAACTTAAGTGATAAGTTCACACGCCTAAACAACCCATACCTCTATTTACTGCTTAAAACCCTAGTTTTGTGCTTGCTTAGCTTAATTAGTTCTTTTCTTGCTTAGATAGCTTCTTGCCTTGCTCTTGCCTTGTTCATGCTAGCTTAGCTCTCTAATTGCTTTGCTGCCCTTCTCTTGCTTGCCTTAGTGTAGTTTTCACTTTCATACCTAGCTTAATCCTTGCTTGCCTGTTTAGCCTTAATTTAGTCTAGTGTTAACATAGATTTCATTCTTGCTTTTAATTCCTCGCTTGTTCATAGTAGTTTAACAATCAAAACAACCTTCAAACCCTCAACCAAGTCTCCGCAATAGGAACCCAGCCAAACTAACCTAGCTCTAGAGCCTCCTCTTCTCCCTGTGGATCGACCCTATACTTGCCGCCTTCCTATACTATGAGACGACCCCGTGCTCTTGCGGGTGTAGTTGTTTTAGTGTGAGTAGGTGTTGAGTTAGGCTTTATAAATATCAAAAGTGAATCCACCGTGTGCTTCCGTCCGTGGGGTTGCATCTATTCAAAACTCCAATTGAGTATTGTGTAACACCATTGGCGGTAATGCACCAAGCTTTATAGCGTCGTTGCCGGGGCTTTGAGGTGCTCATCCTAACTAGTTAGTTTTTCTTTGACTTTTTCTACTATCCTCATCATTGCTATTGTTTATTCATCATTCTTTGCATTCTTTGTGTATATTGGTTTACTAACTTGTTCTCTTTTGTTTGGTTGTACTTTGTGCATGTGACAAGCCATTCGAGGAAGATAAGATGGAAGTCCAAGATGCACGAACCCATCCATTTCCTCCACCGCCCTACCTCCAAGGCTATACTAAGCCTTACACACCCCCACCACCTCCATCGCCACAACCTTCCCACCATTTCACCTTCCATCCTCAATTCCCTCCTTCACCTCAATTCCAAATTCCACTAACAACAATGCCACCACCACAACTATCACATGCTCCCCCTACTTCCTATGAGCAAATGGATATGGTTTCAATCATGGGGTGTGACAAGGTTGTTGTGAAGGTTATCAGGGGAGGGAAGAATTTTGACAAAGATCTTAATGAAGAGCCATTGCCAAAAAGTCCTTGTACACAAGTGTTCCATATGATTGAAACCCCCTAATTTGGTGTCTATGAAAACCCATTTCTCAAGAGGGAGAGAGAGAAACTATGGCATGAGATTATTGAAGGTCTTAAGACTGATTAAGATCTATGATGATGATCCTGAAGGAGAGAAAATTGTTGAGAAGAACTCAAGAAGATCGCATGACCCTTGGGAGGAAGATCAATCAAGGAAAGAATTTGAGAGGATTTCCTATGATGGGGGTGCAAACATTTTGTTTTTGGACAATGGTTGATGGTGAATGAACAAGAAGCCTGGTTGAAGGCACAAAACTTAGCACTTGTGGGAGGCAACCCATATAGGTTTGGGAAATTTTGACCCAACCTTCACTTTTTGATACTTTTTCTTTATTTTTACACTTTCCAAGAAAACACACACACACACTTGTGTTTAATAGTTTTTGTCTAGTTTTAAGATGTGCAGATGATAACAGGGTGAAATGAAGGAAATTTGAGTACAATTGAGAGAAGGATTCAAAGAAAAATCACTTTGGGTCAAGTTTTTGAGTGTTTGATGTTCCTCATTTTGAGAGTATAGCTACAAGGACCACCACGGCCTTGGCACATCAATACGACCGTGGTCATTTGCATGAAAAAACGCACCAAGTCCCTGGATTCAGAAGAAAAATTGAGAAAAACTAGAAAAGGACTACACCACGACTGTGCCAGAAAAGCACGGCCGTGCAACCTAAAGCCACCACGGCTATGTTGCGCAGCACGACCGTGTTGCAGACCAATTTCAACAACTTAAGGCAGATTAGTGGGGCAACTACTATGCATATCCTCCACCACAGGGAGGAACACCACCAGAGCCTCGAGAGAGCCATGATCGTCTACCCTATCATCCTAAACTCTAGGATCATGCTGAGGACATCATGATTCAAAAGTTTGGGGTGGTAGGGTAGGTATGCCCTAGTTTCACTTTGCATTTCACCGGCCACATCCACTTTTGTTTTCTTGTTTTTGCTATCTACCTTAGTCATCTTTACTACTTTGCATACTTGGATGTCATGTATTTTACTTTCTTACAATTTTTGCGTAATTTTAAAAAAAAATTACACTTCTTGCCATGCATTGCATATCATGCAAATTTTTGGAAATTCTTGCATGTTATATCCAGTATTTTCTTGTTTACTGCTTTAAGTTCAATAATATAGACTTAGATGTGATTGAAGGCAACTTGGCACTGTTTTGGACAATTTTTCCTAAATTTGAGATTTCTCGTCTAAAAGTGTGTTTCATCAGAATCTCTACTTTTTGGATTAAAAAGGATCACCTTTGACAAATGCAAGTGACTTACCATTGTTTATTGCTAAATGGTTTCAATTCTTGACTATTTACATGTGCATCACCTTTCTTGTGTTTGTGAATGATTTGGTTGATTTGTGACTTGAGCAAGCTATGAGTGCTTAGTGTCTATGAAATCACTTGACTGAAGTATTAATTTTAAGTTGTTCATTCATGTGGTGTGACATTTTTGGATGAAGTGTTAGATTAATTTTCATGAAGGAGACCTTATGTTAAGAATCACGCCAATGATCCCTCTTTGACCAGACTATTCACTCACCATCTTCTTACCCATCCGCCTAATGAAAGGATGCCAAAGTGCACATCTTAGCCGTGGCCACCTTCAAAAGTTTGGGGTGGCCACATCTACATCTCACCCCATCACCCCATCACCATATCCCCTTCCTACCCCAAGGGCAAAGAAAATGAAACGAAAAAAATGCAAAATGCAAAAAGAAAATAAAAGGTTCTCCTATTTAAGAGCATCTAAATAAAGAAAAGATGAGTGCTCTACGTAATAGCACTCCAAAATCTTACTGCAATCCTTTCTTCCATTTTCATACCTAATGAGCTAGGAAACATCAAACCTAGCTCATCTTGCCCTTTCTAAAGCCGTGTGGGTCATTTGGTGTGAATTGTAAACATGAGGTTGAAATCATGAAGGTGAAACAACACTCCTAGTCATCCTTGATTAACGCCATTATGAAACGATCTACCTGGAACAACATGAAAGAAATATGGATAACTTGTGTATTCTATGCACTATATTTTAAGTTCATATGCTTTGTGCTCTTTTCATGATTGGTTTGTGAAAGTAGGATAGGAGAGAGGTGGAATGCATGCACTTAGTCATTTTTTGATCCCATTAAGCAATAATCACCTTTTACATTGCATTTGTCATGTCTTGACTGTGAAAAGTTTGTAGAGAGATTGAGTTGGAGCATACTTGAGGACAAGTATGTTTTAAGTTTGGGGTGGTGATTCAGCCCTATTTTAGGGCTTCATCTTGTGTCATATTGCATTTCAACCACATCTATACTTGTTACATTACATGTTATTTCCCCCGATATTCTTATTTCTATCAAATGCACTTATGGAGCCTATGTGCATGTTTTATAGGTATTTTGTCCACTACTTGATGTCATGGAAAGAAGATGGTCCAATCTAGGGTTTCCCCAGGCTTGGAGGAGCCCAAAATGAAGCCAAAACCACTCCCAACCTACCCCAAGTGGTCAAAGCATGTTTGAAGCTATACCCTCCATGGATGATCAAGTTCAATGCTCAAGTGCATGGGATTACACCAAAATAGTTGTGGTACTCCACCACAGCCGTGGTGGACATGCCCCAATCACAAAAAATCACTGTAACTTCCAAAATTTGATGAATATGGCCAAAACAATCATGCTGAGTGTTATGCCCGTGGTAAAAGGTCCCCACCACGGCTGTGGTGACCCCCCACAGCCGTGGCCATCCATGTACATCTCCCTATGATCTCCACAATTTTAATTGACATGACCGTTGTACACCACCATGGCCGTGCTCACTCCTACTCACCACGGTCGTGCTACTCACAAAACCTACCCATTTTTCCACTGCTTTCCCCATTTTGCCCCTACTTAACCTAGTGCTTTCCCCACACCTATATATACCTAGGTGGCAGCTAGGGCACGAGGCAGGCTACCTTTCACCACCTCCTAGCTCCTCATTTTCCCTCCTTAGCCATTCCACTCCATTTCCACCTCCATTGCACTCCATTTCACCATTCCACCACCAAAACACTAGTTTATACTAGTTCCTACCCATAATCCCCTTCATTCCACACCCTTGCACCTTGGAGGAGAGAGGAGGTCATCTTGCAGTAGTTCGAGAGCAATATTCCTTCATCTACATTGAGCTCCATGGCTTCTTCTACCTTTTTCTCCTTTCTTTTTGTATTTTCCATGAGTAGCTAGCCCCCCTTGGGTGGGCTGTTTGGGGGAAATTATGTTATTTTGATACCATGTTGGGGGAAAATGTCATGTAAACCTTGTAATTCCATTTGTTAATGATTATATTCTATTTGCATCTCATTCTCCATGAATTTCTTATTGGTTTGTGTGTGAAATCACATAGGAATCTAGGCAAATTGCTTATATTTGTGAATTTTGGGATTTTCCCCTAGGCCCAATTCTTGGATCCCTAGGTTGCCTCCCATCTTCCTACATCCTAATCAATCTCCCTAAACCTAAGTGAGAGATCTAAGTAGCTAGTTCAAATAATTCTAGTGCAATTAGCGTGGAGCCTTCTCAAAGCTAGAATGTGGGGGAATTGGGGTCCAAAGCCCTAATTTCACCTCCCCATTACTACCATAGGCCCCTAATTTCTCTAGGAATGTCTAATCTAGAAACCTAGACTTGATTAGACTCTAATTGAATTGAACCTAATCCCTAACCCAATTGAGCCTCATAAGGGTAGTAGGGGGTGTGAGGGATAGTTCAATGGCCAGTTAGTAGCTTTGGTTAATTCATTAGACTCTAACTTGTTGTTTGGTTTGGAAAATCTAAATGGAATCATAATGTTTATATGTCACCCCCAACTTAAGTGATAAGTTCATACCCCTAAACACTCCATACCTCTCTTTACTGCTTAAAACCCTAGTTTTGTGTTTGCTTAGCTTAATTAGTTCTTTTCTTACTTAGCTAGCTTCTTGCCTTTCTCTTGCCTTGTTCATGCTAGATTAGATCTCTAATTTCTCTCTTGCCCTTCTCTTGCTTTCCTTAGTGTAGTTTGCACTTTCATACCTAGCTTAATCCTTTCTTACCTATTTAACCTTATTCTAGTCTAGAGTTAATGTAGATTTCATTCTTGCCTTTAATTCCTCGCTTGTTCATAGTAGTTTAACAATCAAAACAAACTTTCAAACCCTTAACCCTAGTCTCCATAGTAGGAACCCATCCAAACTAACCTAGCTCAAGTTTCACCTCTTCTCCCTATGGATCGACCATATACTTTCCGCCTTCCTATACTATGACACGACCCTGTGCACTTGCAGATGTAGTTGTTTTAGTGTGAGTAGGTGTTGAGTTAGGCTTTACAAATATCAAAAGTGAATCCACCATTTGCTTCTGTCCGTGGGGTTGCATCTATTAAAAACTCCAGTTGAGTAGTATGTAACACCATTGGCGGGAGTGCACCAATTCTCCATCCTTGCCTTGTAATTCAACAGCTCCTTAAGGAAAAATCTTCAATACGAGAAAAGGGTCGGACCACTTTGACTTTAGTTTTCTAGGAAATCGCTTAAGTCTTGAGTTTAACAACAACACTTTATCTCCCTCTTTGAAATCCTTCCTTTGGATTCTCTTGTCATGCCATATCTTGGTTCTTTCTTTGTAGAGCCTTGCATTTTCATATGCAACAAGTCGTAGCTCCTCCAACTCTTGCAGCTGTAGTAGTTGCTTTTCACCCACTTTCTTCATGTCAAAGTTTAAGAACTTTATAGCCCATAGTGCACGGTGCCCTAGTTCCAGCAGAAGATGACAAAATTTACCATATGAATTAAATGGGATTGTGCCTATGATGGTCTTGTAAGTTGTCTGGTATGCCCATAGTGCATCATCTATCTTTAATGCCCAATCTTTCCTTGAGCTAGACGTTGTCTTCTCTAGAATACTTTTTAGCTGTTGACTGAAGACTTCTACTTGGCTGGAAGTTTGAGGATATATGGGCATAGAGACCTTATGTGTGACTCCATATTTTAGAAAGAAGTTTATTTAATTATTTCTCAACAAAATGCATACCACCATCTGAGCTCTTGGAACTCCAAAGCAAAGGAAGATGATTTTCTAAAAAAGCTTTACTATAGACTTTGCATCCAGTGCTTGGGTTGGGATGGCCTCAACCCATTTAGAGACGTACTCAACAACGACGAGAATATATTGGTAACCACATGAGGATGGGAATGGTCCCATATAATCAACTCCCCATACGTCGAATACCTCAATCTCCAAGATAGAGTTAAGAGGCATATCATCACGTCTAGAAATTCCTCCAGTTGTTTGGCATTTATCACAAGCTTTGACAAATAGATTGACATCTTTAAAAAAAGTTGTCCAATAGAAACTGGCCTGTAGGATCTTTGATGCAGTCTTTTCTCCTCCAAAGTGACCTCCGCAAGGAGAGGCATGACATTCAGAAATAATGGTAGCTATCTCTTCTGTGGAGACATACCTTCGAATAAGTCCATCACTCCCATGTTTGAACAATAAGGGGTCATCCCAATAGTAAAAATTTACATCATGGAAGAACTTCTTCTTTTACTGGTATGTCAAACCCGACGACATCTATCCTTTATCAAGAAAGTTCATGATGTCTGCAAACCATGGCAGTTGTGTGGATGATGGTGCGTAAAGCTTCTCAATAAGCAAATGATCTTCAATAGGTAAACAATCTCTAGCATCTGTAGTCAATCTAGAAAGGTTATCGATAACATTGTTCTTTGTCCCCTTCTTATCCCAGATTTCAAGATCAAACTCTTATAGAAGTAGTATCCAACGATGAGATGAGGTTTTGCATCCTTCTTATTGAAAAAATATTTTATTATAGCATGATCCGTATATACAATCACCATAGATCCTACCAACTATTGTTGAAATTTGTCAAAGGCATACACTATAGCAAATATCTCCTTCTATGTGGTTGTGTAATTGATTTGTGCTTGATCTGGGGTTTTGCTTGCATAATATATAACATGAAGCTTCTTGTCCTTTTGTTGTCCTAGGACCACCCCTATTGCATAGTTGCTTGCATCGCACATCAACTCAAAAGGAGCGTTCCAGACCGATGGCTGAATGATTGGTGCAGAAATAAGAGCTTCCTTTAGCTTGGTGAAGGTGGTATGATAGTCATCAATGAATATAATTCAGCATCCTTTGTAAGTAAGGAACATGTTGGATTTGCGATTTTGGGGAAATCTTTAATGAATCTTCTATAGAAACCTACATGACCAAGGAAACTGTAGATGTCCTTGACTAAGGAAGGGTAGACATCTTTTTTATAGCTTCCACCTTGTCCTTATCAACCTCAATACCCTTGTTAGATACAACATGACCTAATACTACACCAGATTGTACCATGAAATGGTACTTCTCCTAGTTTAGTACGAGGTTTACCTCTTTACAGCGGGCTAAAACTAGTGACAAGTTGCATAAACATTGGTCAAATGAATCTCCATAAACACTAAAATAATCCATAAATTTTTTTATTATGTTTTCAACGAAATCAGAAAAAATAGTTATCATGCATCGTTGGAACGTCGCAGGAGTGTTGCAAATGCCAAAGGGCATATGACGATAAGCATAAGTTCCATACGTGCATGTGAAATTGGTTTTCTCTTAGTGGAGAGGGTAGATAAAAATCTATAAAAACCCGGAATACCCGTCCAAATAACAGAAATAAGAGTGTTTTGTAAGGCGTCCACACATTAAGTCGATAAATGACAACGAAAAATGGTCCTTTCGGGTCACTTTTATCAAACTCTGGTAGTTAATTCACATACACCATCCCGTGACAATACGTGTTTGAATCAATTCATCATTGTCTCCCTTGATGACAGTTGCACCCCCCCTTCTTAGGTAATACGTGGATGGCACTAACCCAAGGGCTGTCACTCATAGGATAGATGATATCGACATCAACCAACTTAAAAATTTCCTTTTTAACCACCTCAAGCATATTTTGATATAAGCATATAGGCGGTTCAATGGTGAGTTTAGCATCATCCTCCATATTATTTGGTGCATACAAATAGAGGGATGAATGCCTTTCAAATCATCGATAGAGTAACCAAAAACGTCTTTATACAAACGCAATTCGGCAAGCAATTTACTTTCTTATTCATTGGTTAACTCATTATTAATTATTAGAGGAGAAGTAGAGTCAGAATCAAGGAATGCGTACCTCATCCCTGGTGGAAGGGCTTTAAGTTCTACCTTTCTTCCAACTGCATCGTCTTTGGCTTTGTCATCAACAATTGGAGTGTGTTTTTTAGTAGCATCTGAGTGGGCAATAGATATTACCCCAAAATTTTTAGATCCATTATTCATACTTTCATCATCATCATAGTAGTTCAATATCAAATTGGAAATATCATGATCATCTTCTACATCAGAATCAACAGAGTCAATAAAATAGATTTCTTCAATGCGAGAGGGGCTTTCATAACATCATATAAAAAAAACTCCATGGCTTCATTGCCAACTTGGAGTGTGAGTTTGCCTTCACAAACATCAACTAGGCATCTAACAGTTCTCAGAAAGGGCCTCCCTAAAAGAATGGGATTGGAAGGAACTTCTACCATGTCTAGCACTACAAAATCATATGGAATATAAACTTTACCAATCTTCACTAGCTCGTCTTCCACGATAACTTTGGGGTATTTGATGGAATGATCAGCCAGTTCAATGGCCATCTTTGTAGGCTTTAGATCTCCAAGATATAGCTCTTTCCATAGAGTAGACGGGATGAGACTGAGACTAGCTCCGAGGTCTATAAGACCTTTGTCGAACATGGTATTGCCGATCTTGCATGGTAGGGTGAAAGCTCCCAAGTCATCCAGCTTCTCAGGTAGTCAATTTTGAATGATAGAACTGATTCTTTCAGAAAGCATCATGGTCTCCACTTGGTCCACCTTCCTCCTTTTGGTGAGGATATCTTTAAGTAACTTAGCATATGATGGCATCTCTTTAATAACCTCAGGTAGTGGAAGATTGACATAGAGTTTGTTTAGAATTTCCATAAACTTTCTAAACTTTGAGTCCTCCTTTGTGTTTGCAAGCCTCTGCGAAAATGGTGCATTAACTTTAACACAAGATAGTACCTCAGCTCTACCTTTACCTTTGTCACCCATAGGGGTGTCAAGCTTGTCTTCATCGATGATCTCTACACTCTTCTCCTTGGGTGGAGTAGGTCTGTGGATTTTAGCTCCACTTCTCAAGGTGATAACATTTTCATGTTGTCTCGGATTCACCTCCGATTGTCTTGGAAGAGAACCAAATTGGGTGTTCTTTTTCTGCGTCAAGGCTTGTTGGGAAATTTGGTTTTCCAACATCCTTGTGTGAGTGGAAATGCCATCCACTTTGGCAGAGAGTTAGGCAATCACATCCTTCAAGAGCTTGTCATTTCCCCTTAACTCTTCATTCTACTACATCAGCATGGAGATAAATTTCTCCATCATGGCCTCTAAGGAAGAACTTTGGGGTTGTTGTTGTTGGTAACACCTGTTGTTGTTGAAACCCGACGGATTCCCATTGTTTTACCGATTGAAGTTTTGTTGTTGTTGCGGTTGTTGTTGTCCATGTTGGAAATTCTGAGTGTTTCTTGTGTTCCAGTAGGAGAAATTAGGATGATCTCTCCATCTCGGATCGTTGGTGTGATGAATGTATATTCATCATGATTTCTAGTCACCTTTTTGGGACCAATTCGAATCGATACTTTCGATTTCATCTCATAAATCTCACAAAATTTAAGATTTCTTAACTAATTCAATTATCAAGATTATTAACTAGATTTATATTGATTTTGTGCTGGTCTTGCCTAAGATCAACCATCGTATGGAATTTGCTCGAGATCCTCTCAACTTTGGTCTTGACCAAACAGTTTGCCCTAATGGTCTACCCATGCGGTTTTGACCTATCGGTCTCTGAGATTCACCTACACAGTCCTCCTCTCACTACTCTACCTAAATGGTATCAAAACTATTTGAGCCCATATAGCCTCAAGACCGCTTGAGCCTAAATAGTCTCAAGACCGTATGACACCTAACAGTTTCAAGACTATTTGGACCAAGGACCGTTTGGACGAAGAAGACCGACCGGAGGCCATCGGTCCTCAAGACCATTTGGACGACGAAGATCCAAGACCGTTTGGATGAAGACCATTTGGACACTCAAGCAAAGATCAATGAAGAGAAAGACCGTTCGGAGCCATACGGTCTCAAAACCGGTTGGAGACAAAGACCATTCCATCTCAAACTGAATGAAATCCATCAGTCTCCAAGACCGTTTGATCGGTCCAATCGGTTTGCAAAACCATTTAAAGTTCAAGACCGTTTGAACAAAGATTCAAGACCGGTCAAGCATAAATGGTCTCCAAGACCAATCAAAGCGTAGCGATCTGTAAGACCATTTGGCCAGCTAACGCCCAAGACCGTTTAGTCATTTGATCAGTCTGCAAGACCGTATGAAGTCAGAATCCCAAGACCAGTTGGATCTGTTTGGTCTCCAAGACTATATGGTCATATATTCTCAAGACCATTTGACTGTCAAATGGTCTCCAAGACCGTTTGGATGACAAACGGTCTCCAAGACCGGTTGCTCACTCACAACAAAAATGTGAGGATCCAGTCCAAGCCTATAAATAGGACCACAAGGGTCCTCATTTGGGCATCGAACCAGGGACGCCGACAATCTTCCTAAGTGCAAGGTTCGATCAACCTTCATCCTCTACACCGCCGTCCTCCTTCCATGCCATTATCACGCCACCCACACCTCCTCCTGTTGCGAGCAAGGAGGCTGAGAAGAGAAAGAAGGTGGAAAAGAAGGTTAGCCTAGCCCACCTTGGTGGTTCTCCTTCCTCATCTAGATCTACCCCGATGCGACGTAGAAGACTGCATCATCTTCACTGAGCTGCGAATACCTTCTACATCATGCTCATGTCAGAACCTTCCTTCTCTATTGTTCTTCTTATTTCTTGCATCATGAGCGAGGAGTCACTTTTTGCTAGGGTGCGGAGACTAGCCCCGCTGCCCATGATTTCATGTCTTTTCATTTAACATTCCTATGCAATGTATATAACTTTCCATTTCGTTGTTAATTGATACTGCTTGGAGCTTGATTACCTGCTTGCTTCATCTTGTTATTCCCTATGTTATGAGAACTTCTGTATGTAGGGTGGAATGTCGATTAATGAGGTAGACTCTCAAACTAAAAATAGAATGAGATTCCTTGAGGTCGTAAGTGTATGATCCGTGAGGAGACGAGCCATCTAGCCCGCGGTGATGCTTCTGTGGTCTAAACATCCCATAGGGAGGACCTCAGCCTCAGTTGGATGTTGTATGTTCAGAACCGTGAGTGCATGATCCGGATGGCGACGAGAAATATGATGCCTAAGGGGATGTTTATGAGGGCCTAAACATCCCTTAGGGAGGGTTCTCCGTAGTTCCATTTGGATAGTTAGATTCTTTCCTGGATGTTATGTGTTTGGATGTGTTTTCATGTGCAGTGGTGGTGAAACCCGGTACCATCCCAACGATTCCATATCATTTATCTAGAACAAACTTTAATTCTGCTCTTTTACTTTATTGCAATTAGTTTAATCAACCACAACCCAATCAATCGTTCTAAATATTAGTCTTACTTGTGCTAGATTCGACTGACAAATATTCTTAAAAATGTTGTCCCTTGTGATTCGATCCTTAACTATACTGCGGTAAGACCTGTCCGCTTGCGGGTGGTATTATTGCATGAGGTTTTGGTAACAGCTCGGGGATTTCAATCCCGAGTGAGTTTGTTAGTGCGACAATATTCCACGTCAAATTCTGGCACCGTTTCTAGGGACAACAGAATCAGTTAGTCAAATCTAGTTTTTTTAAGGCTAATCTAGGATTTTTATTTTTCTTTTGATACAATCAATCATCTACTTGAATTTCACTCCACTTTATCAATCTTACTTCAGATCTTTTCATTTAGGTACCCCCAAGACTGGTGTATGCACCATTTGAACAGTCCCAGACTCACCGCCAGCTTTGATCCAGAGATAGACAGAACCTTTCTTTGTCAAAATAGAGATAACCAAGAAAGAATGGCTCAAGAAGAGGAAATAGCCCAAAGGGTGGCTCAAGCCATCAATGCATATAGAGAAAGACTCATGCAAGAAGCTAGGGCTGCATTCCAAGAGGAAATCTTCACAGCACAAGCAGCAACGCACACAGTAGAACTACAAAAGGATCTTAGGGAATTCTCAATCCCTAAGGCTGCTGATGTTCATCACCCATTCCAACCTCCTCCCGTCCATGCTTCTAACTTTGAGATACGAGCACATTGGATTACCTTGCTGCAAAACAACCCATTCTATGGTAAATAAGGAGAAGATAGTCAAGAACATCTTCTGAGATTCATCGATCTATGTGCTATGATGAAGCAAAATGGAGTGTCTGATGATGCTATTGGACTCTGACTCTTCAAGTATTCACTTACTGATAGAGCCATAAGTTGGTACAACTCCCTGCAATGTGAACCCATCACTGCTTGGGAACATCTTCAAAATGCTTTTCTAGAAAAGTTCTATCCTCCTTCTCTCACCTATGAAATTAGGGAACGAATAACAATGTTCACTCAAGCACCTAGAGAAAATCTTGTTGAAGCATGGGAAAGATATAAAGAGCTCCTATGCAAGTGTCCACACAATGGCATTCCCAAGAATTAACTCATCCAAATCTTCTATAGGGGTGTGGACAATGATATCAAGAGGTTTTTAGACTCCTAATCTGGAGGAAACTTCATGTGACAAAGTTGTGATAGCACATGCAGGGTTGGCACCCTCGATGCTAAAAATCAAGCTAATTGGGGTAGATTCATAGACAAGGGAGTGTTGAAGGTAGTTATGGCTGAAGTTATTCTTGAATACAAGTCAATTGCAGAAACCCTCAAACTCTTAGTTGCCAATCAAGATCATATCGAATCATCCCTTGCTAAATTTGGAAGAGGACGTTCACCCCCTCAACAACAAGAACAGATCAAGTCAGCTTCATTGTTTTGTGAAGCATGCAAAAGTATTGATCATTCCAATTTAGCATACAATGTTCTTTACGATGTTGTTCTAAGCAACGCATGTGGATAAGGAGATAATAGTCAATTAGAAAATCTTAATGCCGTCAACACCATTCCTGGTCAAGGATACTACAATCCGAATCAAAATAGGAACCATCTGGGTTTTCAATATGGATATCCTTCAGGAGAGGAAAACTCGTGACAACTTGGTTCAACTAAAAAACAAAGAGGCCCACCAGGATTTCAGTATAACCAACAACAAAACTTTGTTAATCAAGGGAACTTTAGGGGAAACTTCTAGAATATGAACTTCAACAATTATCAGAACAATTCTCAATTTCAAAACCCCAATCAAGTCCCTTACCAAAACCAACAACAAGGGCAACAAGCTAGTCCCAACTCTCCCGATGAAAAGCTATCAGCCATTGAAAAGATGTTACAATCACAAAAAACATTGATAGCTAGCTAGCAAACTATGATCGCTAACCAGCAAGCCCATCAGAAAGCTATTGAATCTCAACTAGCACAACTGGCAACTAGTATGAAACCACATGCTGGAGCCTTTATTGGCCAACTAGAAAACAATCCCAAGCATCCGGAACAACTGAAGGCTGTCACCACCAGGTCAGGAAAAGACTATTATGATCCTCCTGTCAAGACACCTGTGGTTATTACAGATGAGAATGAACCTGTGATCATCTAAGACTCAATAACGTCTGAGTCTCAACCAAAAGAAACAACAACTGCTGATAAGTTAGATGAGAAAAGTTCTAAGAAACCAACTGATGCTGAACCAGAAACACCAGATCCAGAAGTACCAGTGTACAAGCCTCGTATACCTTTCCTAGCTCATTTAAGGTAGACAAAGCTTGACACTCAATTCAACAAGTTCAAAGAATCCATGAAGAAACTCCATGTTGATATACCTTTTCTAGATGCGCTGCATGAGATGCTAGCTTGGAAAAAGTACTTGAAGTCACTTCTCACCAAGAAATATATAACTGAAGAATATGAAACAGTCAAGTTAGAAACAACTACTTCAGACATCATCCAGAGTAAGATGCCCAAGAAGCAGAAAGATCCAGGATCTTTTGGGATCTCCTGCCATATCGGTGATTCTTCGTGTATGAAAGGATTGGCTGATCTTGGCGCCAATATCTCCATCATGCCACTTAGCCTTTGCAAGAGGCTAGGGTTTACTGAACTTCTCCTGAGTGGCATGACCATACAACTTGTAGATAACACTATGACTCTACCTTTAGGAATCATTGAGGATGTCCCTGTCAAGGTAGAAAAAGATTCCTATGTTCTGTGTGACTTTGTCATCATGGACATAAAGGAAGACACTAGATACCCTCTCATATTTGGACATCCATTCCTCACCACTGTAAGAGCTCTGATTGACGTTGAAGCTGGAACTTTATTACTCCGATTAGGTAAAGAAACTCTCAAATTCAAGGTTTTTGAAAGCATGCGAAGACCGAGCATGTAATAGGAAGTCTACTTGATTAAGTGCATAGAGCAGATGTCACTCCTCACATAGGAGGATTACGAGCAAGAAGATCCTTTAGGGATGACCCTCACCAATCTGAATGTAGAAAGTTTAGATGACCAACAAGTGAAAAGTTGTGTTTTCCACCTTGATACTACTGAAGAAGATCCTGAAGCCAAGATTGAGGAACTAAAAGTAGTGGATGTTACTGAAGAAGCATGTGAAAAGCCACAAGGTCCTAAAATGAAGCCCCTATTGAAAGGGTTGAAATACAAGTTTCTAGATGAACTCAAGATCTGCCCAATCATCATAAATTTAGATCTAACGGCGGAACAAGAAGACAATCTTTTGAAGGAATTGAAGGAAAGAAGAAAAGTAATCAGCTACAAGATGAGCGACCTCACTGGGGTAGTCAAGCATTGTGCATGTAAAAAATCCCCATGATGGAAGATCACAAGCCAACTATTGAACATCAACACAAATTGAATCCAAATATAAAGGAAGTAGTCCATCTTGAAGTCATTAAACTACTCACTGCTCGGATAATCTATCCGATATCAGATTCACCATGGGTGAGTCCCGTGCATGTGGTCTCAAAGAATGGTGGAACTACTATGATACAAAATGAAAATGATGAACTCATCCCAACTCGAATAATTATAGGATGAAGGATGTGCATTGATTATATAAAGTTAAACAAGGCAACTCAAAAAGATCATTTCCCAATGCCTTTTCTTGATCAAGTATTTGAACGGTTGGCTCATCAAGAATAGTTCTGTTATCTTGATGGTTACTCTGGATTCTATCAAATACCCATACATATAGATGACCAAGAGAAAACTACTTTCACTTGCCCATTCAGAACATACGCATTTAGAAGAATGTCGTTCGGCCTCTGTAATGCAACTGCAACCTTCCAACGTTGCATGGCTTCCATATTCGTTGGTCTCACTGAAACAATTATGGAAGTTTTTATGGATGATTTTTCTATATACAAAGATTCATTCGACTCATGCCTATTACACCTCTCCCTTGTCCTCAAACAATGTGAAGAAGCACATATTGTGTTAAACTGGGAGAAGTGTCACTTTATGGTAAAGGAAGGCATTTTCCTCAGCCATAGGGTCAGTAACTGAGGAATTGAAGTAGACTAGGCCAAGATCGAAGTAATTTCCAAGATCTCCATCACAACAAATGTAAGGGAGGTTTGTGCATTCCAAGGTCATGCATGCTTTTACCGACGGTTTATAAAGGATTTCTCAAACCAATCCGACGACAAATTTACTACTAAAGGATGCTGAATTCAATTTTGACAAAGAATGCGTTAAAAGTTTCAACAATCTAAAGCATGCTCTAACAACAACACCTATCATCAAAGCCCCTGATTGGGATCACCCTTTTGAAATTATGTGTGATGCAGTGATTATGCTGTGGGTGTTGTCTTGGGCCAATGTATAGAAAAGAAACATTATGTGATCTACTATGCATCGAAAACCCTCGACGAAGCTTAGAGGAATTATGCAACTACCGAGAAAGAATTTCTTGTGGTCGTGTATGCCTTTGAAAAGTTCAGATCCAACCTCATGGGTTCAAAATCCATTGTCTACATGAATCATGCTGCTATTCATTACCTCCTGGCAAAGAAAGATGCAAAACCTAGGTTAATTAGATGGATTCTCCTCTTCCAAGTGTTTGATCTGGAGATAAGGGACAAGAAAGGTACAAAGAATGTCATGGAAGATCACCTCAGTCGTATCCACGCCCTAGAAACTAAGAAGATCCCCATCAATGATTCTCTTCCAGACGACTAACTTATGAAAGTTTCAGAAGCTATCCCTTACTACACGAACTATGTGAACTACCTGATTGCGGGTGTCATCCACCCTGAATGCACCAGAACTGCACTAAAGAAATTTATGCACGAGGTTAAATAGTATTACTGGGATGAGCAGTACCTTTTCAAGCACTGTGCTGATGGCCTATACAGACGATGCATTGCTGAAGAAGAAGCTCAACTTATTTTAGAGCAATGTCACTCAGGCCCAGTTGGAGGCCACATGAGTTCCAAGAAAACTGCCTTAAAGGTTTTGTAATGCAGTTACTTTTGGTCAACCATATCCAAAGACTCCTATGACTTTATTCTATCATGTGACAAATGCCAAAGAACAAGTAACATAACAAAGAGAGATGAGATGCCACTATACTTGTGGCAAGAAGTCAAGATATTTGATGTTTGGGGTGTGGACTATATGGGTCCATTCCCATCTTCTCATGGATTTTCCTACATCCTAGTGGTGGTGGATTACGTCTCAAAATGGGTTGAAGCCATACCTACCATCACTAGTGATTCCAAACCCGTCATTAAAATGTTCAAAGATATCATTTTCCCCCGATTCGGAGTCCCACGCACCGTGATTTCTGACGGAGGTTCTCATTTCCTAAAAAGAAGCTTTGAAGAATTGCTGAGGAAATATGGTGTAACTCACAAGGTAGCCTCACCCAACCATCCAAAAACTAGTGGACAGGTAGAGGTTTCTAACTATCAACTCAAGGCTATTTTGGAAAAGATTGTAGGCCGCAATCGAAAAGATTGGTCAGTAAAAATCAATGACGCCTTGTGGGCCTACCGAACTGCTTTTAAAACTCCCCTTGGGACTACACCTTTTCGACTAATCTATGGAAAGTCATGCCACCTGCCGGTAGAATTGGAACACAAGGCATGGTGGGAAATAAAACAATTGAATTTTGATATGAAAGAAGCAGGACAAGCCAGGATTCTACAACTCCAGGAGCTGGAAGAACTCTGAATGACAACTTATGAGAGTGCTAGAATCTATAAAGAATGCAAAAAATTGAGGGACGATTGTCATCTCAAGAGGAAGGACATTCAAGTAGGAGACCAAGTTCTTCTATTCAACTCAAGACTGAGGCTATTCCCAGGAAAACTCCATTCCCACTGGTCAGGACCTTACATCATCAAGAGCATCTCCCCACATAGTGCTTTTTCTTTATGGAGTGAAAATTCAGGAGAATTCATGACAAATGGTCAACGACTGAAGAGATATTTCACCTCAGCCAACACAGGCACCGAAGTAATACTGGAACTCACCAATCCAACGTATCCACTGTGAAAGTTGAAGAAACCAAGTCGAGCCATCGACATAAAACAAAGGTGCTTGTCGGGAGGCAACCCGATCAATAAATTTGTATTTAGTTTCATTTTTTAATTAGAATTTTTTCTTAATTTTATTTTTATTTTTTAGATAATTTTGCACCAAATAAAATTGCATCGCGAGATGCTATCTTGAGTTCTGAATGGTCTTTATGTTTGAGATTTTTAGATCGAGGACACACGCTGATTGGAACACAACCACATCTGGTGGTCCAAATGGCATGAACTTTCTCCAGCATCTCAGATTTAGAGTTTGCTCAGGATGAGAAAATGTCTAAGTTCAGGGTGGAGGGTGGGTGATACATATCTTACTTTCCACCTTCACCCAATTATTTCAGACTTAAGATTTCATCGTTGCATTTTTGACCAAAATTTCAAAATTTTCAAAATTTTTAAAGCTTTACAAAGAAATTTGAACAGATACTGGATGAAGTTTTGACACTTTTTGTCTCAATCTCTATGCATTTTTTATCATTATACCCTCCTTATTCGAAGCAGATCCTCAAAAGGACCTTCTTCTAAAAACTAGCCTTTTGATTAAAATCATCTTGTGAAGCTTATGAATCCTAACATCATGATCTTTATGCAAAAATGGCAAGTGTTTGTCGAACTGATAGAGATCAAACACGTCATGCTTCCTAATAGACTAGTGGAACAATAACATGGAATCCCCACCAGATCCTCATCAAGTCATCATTTGAGCAGAGTATGATAAAGAGAACAACCCAGTGCATATAATTGTAAATCAAGTAGCATTCTGATCTGAACTCTCTTCTACACTTCTTCTATCATCTTGGTACCCCTCCATCCATAAAAAAATAGCCAAAATAGTGCCAAACCCTAAGTTCAGGGTGGCACGCCACTTTCCTCTATATCCGCTTCTTCCATACCCCTCGCAAACTAATAGGGGCATACCACCAAGAAAAGATGCCAAAGCGCACACAAAAAATACAATCTCGAGTCGAATAGAGGAAAGATTCACACAAAAAATTGCAATAAATGAAATTGCAAAAAATATAATAAAAATATCGAGTCAAATAGAGGAGAGATTTATTTCTTCCTTCCATACCACCCTTCACTCCCATTTCTACCTAATGGCACAATAAATGCCCCCACTACCCTGAAATACACCAGTGTCAGATTAGATGCACACTTGTTGTTCTGCGGGTAACTCTGGACTCTTACGAAACTCTTTAACATGCTTGTTGTTGGAAAAAGTGAGAAGGAAGTGAAGTTGGAAAGCAAATGATAACCTCCCATTTTGTGATGTTTTCTTACTAGTTTTCCTCAGTTTTCCATACTCTTTCTTAGTTAAATTAGATAGAATCCTTAACTTTCTACCTTTTTGTAAATATACCATTAGATTAACTTCTCCTTTTCACTTCTTATAGAAAAGAAAAAAAATTACAAAACTCCCAAACGGTCCCAAGACCGAATGGAGACCAAACGGTCCCAAGACCGAACGGAAGATGAATGGTCCCAAGATCAAATAAAGATCAAATGGTCCCAAGACTGTGTGAAGCCCATCGGTGCCAAGACTGAATGGAGATCAATCGATCCCGAGACTATATGAAGCCACACGGTCTGAAGACTGAATAAAGGTCAAACGGTCCTGAGACCGTATGAAGCCACATGGTCCCAAGACCGAATAAAAGTCAAACGGTCCCGAGACCGTATGAAGCCAAATGGTCCCAAGACCGAATGGAGATCAACTGGTCCCGAGACTGTATGAAGCCACTCGACCCCAAGATCGAATGAAAGAAAATAATTGCAGACCGAGAGGACTCAAACGGTCTCTAGACCGAGAGAGTCCAAACGGTCCCCAAACCGTGTGAAAATCCAAGTGGTCTCCAAACCGTGTGAAAATCCCAATAGTCTCCAAGACCGTTTGGACCCACATACCTCAAACCGTTTAAGGCTCACTCAAAATCCTATAAATAGAATCCAAAGGGGTCCTCAAAGAGGAGGAAGTTTTGAAACGTACAAAGGCTGCCTCCATTGTTCCAGAGTCATTCCCTCCTTCACCCAATGCCCTGAGGCTATCGGTCTGAGATCCATACTCCATCTCCAAGATACTTTCTCTCTCATCGACAAAGAAGGTGGGAAGAGGAGGATTCATCATCAAGCAAGCTACAAAGTGTGAAGATCGTTGCTCTCTCTCTCCAACGGTCCAACCTTCTTCCCTCCTTGGTTGAGATGAAGCTCTCTCTCTCTTCTTGCCCCCTTCTTTGTTCTTGCCATGAGCGAGTAGTCTCATACACTAGGGTGCGGGGAGTAGCCCCGCTACCCATGTTTTCATTTCATACATTATAATTCTTGAGTTTGCAATAGAAAAACACTATCTTTCCAGTTCAACATCAATCGTTCAATGAATGCTAGTTGCTTGATCACCAACTTGTGTTATCTATTATCTTATAGTGCAAATTGTCTATGTTTGTACTTCTAGATTCGAATATCAACTTCTTGTTGGTTCCTGATTGTATGTAGTAACCATACATTTGGTTCAGTATCTAGGAGTGTTTCTCAAGAAGTGGAGTAAACTCACCTCCATCGTTGTACTTTCATACTATGAAATGGAATCAGTTGACGTATGAAAGTACAACCTTGACGGGTCGAGGAACACACTTTGTGAGGGGAGTGATGCAAAGTAAGAGACCATTCGTCTAGGGATGGCTGGAATTGCAACACTTCCACCTTTCTCATAGTTATTTATCCAAAAGGAGGCTAAGCCTACAAAGATACTAACTATTTAGACACTTTTCTTTGCATGCCAAGTTATTGTGATGTATGCTTTGATCCATGTGTAGTAGTGGTGAAAGCCGATCACATCATCGTGGTTTCTTAACATTGTTTACAACCTTAAATTTACTTTCCTAATTTTACTTTACTTTCACTTAGTTTAAACAACCAAACCAACTCTTTGATCTAAATACCAACTGTTAAGGAGTTAAATGAAATTCTAACATTTTCTATCTTGTTGATCTTAACAAGACCGTTGTCCTATGGATTCGACCCTTAACTATACTACGATAAGACTTCCACGTATCCTAGCATACGTGGGTGGAGTTTTTAATCTAGTATAAGTAAGGCTAAACCTAAAAGACTTACTATCTTTAGGATTTTAGTGGTGCACGTAACTCCATGCAAGTGGAAGCTCTATCAAAAATTGGCTCCGTTGCCGTGGACAACAAAATGTTTTAATTTCATTTATCATCTTGCTAGTTGGTTAGGGTTTTACACTTTTTCTTTAAACATTACTCCATTTTCTCTTGATTTCATCATATCTCCTACATCATCTGAAAAGTGTGTTTCTTCCTCTACTCAGGTAGAAGATGTGTATGCAACCATCGCATAATCTAGGATTCTCCCCTAATCCAGAGTACGACTCTGAGGTAGAGAGAAGCTTCCACCGCCAAATTAGACTTAATCGTCAAAGATCCAGACAAATGGCTGATGATCAACGCCAAGCTGCACTAATGATGAAAAGGGTCAACTCTGCCATAGCAGCCCAGTGAGCACAACTCATTGCTGACACGCGCGCCCAAGTTCAGGCCAAAGTACGGGATGAAGAGCAAGCCCGCATCCGTGCTAAGAACGAAGCAGCCAAGGCTGCTGCTCAACTATTGGTAAGAAGCAAGCAACTACAGGACTACGTTGTTCCCAAGAACTATGAAGACAACCATCCAGTCCAACCACCACTCATCAACACTCCTAATTTTGAAATTAGGACACAATGGATCCAAATAATGCATGGCATCTTATTCTCTGGAAGTGTCGGAGATGACTGCATGGACCATTTGAATAGGTTCAAAGATCTTTACAGGTTGGTACCACAAGCTGGAACAACCATGGACACAATCATGCTCAACCTCTTCAACTTTACCTTGTCTGGAAGAGCACTAAGCTGGTACAATTCTTTGGACGGGGAGCCAATCACCACTTGGGTTCCCTTAGAAGAGAAGTTCTTGGAGAAATTATTCCCTCCTCCACTAACCTACCAAATCAGAGGACAAATCAACCAATTCCTTCTACTACCGAGAGATTCACTAGCTGACTCATGGGAAAGGTTCAAGGAACTCTTGAGGAAATGCCCTCACCATGGAATCTCGCAAAATCAACTCATAGAAACCTTTTATAGGGGAGTAAGTGATGAAATTAAAAATTTCTTAGATTCCTCATATGGAGGAAACTTTATGAGACAGAACTAGGAAGACGCCTGGAGGATCGTCACTCTCAGGGCTAAAAATCAATCCAATTGGGGGAGGGCGACCACAGGAGGAGTTCTAAAGTTTTGTAAAGCTGAAGAATCTACGAAAATGAAAGCCATAGCCGAAGCATTAAAAACCATAGCCATCAAACAACAAGCCCTCAAAGCATCATATGGGGAGTATGACAGAAAGAAGAACCCCCAACAAGCTAAAGCAGCCACATGAATTTGCGAGGTCGGTCGTGCATCCAATCATCCCATATTGTCATGTGGTCTCCTATACAATGTAATGATGGATTTGCAACCACCTGAACCACATTATGAGCGGATCATTGAACACCCTGAGGATCACATGCCAGAACAAGTACATTCCATTCATTCCATACCAGGACAAGCTTACTACAATCCAAATCAACTGAGAAATCATCCTAGTTTTCAATATGGAAATCCTGTGGGGACTGCTAACCCACAACATCAAACACAAGGTGGATCCTCCAACAGACTTCCACCTGGATTTCAAAGCAACTACAACCAAAATCAAGGGAATCTTAGAAACAATTTCCAGAGATCCAACTACCCAAGAAATCTCTCTGCATACTACCAATATACTCACCCTCCTCTGCACCCGCAATTACACCAAACTCAGCTACAAAAGCCACAGCAACCTCAGTTGCCAGCACCTCAACAACAACCACCTCAAGGGAAGCAACAACTCACTAAATTTCAACAGAAGAACACCCCACCACAACAAACTGATGAACTGTCCTTGATAAGGTAGATGTTGCAATCAAAGAAAGCCATGTTGGCTAACCAGCAAGCCCAACAAAAAGCTGTGGAAACCCAGTTAGCACAGATAGCAGCTCAGCTAAAACCTCTAGTGGGCACTTTTGCTGGCCAGCCAGAAGCAAATCAAGACACAATCAACATAGACCAGAATAATTAAATGCTATTACAACAAGGTCTGGTCATGCTCTCACTGAAGCCATCTCAGTTAATCAAGAAGACTGGGATGTAACTGAAATCATCCCAACAAAAGAATCAGATCAAGAATATTAAGAAAGGAAAGAAAAGGAACAAGGTCCCAAAGAACCAGAGGTTACACAATATAAGCCAAGGATACCCTATCCTGGATGGCTAAAGGAAACTAGACTAGACTCTATATTCCATAAATTCAAAGAGGCAATGAAGAAACTTTACATTGACATTCCCTTTCTCGACGCATTCTCTAAAATTCTAGCCTGGTCCAAATACCTGAAGACCTTGCTGTCAAAGAAATATATGACAGAGGTGCATGAAACAGTCAAGCTAGCCCAAACCACTTCTGATATCATTTTGAATAAAATACCGAAAAAATAGAAGGACCCTGGCTCCTTTGGCATACAAAGCTCTATTGGGAACACTTCTTGTAAAAAGGGATTGGCTGACTTGGGAGCCAGCATATCAATTATGCCATTTTCCATGTGTAAAAGATTGGGGTTTACTGACTTATTTCCTACAACAATGACCGTCCAACTCACTGATTCCACCATTACTGCACCTCTGGGAATCATTGAAGATATTCCAATAAGAGTGGGGAGGGACTCTTATGTCCCTTGTGATTTCGTCATTATGGATATAAAAGAAGACCTAAGGTACTCGATAATATTCGATAGACCCTTCCTCACCACAGTTGGAGCATTAATTGATGTCGAGGATGGCACAATTACCTTGAGGTTAGGTAAAGAAATCGTTCAATTCAGGGTTTTCAACTGCCTGAAGATCCCTAGTATACAAGAAGAGGTTTTTCTGCTTCAAGCAATTGATAAAATGTCTCAACTCAAGCAAGCAAATCAAGAATCAACATATGCCCTAGAGGACGCTCTAATAAATTTGGAAGCTGAATTTTCAACTAACGAGTTAGTTCAACAATGCTTACAATACTTGGAGTAGACTGAAAAAACCCCAGAAGCTATTTTTGAAGAACTAAAATTTGTCACCATATTAGAGACAACAGAAGTACCTAAAGCCCCGGAAATGAAAACACTACCAAATGGCCTCAAACATGTCTTTCTAGATGAAGAAAAATTATGTCCAGTTATCATTAGCTCCTCTCTGGTTGACGATCAGGAAGAAAGGCTTCTGACTGAACTAAGGAAGCACAAGAAAGAAATTGTACACAAGATGACCGACCTAACAGGCATTAACCCAGCTTTGTACGTGCATAAACTACCTATGATAGAAGATTTCAAACCCTCAAGGGAGCACCAGAGAAAATTGAACCCAAATCTGAAAGAGGTAGTTCGCCTCGAGGTTTTTAAACTCTTGAAAGCGGGTATTATCTATCCAATTTCTGACTCTCAGTGGGTTAGTCATGTCCAAGTAATCCCTAAAAAGGGGGGAACCATTGTTGTCTTAAATGATAAGAATGAACTAGTACCTACAAAGACCGTTACTGGTTGGAGAATGTGCATAGATTATAGAAAATTGAACAAATCAACAAGGAAAGATCATTTTCCCTTACCCTTTCTTGACGAAGTCCTTGAGCAGCTAGCCCACCAAAAAAATTTCTTCTACCTCGACGGATATTCTAGGTTTTACCAAATCCCAATTCACCTCGAAGATCAAGAAAAAATGACATTCACTTGTCCTTTTGGAACATACGCCTTCAGAAGGATGCCCTTCGGGCTATGCAACGCACCCGCAACCTTCTAAAGGTGCATGACTTCTATCCTCGCAGGATTAACCGAAACCATTATGGAGGTGTTCATGGGTGATTTTTCAGTATACAGAGACTCTTTTGATAAATTTCTGCTCAACCTAAGTAAAGTCTTACAGAGATGCGAGGAAACAAACCTTATCCAAAATTGGGGAAAATGTCACTTTATGGTGACCGAAGGTGTTATCCTCAGACATCAAGTGAGCAAAATAGGAATTGAAGCAGACAAGGTAAAAATTGATGTCATCTCAAAGATGTCACTGCCCAAAGACATAAGGGGAGTGCGAGCTTTCTTGGGACATGCCGGGTTCTACAAGAGATTTATCCAAGACTTCTCAAAAATAGCAAAACCTATGACTTACCTATTGACCAAGGATGCTGATTTCAACTTTGACCATGAATGCCTGCATAGCTTTACAACCTTGAAGAATGCTCTAAGCTCTACACCCATTCTGAGAGCGCCTGACTGTTCACAACCTTTTGAAATAATGTGTGACGCTAGAGACTATGACATAGGGGTTGTGTTGGGGTAGAGAATAGACAAAAAGCCTTATGTAATATACTACACATCCAATACGTTAGATGAGGTGCAAAAGAATTATACTACTACTAAAAATGAATTCTTAGCCGTCATCTACGCTTTCAAAAAATTTCGTTCTTATCTAATTGGATCAAAGGTTGTAGTATATACAGACCACTCCGCCATCAAATATCTTATTTAGAAACAGGACGCAAAACCCAGACTCATCCGTTGGGTATTGATGCTGCAAGAATTTGATCTTGAAATAAAAGACAAGAGCTGAGTGGAAAATGTCATTGCTGACCACCTAAGTCGTATCAAATGTCAAGAGGACGACAATGTACCTATCCGAGACTCCCTCCCTGATGACCAGCTTATGAAAATTACCACAAGATTTCCCTGGTATGCTAACATAGTAAACTATCTGGCTACAGGAATCGTCCACCCTTCTACCACTCACCACGATAAAAAGAAATTTCTCCATGATGTTAAGCAATACTTCTGGGATGAACCCTATCTTTTTCGTCTATGTGCATACATACTTTTTCACCGATGCCTACCAGAAGAGGAAATTACCCCTGTCTTAGAGCACTGTCATTCTGGCCCCACTAGGGGCACATGAGTTCAAAGAAGACCGCTCTAAAAGTTCTACAATCGAGTTTCTTTTGGCAAACAATAACAAGAGATTCCTATGATTTTGTAGGATCCTACAATAAATGTCAGCTTTCTGGTGGTATAACTAAACGGAATGAAATGCCTCTCACTTTGTGGCAAAAATTGAACTTTTTGATATTTGGAGAATAGACTACATGGGTCCCTTCCCCTCATCTTATGGATTCTCTTACATATTGGTCGATGTGGATTATGTTTCGAAATGAGTAGAAGTTGTAACCACTGTATCCTGTGATTCCAAGCCGGTCATCAAGATGTTCAAAGATATCATCTTCCCTAGATTCGGAGTCCCCAGTACTATCATATCAGACGGAGGAACCCATTTTCTGGAAAGAAGCTTTAAAGCCCTCCTGAGAAAATACGGGGGCCAACCATAAGGTCGCCACACCTTACCATCCACAAACAAGTGGCCAAGTTGAAGTTTCAAATAGACAATTGAAAACTATCTTAGAAAAAATAGTCAATAGACATTGTACTAATTGGTCTACCAAGCTCCCCGATGCCCTTTGGGCTTACCGAACTACTGACAAAACACTGATAGGAACAACCCTGTTCCGTATGGTGTATGGAAAGTCATATCATCTACTGGTTGAACAAGAACATAAAGCTTGGTGGCCCATCAAACAGCTGAACTTTGATCTCAAAAGCGCTAGTGAATATAGACAACTTCAAATACAAGAACTTGAATAGCTTAGAATGATAGCTTACCAAAGTGCCAGAATCTATAAAGAACAAATAAAAATGTGGCATGACGGCCGCCTCAAAAGAAAATACATTGATGTCAGAGATAAAGTCCTCCTCTTCAGTTCCAGACTTAAGATGTTTCCCGAAAAGCTCCGCACGAAATGGTCTAGACCTTTCATAATTAAACACATCTACCCCACCAGAGCAGTCATCATCCGTGATAATAATCGGGGAGAACGGACAATTAATGGCCACAGATTGAAGAGATACTACACACCAGTAGACAAAATACCAAGACAAACTATCGAGATCCACGATCCCTCAGCATCGACATAACCAAATCGGATTTTTGTCGGGCCAGCGACGTAAAACCCAGGCGCTACTTGGGAGGCAACCCAAGATCTGAGTACTACTATTTTATTTTGCCTAGCTTTGCTAATTTTTATAATATCTTCATTTGATTTAGGCTTATCTTCTTTAATCTGAAAATATAAACATTCATATAAATAACCAAAAAAAGCGTAAAAATATAAAATCTAAAAACCTAATTAAATCTTAACCTAACGGTTTCGAAACCGTTTGGACTCAAACGGTCTCGAAATTGATTGGTCCTTTCGATCTTGAAACCGTTTGGAACCCAAACGGTCTTGAAACCGTTTGGAACCCAAACGGTCTTGAAACCGTTTAGACCCCAAACGGTCTCAAGACCGTTTGCCCTTGGAAATTTATAGTGTTGCCCCTCCTTGTCTATAAATATTACTCGACCCCCTCCCTTTTTCTTTCCCTTGATTCTCGATTTCTCTAAACCCTCGTACGAACCCTGTTGCATTCCTTACCTCTACTCCTAACTCTTGTTCGCTCTATGAGCAAGGTAGAACCAGCCATAGCTGTCCATTATAACGCTAACGATGAATTCTTCCTTCATCGGTGCCATCTTCGCTGTCAACGCGCATGCCGCCGCCATCGTCCGCTGCTTCCGCCCGTCTTTCAATCGACCATCGACGACCCCGACGTTTCACCTTCCTCGTGGTTTCGACCATTTGGAGCTAAACGGTCTTGAAACCGCTTCGAGCCAAATGGTCTTGAAACCATTTGGAGCCAAACAGTCTTGAAACCGCTTGGAGCCAAACGGTCGTGAAACCGCTTGGAGCCAAACGGTTGTGAAACTGTTTGGAGCCAAACGGTCGTGAAACCGTTTGTGCCAAACCGTCTTTAAACCTTTTGTGCCAATCGGTCTTGAAACTATTTGGAGTAAAAACTGTTCGGACCCAAACGGTTTTAGAAAATATGATTTCACCCTGAAAATGATTTCATTTTTCAATGCTAAAATGCTTAACACATTTTTCTTCTCTTTTAACATATATACTCTTTCGATTATAGAATGGCCTCCCCTACAAAAGAATCCACCGGAACCACTGACGCTCCCTTTTGGACAAGGAAGAAACTGATGGAGGATCATGCCAAGCTCCAGAAGATCATTGACATCTATGACAAGTCTGGAAAGATCCCACTGAAAGTTAACCTGCTCATGGTCATGAATGAAATTGACCTCATCAACATGTGCTTAACCGAGGATCCTGTCTAAGATATGGAAGAAACTTCTTCTAGTGATGAAGGCTCAGAATATGAGCCAAATTCCGAGGACGAATCCCCAACCACAAAGTCCAAGGGGAAGAGGAAGGCCCAGGAAGCTGCCAAAGATCAACCAATAAAGAAACAGGTAAGGAAGCAAGTCCACCCCACCACTGCAAGAGAACAAATTTTAGCGGGATCCATGACACCACCTGTAGCCACCACTACTGCTGTTTCTTTCCCCACTATCACCACCACAGCACAACACCATATGAACTATACATCCACAACCTCCCGTCACTTGAAAACACTATGAAACCAACCAAGTACATTTTCTCCAGCGTACTAAAGAAGATGGGGATATACGACAGAATCCTCACTCTACTCGACAACGCCAACCTCTCAAAGCTTTGCTTTGTCGCAGAGATTTCTTGTGTTGAACCCACAACTAATTCTTCACGTACATCAACAAAGAAGTTGTAGACATAATGGATAGATCGACAGACGGAGGTGACCGTAGGATGGTCACCAAACTCTTTGGAAACAAGGTTGTCATAATTGAAAACATGTTAAATTAAATTTTCATCGATAACTAGGAGCATCTGAAGAAAGACAAAGTTGTAGGCACAGAAAGCTCTAAGTTCAACAAGCATAACTTCTAGAACTCCCTGACAGGGATCCCGACCTACGAGGTAAAAACTTGCAAGGCCTCCAGTATCCAATCTGGCATGGTGCGCACATTGCATAAAATCCTTACAGGTGCACTCTTCCCCAGGACAGAGGGTGGAAATGTTAGCATTTTCGATCTTTTCATCCCCAGGTCCATTCTAAAAGGGAAGCTGGTCAACATTGGATGACATATGATAAAAAAGCTTTCTGCCTACGCTCTGGGGAAAGAAATATGCATGGGCGGTCAGATAACCTCTATTCTGAAATATCTTAAGATGAATAGAATACTACCCAGATGCACAATAATCAAGGGTGACATCCTTACCAATGAACAGAGCTTAAAGAACTCTTACATCATAAAAGAGAAGGATGCTAAACTACACTACATCTTTTTCCCTACTGTAAAATCCACAAGGACCCTGTTGTCACTCCCAGAGCTTGCTGATTATGACAAGGAAAAGCTTCTCTTCACCGAAGAGGTTCTTGCAAACATCCTAGATTCGGTCAAAATACAAGAAAAGAAATCCAAAGCGGGGCGGACAGAGCACAACATCACCGCCCCGACAGCTAGAATAACAAAAATACCAGTAAAACGACCATCCAAAGGGCGTTTGCAGACACAACAGCTCTCGGGAACACCGACATCAAAACCAAATCCAGAGGCAGAACCTCCCCTCCCCGAAGAACATATCATCACCTCCTCACTAGACTCCTTCATCATGAGTCTAAATGTTGAACTTACCCCCCACCACCACCCCCACCATGCTACCATCCTCCACTATTCCACAATCCACAACTCTCCCATCATTCTCCACAATGATGTCCACCACATTTACCTTACCCACATCCACACCTCCACCAGCATCCTCTTCCTCTTTCTTTCTTTCATCAAGCATCCCATTCCCCACCTCCACGCCCGACCTCACTTTCACCTCCACTACTTTTCCCTCGACATTTTCAGTTCCACCCTTCTCACTGGAAATATCGCCACCTTTCTCACACACATCATCCACCACCACCCCAACACCACTGGTGACACCATCTACAGTCACCATGAAATTCATGCATCCTTCTACAATGTCTCTTCCGCAAGGCACTTCCACCTTGGCCCCAACCCCCTCACCCTTCCACCACTGGGGTCCCCTTTACAAATGTTGGTGAGGAATTCGGCCGTCAATTTGATGCTATCTGAAACCTCCTCACCGACCCCTCCAACATAATACAATCCATTTTCTCTTGTGTGCAGGATCTTACTAAACAAGTCGCCAAGATCGACGAGCAAAACCGTACTTTACCAAGCATCCTCTCAAGTATCCACCAAGGGAAGGAAGCAATTGCCACGCAAGTCGAACACATCGACGACCGCATACAACAACGGTCACAGTTGGTGCTTGAGGTGAAAAGCCAACAAGCAGCGTTGGCTCAGCAAGTTGACAGGATCTCTACACAGACTCAACCTCTGCCTGAGACCCTATGTGAGCTTAAGCAGCAACAAATTGCTTTTGGCACACGCTTGGACGACATCAACAAAACCCTCATAGACATCGTCCACCGCCAAGAAGAGTCGTCGAATGAAGAAATAATTTAGCTACGTGCACAAGTGACAGATCTTTCTGCACGACTCTTTTCTATCAAAACACGTTATTCGGATCTTAAAGAAACCTAAGACGCACTACTCGAAACAAATGAGAATTTGCAAGTGGCATTCGACGATCTACAAGCTATCCACTGGCAGTGCACGAAAACAATGATAAAGAAAACAACAGATACGCTGACAGACGACTATGAAGATGAAGACGACAAGGATTCTGATTCCTTGGTTGACTCCAATAATGATACTTCATCTTCAGATGACAAACCTAATGACCCAGGACATGCTGGGGAGGGAACCAGCCGAGAAGCAACACCTGTAACGAAAGCAGATGACAAAGACCACCACGAAGGTGGAAACTATCCCAAATTCCATCATCACAATGACAACATTAACATGTCATATGGGGATCATTAACTACTCAGCCATGGGATCTCTGGGGGAAACTGTCAAAGAAGCAGCCTTTGTTGAGTTCTAGCAATGTATATTGGGAACTAGCACAAGTCAACCAACATCAAACCTTCCACAACACTCTACCCCAGAGAAATCTTCACCTTTTACCCCAGACCACGATGTGGAAGACAGAGTGAGTCTAGACACAGATATTAGACTCGACTTTGCCTCTGAATCAGAACAAGATGAAGATCTGCAACATTATATGGATGACTTAGTGCAAACTTCTCCAACACCTCCGCAAGAGCTTCCCCCGCCGCCACCTCTACCTAAAATGATGCACGACCTAGACATGGTGGCCATCTCTACCCTAGATGTCTAGGATATTTTCATCCTAAACACTATCGTAGACAATGCCAAAGAGGGGGGGGCATCATCTACATGAATATAAAAACTAAGCGTAATTTGACACACGAAGATTTCCGCACCATCCTTCGACCACAATCAACAG
Source organism: Alisma plantago-aquatica (assembly GCA_963693085.1). Taxonomy (NCBI): domain Eukaryota; kingdom Viridiplantae; phylum Streptophyta; class Magnoliopsida; order Alismatales; family Alismataceae; genus Alisma; species Alisma plantago-aquatica. The sequence goes on from OY856411.1 coordinate 1,432,442,229, forward strand.
TGAAGATGACAATCTTCCGTGTCCTTCTTGCCAACTCTATCAAAATATATAGAAGCTCAAAGCGACCACAACCAATTTTCAATGCTTCACCAGTTTTGGCTATGAGCCTACTATACAAAGACTTACACAATAAAACTATAGAGTGGTTGTGCATTGGGATCGATCGAAAGGTGTGATATCTCATGGTCCCCTTTCAAATTTTCAGCCACTGGCTACTCATGATTGTGGACACCATGGCCCGCGATGCCAAGGTGTAAAACATTTGTGCCAGTGAACTAAAGGCTGGAATAATCAATTTTGCTGGACAAGAAGCCGGAGAAGCAAGATGCATCCACTTCTGGCTTCTCAAATTAATTTGGGTTGCCTGCCCTTCTCTCAAGAATGGTTGGAACCAACCTTGGTTCCAAATCATCACTCCACCAGTCCAAACCACTAATAGATCTGAGGATTGTGCCTCCTTCACTATACGCCACATACAAGCGCTTAATCAACAAACCCCCTTCACCAAGCTGGCCACAGAAGATTTTCACTCGCTACGAGGGCGTTATGTCATGGAACTCATATGTGACAAAATGTTCTTCAAGGACCCGACTATGGCGCCAGACGACATCTCTCACTACCTTTTCTCGGCCATCCAACATCCACAAAGGCAACCTTTCTGACAAACATTAACGAAGTTGAAGACAGATCAACTACCCACCATGGTCCCTCAAAAAAGATAATGGGACCCTTACACTTTTGATTTGGCAAAAGATACAGGAGACATCAAATTGGTATCAGGGGCCACCATCAACAGACCTTCCACACAAATGGTGCCCCTACCTACCATAGAATCGATGTTTCCTAACTTTGACTTTGCAGCTTGCATGAATCTTTCTAAAAATGAACTCTGACTCATCATGTCTAGGCAATATGCCAAGAAAGATGAGCTCATTTTTCTAGCCAGAGATATTCTAGTCATGGCAGATACCCTCTGTGAAACTGTACAATTACAAGGATTTCTATCCGTGAGTCTGATGACTACTTATTGACACAATTTTACTATGCGCTAAAACGCAAGTGAACACGTCGAGTAGTACAGGCCTTTGTGAGGCCCGAGTCGAACACAGGGATACTCAGAATTGTTGGAGACTCCTACTAACTATTTGCGATCAGCTAAGCCGAATAACAAATTGAGGGTTGTTGTTAAAATTAAAAGAAAATAAAAACAAAAACGAAACAAACGATCGATTAAATGTTAATTTAATCAATTCAAAAGGGTATCTTTAGGATTGCGGTTTCACCGCGGGTTTTCATTGTATTAAATTCTATATAGCTACTCAATTTTATCTCTCTTTCCGGGTAGTGGCCTGAAAACAGAATTGCCCACTGTCATGGTGCAATTCACTACCTAGGTCTAGGTCGGTTCCACCGTCGTAGTAATCTATACCCTAAACTCGGTGCATTATGAATGATCTCTCAGTATCCACCATTAATTTTACACCACCTTGGTCAAGGGATTTATCAATTAATGTAGATTTTGTCTCTTTTCAGCCGTTAATCCTTCTGTCGAAGTGATTGAGGGCGTTAGGTTATTATTATGGTGATCAAGCATAACAATATATGGAGAAAACGAAGCTATACCACGGATTTAAGAGATAAAATATGAATTACTATTATAAAATTGTCATACAATGAATCCCCGGGCTACTCCCGGTCCTAAAGACAAAGGGGATTAGCCCCGCATGGTCATCTCAATGAAATACAGAGGAGTAGAGAAGAAAAACATGGGAAACATGGATCAAACTCGTGTAACCCCTGATACAAAGGTGTTCCTGGAGATCCTCCTCGAGAAACGTGCATTTTGCAGTCTTCCGGCAGCAAAATCGCCCGTCGGAGGTGCCCGGATCGCTCGGTTGACGGCCTTCGTCTCTCGTCTCCTATCTCTCTCTCCTTCTTGGATGTTGTGCAACACAATGTCCTCTCCCCCTCGGGCCGTCCGCTCTCTTCTTAGGTCATAGGACCACTTTACGGCTCTGAAAAAGCTCAACCGTCGGATTAAAACGCTCTGTTTTAGTGCTGAAAATCGCCAGATCCCGACGCTGTCGATGATATCGACCCCAAGGTCGATGGTATCGACCATGGCACAGGTTATTCCTTCCAAGATCGCGTTTTGGGGTTGCTTTTTGATGAAATGTCGATACTATCGACCTGGGGGTCGATAGTATCGACTCTGGACAATGCAAAAGTGCTTGAAAAAGTGCCGAAACATGTGTATAAGTCCGGGGATTATATAAAATCATATAAATATGAGAAAAGAAGTATAATTTGATGCAAAAAGAGTTTAAGGGCCAACTATAGTGAATTATGCAAATATAATCAAGAAAATGACCAATACATGCATAAAATGGATATAAAATAAGCCTATAAAAGTGACTCAAAACCCATGCATCAAACTCCCCTAAGCTTAAACCTTGCTCGTCCTCGAGCAACAAAACTTTGGATCTGGTTGAGATAAGTCAGCAACAGGACATAAATACATGAAATAAATCTACATCATCCCCACTTTCTTTCCACAAACCGGCCCTCATTGACAACTGAACACTAACTGCCATCCAGGCGACCAAAGACCTATGTAAAAGATGTCTATCCCCCAATCAGTGAAACACTATCAATTAAAGCAGTTAATATGATAAACTCATCAGGTCCATACTTGATGCATCTTGTGATCTCCTATCTACGTTGCTCATTTCCTAACTATCATCTAAATGGAAGCAGATCTCCTGATATTAATGAATGAGGAGAATATCATGGGTGGCCTACCGATTAGATCAACAGGTGGATGGGATAGGTGGTTGTGGAAGAGATGGAAGCACATAATAGTCAATCATGCAATACAAAAATTAATGACCTATCATGATGCAAAATGCAAGTGAAAATGTCCTAATGTTACATTTTTGGTGGAATGATGCATGCACTATCATTCCGTCTCAAGGTGAGATGGAATATCTAAGAAAACTACACCATGTGCTTATTCTTCTTAGTATGTAAGTGAGAACATGTTCCTTTCTCCCTCTCATTCCTACTTACTTCTCAATTCTTTTTTTTTCTTTTTTTTTTCTTCTCTTTTTTTCAATTTTTTTTAAAGCCCTTATTTTCATAGATGACAATGAATTATATGTCGGGCTCACTTCTTGTTACATACTTGTGCATCTGAAGCATTCTATTTGGAGGGTATGGAACAAGTTCATCACCTTTAATGTTTTCAGAGTAACATAAGATACATGGTGTAAAATATGCTCAAAAGATGTAAATGCAACTACATAATGACAGTTATGCAACTACTATGACATGCACCTAAGGATAATGTGCATGTATAACTACTCTATCTTTTTTTTTTCATTATCATGCAAAAAATGTGAAAATAGTTGTAATGCAAGACCTATCAACATGGTATGCAATCAAAGAGTGAAAGACAGTAATGTGCTCCCATTTCTTATGGTGGAGTGTGAATGAAATTGTGGTGGATCAGATCACAAGACTAATTGACAGAACCTTTCGAAAATATCATATGTCCCTCTCTAAAGACCTGTGTACAGGGCAATTGAAGGATTTCTCTCTTAAACTTTAGTCTAAGGTCACGTTAGCGTTTGGTCGGTTTGGGCTCAAACATCCTTGTCAATCACTTTTCCTTGGACAATAAAGATGGTCATTCATGTCCCTGTGTCCTGAAGCTGACTCACCCAAGCACTTCCTCAGTTATGCCACTCAATTACTCACAAGAATAAGCTCAAAAAGTTTTCAATATGCTCATATTTTCATGTGCCCACAACCCAAGAGTAAAACTCCCAATTGAAACCATGCATTTATTGCTCCACAGATTACACTAGATAGATGTGGATCCTACAAAAGTGGTAAACCTAGAAATAAAAACAACTAATAACTCAAAAGTAAAATCAACATGAATAAGTAAGTAAAAACTAAGATAGAGGGTTGTTCCAACACCCCCCCTAAGCTTGAATATGACTATGGCCTCATAGTCAACATTCTCACTTAAGAGGTGGAACAACGGTACCATTCACTTTGAAGTGTGGTGAAGAAGGATGGTCGGATGCTCAAGTAGACCAAGTGATGCTTGCTATATCCCTCTTTTTTGTGGCCCATTTTTTGTCTTAGTGGTTCTAAGACGTGACTTGCTTCATCCATCTTTCCTCTGCAAAAAACGGTTCGAAAAAATCTCGTTTCGATACCTTTTACGGCCTGTTTCATGTAGCTGTCCTGCAGGTGTCGATACCATCGACCAAGGTCGATGGTATCGACCCAGACTCAGCGATTTTGTTGAATCGACGCATCTAAAAGCCCGGGAACTCAAAAGTGTCGATACTATCGACCCTAGGGTCGATGGTATCGACTTTACTGGCACCAATTTTTCTGTAAATCTTCAGGAATCTCGATACTATCGACCCTAGGGTCGATGGTATCAACTTTTCTTCAGCGTTTACTTCTCCAAACTCGATACTATCGACATGGGTGTCGATAGTATCGACCTTATCATTCTGCACACTTCAAAACACGAGTTAGGGTACCATTTTTACAAAAATTATCAAAACCTAAGCAAAAACTAAGTACATAAACATAATGGAACATAACCAAACATAAAATTGAACCTAAAGTTGGGTTGCCTCCCAACAAGCGCCCTTGTTTAATGTCCTAGGCTTGACATAAAGATACCTTTAACCTGGGTTGTCAAGAGATGTCTCCAATGAGTCATGTGGCAATTTGAATTGAACTCGATCATGTCCAATCCCCAAGGTCAATATACCTCTCCCAATGGCAACGATGACATCAGCCGTAGCTTGGAACGGCCTTCCCAATAGCATATCGCAACTTTGGAGCTGTGGCATGTCCATGACAACAAAATCTACCGGGAAGATGAACCTGTCTACCTTGATGAGTACATCCTCGCACACTCCATATGGCCTTACAATGGACCCATCCGCCAATTCAATTGTTGCGGCCGACATCTTGATTTCTTTTAACCCAAGTTTCTGAAATGTCGCCAGAGGCATGAGATTTATGCTGGCGCCTGAATCACATTGTGCTTTAGGAAAATGCTGATCACCTATCGAGCATGGAATGTAGAAACCTCCTGGGTCTTTTCTCTTCTTTGGCGAACTCCCGTGAATCATAGAACTCACCGTCTCATTCATCCGACAAATATCATCATCTTTTATCCGCCTCTTCTTATTGATGATTTCTTTGATGAACCTCCCATAGGCGGGAACCTTCTCGATCATCTCCACTAATGGAATATTGATGTGGAGTTTTCGGAATATTTCCAAGAATTTCCTAAAATGATGATGCTCTTTCTTTGGCCCTGGATTTCCTGGACTTGACACAACTGCTGCACTCACACGCCTGTGAGGTGGCACATATGCGCTTTTCGGGGCCAACTCCCCTAAGCTTGCTTCAATCACTCCCTCTGACGTGGGCTTGGGCGAGACATCATCAACAACAATAGCTTGTTGTGGTTCCTCTCTCGCATTAGATGTTTCCACACGTGCACAAACAGCCTTCAATTGTTCTTCCTGCCTAGATGGAGATGCAATATTCATAACTCGCTGTGATTTTCTGAAGAACGGGTTTCCGCCCGGCAGTCCATAGTAAGTGCGTGGATACGGTATCGCCGGTGACGCATGCGTATTATAAGTCATTTTTCTTTCTTCTTTAGCTTCTTGCACCTGAGATTCCTCCTCATTGCTTACCACAGACAAATACTTGACCTGATGGTGTGCTTGGGCCACGTTTGCATTCTCGACCGGTTTCTGTTGATTGGCGTGCTTGATGGCCACCACTTCACTAGAAATCTGTGCCACGGTGGTTTCTAATGCCCGCATTTGTGCTCCATGGCTTTGCAGCGTCTGTCCAAATTTGGTTAGAATATCACCTTGAGATTGCAATTGTTTACCAAACATAGCCATCATCTCCTGATTCTGCTGCACCATTTGACTAAGCAACTCGGTGCTTTTATCTTCAGCTCTCAGTTGTGGCTTTGCATCCGGATCTTGTAGGAAATTGTTAGGATCCTTCCATGAGAACTTCCTATCCTTCCACCAAGCATAATCATTATTTCTATAGCCCTGTTGTTGCATGAATTTGACCTGAGCTTCTTCATCGGCTTCTGCATCTTCTTTGGCAAGCAATTTCTTAGCAAGAAGGTCTAATTTATCATTTAACTCTTTGATGGCCTTTGACTCCCCCACAGCCTGAACATGCTCTACGGCGTCTCTGTCGCCCCAGGATTGCTTCTTTGCCATATTCCTCAAGATCTCCCAACATCGAGTGTCTGTGTTATTCAAGAAGAATCTGGAACCGGCTGAATCAAGGTTGCTTCTATCATGCTCGGAGAGAGCAAAATAGAAGATCTTCACTTGGGTCTCCTTATCCAGCCCATGATGCGGGCATCTCCTCAACATGACCTGGAAATGCTCCCAAGTCTCAGAATATGTTTCACCCGCCTGTTGGGTGAAATTGTGAATCTTCCTAATCATGTCATTGGTCTTCTCAGGAGGGAAAAACCTCTCGAAGAAAACCTCTACCATATGATCCCATGATTCAACAAACTCATCGTCGAGGTTATGTAGCCACTCTCTCGCTATTCCTGCCAGGGAACTTGGGAATAACTTGAGGTACATTACATCCTGTGGGAACCTATCTATCTTCACCATATCACAGTTTTCAACAAACTGACTAATGTGTGCGACGGGGTCTTCATTTTTGAGCCCGTGGAAGGCATTAGACTTCACCAAGTTGATCAAAGCTGGATCAATCTTGTATTTCAGAATATTCAGCACTTGCTTCTTTATAGGCCCTTTGGAAGCGGACGAGGAAGAAGCCTTGATCTTCTCCCATATTGTCTGTGGCTCGTCCATCTCTTCGTGTTCGTGTTCAGAATTTATATCCTCCAGCTCGTCTTGATTATATTCGCCCTCGTCTATTGGTCCCGACAGTGGAACCTCTGGTGTGTGACCCACGTAGTCAGTACTACGTGTCTACACCATGCACAGTACCTGAAAAGAGAAAATTCGAGTTCAATACAGTGCTATGACGAGTATAAAAATTATCGAACAATTTAAAAATATTTGAAGTTGTTTCAATCTAAATAAAAAAAAATTTGGCCTAGAGTGGCCGCTCGTAGCACTCAAAGTGCCAACAATTCGCCGTATCCCCGGCAACGGTGCCAAAAACTTGACGCAATTTTACTATGCGCTAAAACGCAAGTGAACGCGTCGAGTAGTACAGGCCTTTGTGAGGCCCGAGTCGAACACAGGGATACTCAGAATTGTTGGAGACTCCTACTAACTATTTGCGATCAGCTAAGCCGAATAACAAATTGAGGGTTGTTGTTAAAATTAAAAGAAAATAAAAACAAAAACGAAAGAAACGATCGATTAAATGTTAATTTAATCAATTCAAAAGGGTATCTTTAGGATTGCGGTTTCACCGCGGGTTTTCATTGTATTAAATTCTATATAGCTACTCAATTTTATCTCTCTTTCCGGGTAGTGGCCTGAAAACAGAATTGCCCACTGTCGTGGTGCAATTCACTACCTAGGTCTACGTCGGTTCCACCGTCGTAGTAACCTATACCCTAAACTCGGTGCATTATGAATGATCTCTCAGTATCCACCATTAATTTTACACCACCTTGGTCAAGGGATTTATCGATTAATGTAGATTTCGTCTCTTTTCAGCCGTTAATCCTTCTGTCGAAGTGATTGAGGGCGTTAGGTTATTATTATGGTGATCAAGCATAACAATATATGGAGAAAATGAAGCTATACCACGGATTTAAGAGATAAAATATGAATTACTATTATAAAATTGTCATACAATGAATCCCCGGGCTACTCCCGGTCCTAAAGACAAACGGGATTAGCCCCGCATGGTCATCTCAATGAAATACAGAGGAGTAGAGAAGAAAAACATGGGAAACATGGATCAAACTCATGTAACCCCTGATACAAAGGCGTTCCTGGAGATCCTCCTCGAGAAACGTGCGTTTTGCAGTCTTCCGGCAGCAAAATTGCCCGTCGGAGGTGCCCGGATCGCTCGGTTGACGGCCTTCGTCTCTCATCTCCTATCTCTCTCTCTCCTTCTTGGATGTTGTGCAACACAATGTCCTCTCCCCCTCGGGCCGTCCGCTCTCTTCTTAGGTCATAGGACCACTTTACGGCTCTGAAAAAGCTCAACCGTCGGATTAAAACGCTCTGTTTTAGTGCTGAAAATCGCCAGATCCCGACGCTGTCGATGGTATCGACCCCAAGGTCGATGGTATCGACCATGGCACAGGTTATTCCTTCCAAGATCGCATTTTGGGGTTGCTTTTTGATGAAATGTCGATACTATCGACCTCGGGGTCGATAGTATCGACTCTGGACAATGCAGAAGTGCCTGAAAAAGTGCCGAAACATGTGTATAAGTCCGGGGATTATATAAAATCATATAAATATGATAAAAGAAGTATAATTTGATGAAAAAAGAGTTTAAGGGCCAACTATAGTGAATTATGCAAATATAATCAAGAAAATGACCAATACATGCATAAAACAGATATAAAATAAGCCTATAAAAGTGACTCAAAACCCATGCATCACTTATCAATATCTCCTTGGACGGAACAATCCTACGGTTTACATGGCATCAACTTACATGAAGGATGACCTACTAAAGATAAAGAACTACAAAACCATGGAGGCTCTTATCTCTTGCCTCCAGCATACAACACCGAAGTTCATTATGCTTTCTTTTCTTCATTCAGAGCAATAGATGTTACTGGTGACAAACCTTCCTGAAGGAACAATAATCATCTATAACAGTTCTGACAACCAATTTGATCCTAACCAAAATCAGTATATTGTGACAGTTAACACACCCACGAAGGAGGTGGCAAAGGAATGTACTGACAAACTACCAGATCTTTTAGGCAAGCACACAAGGGCGTACGATAAAGAACACTTTCATCGCCCCGCCTTCAGCCACAGATGCCCCCAGCAGCTCCGAGAATCAAACGACTGCGGTTTCCACGTCCTCTACTGGATGTACACCCTCACTATTCTTGGAAGACCAGTAGAGGACATGACGGATGTGGATTACCACACTCTACGTGGAGGGTTCACAGCTAATCATCTCTGAACGCATGGAGCTAACAAAGGACTAACAGAAGCCTAATGCCCTTGTCCATGTACTTCTCAACCTATCACTTTGACACTCTGAGGACAGAGTGAGTGATAAGTTTGGAGGGGAGGTACACTGGATAATGGTGAGGTATCATTTTTCAACCCTTCTCCCTCTGCTCTTTTTATTCACTCCTATTTTATCTTTCTTTTCACATTTAGACTCTTTCCAGCATTTTTTTTACATAAGTATAACATCACTCTTGGAAAAGGTCACCCCCAACTAAATTTAGAATCAAAGTAGTCCTCAAAAAGCAATAACAGAAAAAGCACTTAGGCATGTAATGGAAAATTAATGAATTACTTTCACACCCGATTTCCATGCTTTTGCTTCAACTCTGCTCCAGACTCTCTACAAGTTGACATCATAGCCCAAGACAGCCAAAACTCTCCCAAGGACGGGAGGAAACCAGGTGAAATCCAAATCAAGGAACCTCACAAGTGGACAACCAAATACGAAACCAAAATAAGTGCATGTCAGGAGACTCCAAGAACAATTTTCTTCTTTTCAAAAGAGTCTTGGTAGCCCAAACAAAATCCCTAAATATCCAACTCCTAATCCTATGAGTATAAGAATAAAAGCTAGAGTGTTGAATAAAAACATGAGAGTTGTGCCACACCTAAGGACCTATATGAAGGACCAATAAAGGTCTCACCCGGCCAGTACATTCAGTTTCCCTCACTAAGGCAGATGTGTCACGCACGGTAATGAGATCCTAAGGTCTCTGAATATATGAAAAAGTTGATAAAGTACTCGCCTGACTGGTACATTTAGTTGCCCTCACAAAGGCAGATGTGTCACGCCCAGTAGTGAGATCCTAAAAGTTTAGATAAACCATCCCCCACTAAAAGGGGGAGTTACACATCAGCCTTTAGCCAACCCTCATGCCTATCTTAGTTTCCAGTAGGTTTTTTCAAAGAAGTATAAAACTGATTGGAGTTGAAAACATGCACAAAATGTGATCGAGGAAAAGGTGGTCCCAATGTGAGCTACGTGATACGGAAGAAATATGAGATCCACGCAACTCCCAATACCTGAAAGAGTTAGTGTGAGTAGAAGCCCGATAAAACTCTAAGAGATCTCTAGTTTAGAATTGAAGCAAGAGTATGGAAATCTTCACTGAATAAAATTGCCTACCACTACATGCCTTAGCTCTATCTAGCTTGAGGACAAGCTAGACTCTAAGTTGGGGAGGTGATAACTTCCCATTTTGTGATGTTATCTTACTAGTTTTCCTCAGTTTTCCATACTCTTTCTTAGTTAAATTAGATAGAATCCTTAACTTTCTACCTTTTTGTAAATATATCATTAGATTAACTTCTCCTTTTCACTTCTTACAAAAAAAGCACAAAAAAATTACAAAACTCCCAAATGATCCCAAGATCGAATGGAAGCCAAACGGTCCCAAGAACAAATGGAGACCAAACGGTTCCAAGACCGAATTGAAGCCGAACGGTCCCAGGACCGAATAAAGATCAAATGGTCCCAAGACCATGTGAAGCCAATCGGTCCCAAGACCGAATGGAGATCAATCGGTCCCAAGACCGTATGAAGCCACACGGTCCCAAGACCGAATAAAGGTCAAACGGTCCCGAGACCGTATGAAGCCACACAGTCCCAAGACCGAATAAAAGTCAAACGGTCCAGAGACCGTATGAAGCCAAATGGTCCCAAGACCGAATGGAGATCAACCAGTCTCGAGACCGTATGAAGCCACTTGACCCCAAGATCAAATGAAAGAAAACAGTTTTAGACTGAGAGGACTCAAACAGTCTCTAGACCGAGAGAGTCCAAGCGGTTTCCAAACCGTGTGAAAATCCAAATGGTCTCCAAACCATGTGAAAATACAAACAGCCTCCAAGACCATTTGGACCCACATACCCCAAATCGTTTAAGGCTCACTCAAAATCCTATAAATAGAACCCCAAGGGGTCCTCAAAGAGGAGGAAGTTTTTAGACATCCAAAGGCTGCCTCCATTGTTCCAGAGCCATTCCATCCTTCACCCACTGCCCCGAGGCTGTCGGTCTGAGATCCATATTCCATCTCCAAGCTACTTTCTCTCTCATCCACAAAGAAGGTGGGAAGAGGAGGATTCATCATCAAGCAAACTACGAAGTGTGAAGATCATTGCTCTCTCTCCAAGGGGTTGACCTTCCTCCTTCCTTGGTGGAGATGACGCTCTCTCTCTCTTTTCTCACCCCCTTCTTTGTTCTTGCCATGAACGAGTAGTCTCATACACTAGGGTGTGGGGAGTAGCCCCTCTACCCATGTTTTCATTTCATACATTGTAATTCTTGAGTTTGCAATAGAAAAACACTATCTTTCTAGTTCAACATCAATCGTTTAATGAATGCTAGTTCCTTGATCACCAACTTGTGTTATCTATTATCTATTAGTGCAAATTGTCTATGTTTGTACTTCTAGATTCGAATATCAACTTCTTGTTGGTTCCAGATTGTATGTAGTCACCATACGTTTGTTTCAGTATCTAGGAGCATTTCTCAAGAAGTGGAGTAAACTCACATCCATCATTGTACTTTCATACTATGAAATGGAATCAGTTGACGTATGAAAGTACAACCTTGACGGGTCGAGGAACACACTTTGCGAGGGGAGTGATGCAAAGTAAGTGACCATTCGTCTGGGGATGGCTGGCATTGCAACACTTCCACGTTTCTCGTAGTTAGTTATCCGAAACGAGGCTAAGCCTACAAAGATACTAACTGTTTAGACTCTTTTCTTTGCATGCCAAGTTATTGTGATGTATGCTTTGATCCATGTGTAGTGGTGGTGAAAGCCGATCACATCCTAGTGGTTTCTTAACGTTGTTTACAACTTTAAATTTACTTTCCTATTTTTACTTTACTTGCACTTAGTTTAAACAACCAAACCAACTCTTTGATCTAAATACCAACTGTTAAGGAGTTAAATGAAATTCTAACGTTTTCTATCATGTTGATCTTAACAAGACCGTTGTCCTGTGGATTCGACCCTTAACTATACTACGATAAGACTTACACGTATCCTAGCATACGTGGGCGGAGTTTTTAATCTAGTATAAGCAAGGCTAAACCTAAAAGACTTACTATCTTTAGGATTTTTAGTGGTGCACGCAACTCCACGCAAGTTGAAGCTCCATCAGCAAACTCGAGAATGAAGATATGGTAAGATGTGATCAGTGGTCTCAAGAAGTTGAGATAGTTAGTCATACTAAGTTGAAAGAAAACAATTGTGATGTGAAGAGGAGGCAATCACATGATCAGAAAGTATTCATTTGACGTCTGTTTCAGATTTTGTGTTACTTGAGGACGAGCAACGTTTAAGTTCGGGGTGTTTTGATGAATGCATATTCATCATGATTTCCCATAGCCTTTTTGGGACCAATTCGAATCGATACTTTTGATTTCATCTCCTAAATCTCACAAAATGCAAGATTTCTTAACTAATTAAATTATCAAGATTATTAACTAGATTTATATTGATTTTGTACAGGTATTTCCTAAGATCAACCATCATATGGAATTCGCTCGAGATCCTCTCAACTTTAGTCTTGACCAAATGGCTTGCACTAACGGTCTACCCATGCGGTTTTGACTTATTGGTCTCTGAAATTCACCTAAACGGTCCTCCTCTCACTACTCTACCTAATCGGTCTCAAAACTGTTTCAGCCCATACGGTCTCAAGACCGCTTCAGCCCAAACGGTCTCAAGACCGTATGATGCCTAACGGTCTCAAGACCGTTTCGACCAAGGACCGTTTGGACAAAGAAGACCAATTGGAGGACATCGGTCCTCAAGACCATTAGATGACAAAGATCCAAGACTGTTTGGATGAAGACCGTTTGGACACTCAACTAAAGACTGATGAAGAGCAAGACCATTTGGTCCCAAGACCATTCGGAGCCATACGTCTCAAGACTGGTTGGAGACAAAGACCGTTCGATCTCAAAATTGAATGAAATCCATCGGTCTCCAAGACCATTTGATCGGTGCAATTGGTCCGCAAAACCATTAAAAGCTCAAGACTATTTGAACAAAGATTCTAGATCGATCAAGCGTAAATGGTCTCCAAGACCGATCAAAGCCTCATGATTTGCAAGACCGTTTGGCCAACTATCGCTCAAGACCATTTGGCCATTTGATCGGTCTGTAAGACCATATGAAGATAGAATCCCAAGACCGGTTGGATCTGTTCGGTCTCCAAGACCGTATGGTCATATATTCTCAAGATGATTTGAATGTCAAACGGTCTCCAAGACCATTTGGATGAAAAACAGTTTGCAAGACCGGTTTCTCACTCACAACAAAAATGTGAGGACCCCATCCAAGCCTATAAATAGGACCACAAGGGTCCTCATTTCAGCATCGATCCAGGGACACCGACAGGCTGCCTAATTGCAAGGTTCGATCAAGCTTCATTCTCCACACTGCCATCCTCCTTCCCCGCCATTATCACGCCGCCCAAACCTCCTTCTGCTACAAGAAAGGAGGTCGAGAAGAGAAAGAAGGTGGAGAAGAAGGTATGCCCATCCCGTCTTGGTGGCTCTTGTTGGTATGTATGCCCTGAGAGCCAATCATGGGATGATTGGTGGGATACATTAAGATTGATTTGATAAACATCAAAGGCAAGCTGCCAATTCTTTCTGGTTCCGTCATAGGGGATAATGATAGAATAGATTGAATATCTAGAGAATGACAATACTCAATGATGTATGCTTTCTAGTTAATGGCCTGAACGATGAGATCATACAGATGCTAAGAGTTTGTACATTCTTATTATGTCCCTAGTAGGCTGTCATTGTGGAAGGCAGATAGACAACAATGACACACAAGACTATATTGTGGTGTTTGTTGATGACAGAATCTCGTTAGTCATGATATGGAGATATCAAACCAAACACATAGGTACTTGCTAGAGAACAAGTGTACTGGACAGACCCACCGTGAGTTTAACACATGGAACCATGACATGGTAGTCACAGTCAGTTCTCACGGTGATGGTGGTGAGTGTGATTCTTTGACCTGAAATCACTACACTGAACACATGTTGTTGGGTACACTTTGACATCATCAAATGCAATCCTGAAACTTGGGTTGTTATAAAGGTGATGATTGGGTGGCTTTGACACATGGAGCTTTTGAGGGGTGAGTGATAGATATGGGATTTGTCCCTCCTGAGGGAGTTTGATATCCATGGCCACTTGATGAGTAGGATTGAGATAGGAGTGGATGCATGTGTGAATCAGTATATGATATTGATGTCATACATATTTCCTCCAATCTACTCTGAGATCAAGAAAGTGAATGAACGTTGACAGGATGACTGTTCCATGCCTTGAGTTCATTCGAGATATCAGTGATAAAGGAATTATACATTCACTGTAACACCATTCATGGATTGTAGGATTGAAAGTTGTTCTCAAACTTTCCTTTTCACTTGGGTAGCACTGATGTGTGACTAGGCTCTGCTCTATTCTTGTGAAGTCATAAGTGTTATGGATTTTCACTGCCAATGTGAAATGGACCTGTAGGGTCACACACATAGGATTTAACCTAGAAGTGGAGTTTATCCAAAAATGATGTTTAGATTGATTACTAAAGGAGTTTAGTAGTTCAATTAAACACTCAATTAATCGATAGCTCAAAATCATAGTGTTTAAGGTGTTGGACTAGATGGTTAAGAGTATCAGATTGATTGGAACTGCGATTGACTGATTTGCATAGTCTGCTGCCCCAACCGATCGGCTCATGAGATTAACCGATCGACTCAGGTTGGTTAATCGATTGGCTCAACTGGTGAGACGAACGGCTAATGTATCAATGAGACGATCGACTCAATTGTTGAACCAGTCGATTCATGTGACCAATCGAAATCGTTTGGAAAGTCAGAAAATTCTTTTTACAAATACATATTTGTTTCACTTGTACAAATTTGATTTGTACAAGGACTAATATTTGATTAGTTGGAAACAAACATGGAATGCCAATTTGAGTTGGATCAGGATAATGAACTGATCGGCTCAGAAATAAACCGATCGGCTCAGAGCCCTAGACAATCGACTCAAGTCCCAAATGATCGGTTCAGGACCCAAAATGATCGTTTCAGGGTGTGAATCGATCGGTTCAGTTGGCACAGTTGGTTGTTTTTGTGGAAAATCTCAAACCCTTCTACTCCTGCTTTAATCCCGCATTGCCCGGGGTAGAGAACCCTATCCCATTACCCTCCTATATATATAGGGGCATTGGGGGCTTCTCAGATACAATAACTCAGCACACCAGTTGCTCAGTAATGTTTTGTTCTCTCTGGTTGTGGTAACTAAGAGAGCCCGAGCAAGTGCTACCTGATAAGGGAGGCACAACAAGGGAAAGACAACTGCAAAAAAGTGACTGGTTGCAAGAGAGTGTGTCAGTGAATAGTACGTCGAAAGAAGGTGCGACTACTTTCAATTCCTTGTGGGACAAGGAGATCGGAGTTATAGGTGGTCCGTGCGGACTACTTTAGAGTCGGGAGACTTCAGCCATTCAGAGGATAGTTGTCAATCCTGATAGTCCTAGTGAGACCAGGAGCTGCATAGACACCGTCCAAGATCAGAGGTGAAGACTGTGCAAGCCGCGAGGTAACTTTGCTGAGCAAGCTTCGGGACAAGGTACGCCTCTACAAACCATCCTTCCTAGTGTATAGACATTGACGCGATTCCTTCGTTCTATGGTTGGGAGAAGAAATTTTTTGTTTCCGCTGCCTTCTCTATCTCCATAAAAACCCAACAGTGGTTTCAGAGCCACGTCAACTGCTCTATACTTTAGGATTGTCTATGTGATCTATTTTGGTTTGTTGCCTCTATTTATTGCATATGATGCGAATAAAATTGGCTTTGTGCAAGTAAAATCCTAAATCCACAAATCCCAATATACATATATGATATGTAATATAAATGCACTCGATACGTGTATCCCTTAAATGAGTGTTGTGGTGGATGTATAGCGTGGTTATGGCCAATAAACCCTATGTATGTGTGCTTGGTTGTATGTGGTTAATTGCATCTCAGTCTGCGCACCGATTCCCTATCTCCTATTCCTGATGTAACTTGAGATAACTTGAGATTTCTTTCCTACCTTTGCTCCCCCCGAATGTAACTCGGGGTTTCCTTATTCAAATGTAAAATAGAATAGATCTTTTATTTCAAGTTATGTCAAAGAACGGAGGACAACCAATGAAGTGGCACCCTAGTGGTAAAAGTGATGATGTAAGACAAAGAGGTCATGAGTTCAAACCCAAGCGACGGGTTGAATGAATCACCAATTAAAAAAAATGGCAGACAACCTGACGATGACTGAGACGATCGGTTTAAGGAGTGAATCGATTGGTTGGCGATCCAGACGACTGGTTCGAGGAGTGAGATGATCGAGTGGTGGCCATGAGGAGATGCACGACGACCAGGCAAACTGATTGGTTGGAGGAGCCAACCGATCGACTGGTGGCACCCACACGATCGGCCAGGGTGAGTAGGTCATTCATGTGATGAGTTGATCAACTCGGATGGCTATAGGACTTCATCATGGACAGGTTGCATGTAATGTAGATCTAGATGACCGTGATTCCTCTTGGCTCGAGGAATCACATTAGGATGGCCATAATCATCACTTTTATCATTTCGCATATTTTCTGTGGGATATAGCAAGCATATGATACTTACTATGTATTGTGGCAATTGGATATGTATGTGTACCTATAAAAACCAAATCCCTCATTAAATATTAAAGTTATAGATGCCTTCCAAATGTGACACATGTGAAAATCTTGATCGGCCAAGTGTGGGCACACCCTAGCGTGGTGCACCGTCTATCTCGTGGAAGCATGAAGGATGAATATGTGGGTGTGCCCTAGCAGGGTGCATATTCATCATGTAGGCTTTGGGTTGGACTTAACAAGGTGACCTAGATAGGATCTAACACCTTGAGGCATGGAGGTGATCATGGCAAGGAGTTGCATATGACATCTTTCAAGAGTTGCATATGATGCAATTGGCAAGAGTTGCCTACCTGGAAGATCTAAGTTGTGGGTGACAGCCCTAGCTGGTCCATGACTCGGAGGATTTCAAGATCTTGACCCACTAGAAGATTGTACGCTACAATCTTCTGAATTGATGGTGAGGGCTATCAATTTGAACAAAAATAGCGGGAGTGATAATTAATTAAAGTTCTAATTATATTGTCAACTTTTCAAATCAATCAAATAAGTCAAAATTGAGTTTTGGACTAAATTGCATATATTTCCTTTTGTAGTACAAATGACAAAAAACAACAATCACTTATCATTGCGATCGGTCCTTGAAAAGGACAAGCTGAATGGAAAAACTTCCACGACTGGTTTAGGACATTGAGAATTGTTCTCACTCAAGAGAGAAAGCTCTATGTCCTGGATACTCCAGATCTAGAGGAACCTACTCCTACCGCACCAAAGGTAGAAAGGGATGCTTATAAGAAGCATTATGAAGATGCCATTGATGTAAAGTGCTTGATGTTGTGCTCCATGAACCACGAGTTGTAGAGACAACATGAGAATATGGGTGTCATTGAGATGATTTAGCATCTCAAGAACATGTATGAAGATCAAGCACGACAAGAGAGATATGATGTCTCCAGGGCGCTGTTCAAGTGTGTCATGACAGAAGGAGATCCAGTTGGTCCTCACACACTCAAAATGATTGGGTATGTGGAGAACCTGACAAGAATGGGATTTCCTCTGAGCCAAGAGTTGGCTACTGACGAGATACTATAATCGTTGCCATAATCCTGCACTCAGTTTGTGATGAACTACAACATGAACAACTTTGACAAGCCATTGACAGAGTTGTTGGGCATGTTGAGGATAGTCGAGGCACAGATGAAGAAGCACAAGCCTAAGACTGTGATGATGATCAGCAACAAGAAAGGCAAGTCCAAGCGCAAGGGCAAGGGCAAGGCTAAGAAAGGTTCTGATGCTATCCAGCAGCCCAAGTCGTCTTCAACTCTCAAGGCCAAGGGAGGCGTGACCAAGAGAGAAAATTGCCACCATTGTCAAAAACCAGGACAATTGAAAAGGAATTGTCCACTCTATCTGGAAGAACTAAAGAAGAAGGAGGTGACATACCCTCCACCTGAAGGAGTCATGAAATAAACTTGTAACATTTTTTAGGTATATGATACCAAGATATAAAATGTAAAGCACTCAATAAATGGGGCAAATGTTTTCGCCATAGATAGGAGTACTTTAGTTTATTTTTAGCCTTGAAGGCATGTAATAGAGTTATGAACTGCTATTTCATATTTGTTGATGGATAGAAACACCTTAATTTTTGCATATTGTATGACAATGATGGCAATAAATAAAGTTGATATTTCAATTTCAAAGATATGATCTTTATGGCGATGCCTTGTTTATCTTGTGGTACTTGGTATGCATAAGATTAAATGATACCTAAAAGTTATTGATAATTCAAACAATCAAATTAGCATAAATCATGAGAAGTTCATTTCTAGTTTCCATATGATAGATAAATCTAGACTCTTTTAGTTAGAGAACCAATAAGAGACATGAATCTCTTGGACATGATTAATCAATCTTCACTAAGGTAGTGGAAGAATGATTATCCTATTGGGTATAATACATGTGATTTATTTACATACCTATTGGAGTTAATGTTGATACTTCAAATGGTGTTTACAGAAATACCGATATGAATATCTTGAAGTGTTTAAGAATATCATAGATGAAGTATGAATTTGGTAAAGTGTTAATTCTTGATGAGATCAATGAATGACATACTTCAACCAAATGTTTGAGATCCTTATGAGTTATTATGATAGTGTATCATAATGAGCTCGTGAATAAGGCATAGTGATGTCTAAATAAAAAGGAGTCATACTCTAAGGAGTTAGAGGATGATTATCAAATAACTAAGTTCTTCTTAAATATAGAATACCCTACACTAATAAAGGACATTAAGAATCACAAAGGATTGTGATTTCTTATATCCTTGACAGATACATCCCAATTATCTATGTGATGAGTTGGTCATGTGATGAGTCAACTATCTAGATGAATATGAGGAACCAGATTTTGAGTTATGGTTTATGACCATCACATCCTAAATGACTTTCATATGAAGCATAAGGCATGACCTTGATGGTAGCACCTATTGGGATGAAATCCATAAGTATGAATGAGTCTTAAGCATTAAGACACATGGATGCCATTTTGAGAAGGATGATGCTTGTTGGTTGCAACTTAATGACAAAGAGATTTGGCATACGGATACTAAAACCACATTCCTATGAGGAATAAAACAAGGATGTGTATGTGACACAACCTATAAGGTTTATGAATCCATTAATGCAAATACATTCTATAAGTTACAATGGACTAATCAATGTGATTGGTTAAGTACAAGCAACTCAGAGCTGGATCTTTACTTTGATAATATGGTCAAAGGGTTTGACTAATATGTCAAGGATAAAAAAGGGATCTGTGATTTAGTGGGAGTGTATTGCATTCCACATGTTGATGTGAAATGGAAATGTTATAGAATGAAAATCCAAAGTGGAAATTATCTTTTAAGGAAGATAGCGACGTTTCCTATGTGATAGGAATAGAGATATATAGAGATAGTTCTCGAAAACCTCTTGACCTGAAAAGAGAGAGCATACAGTGGCAATCTATACTAAAAGGTTCAGTATACACAGATTCAGTGGGAGAAAACTTGTCCATGGAGTTAGTACCCCAAGGCTAAGTGTCCAATTCTTATGAAGAATGGGAAGACTAAGAACAAATAAGGATCTATCATGTATGTAATCATCCCATCATCATGCATGTAAGGACATGGTAAGAATAAAATGCATTCATCATCTTGTATGTAGGACATGACAATATGATGTGCTCATCCTGATAACTCATATGTGGGACATGACGAGAGAATGTCTATCTAGTTCCAGTAAGGGTTACTAGAATACCATAAGAACTTGATAAGTACTTGAGAAGTACTTGATAGTTCTATGAAAATAAGGAAGGGTTCACTATAAAGAATTAAACTGATGCGAACTTCCGAAAAGGACAGAAAATTAATCGTAAAATATATATGGGATATATATGAAGTGAATGTTTCATGATAAATGGAAAACGTTCCAATAAATTTGTTTAAAAGGAAAAGATGTGTATCCGTGTGTTAGAGAACATTAGTGGATACTATATGGATCTGGAAGTTCATGAGATGACCTTATAGATATTTCGATCATTGATGACAAGTAAGGAGTACTTGGTCATACAATGTGGCTAAAGGTTAGCAAAGGAATACTAGATCATATATTACTGCAACTCCATCTCATACGTATGACGTACAATGAAGAGATGAGAGACATGTAATTAATATCGACTTTGGAAAAGTGTTGCCATAAATCACTATGTTAGCACTTGAGCACAATAACATGTGGGACATGTTTGAAGATCACTATGAATATGATTCAAGGGTGATTGGCTCGCAGTGCAAGTGGGAGTCTGTTGGTATGTATGCCCTGAGAACCAATCATGGGATGATTGGTGGGATACATTAAGATTGATTTGATAAACATCATAGGCAAGCTTCCAATTCTTTTTGGTTCAGTCATATGAGATAATGATAGAACATATTGAATGTCTAAAGAATGACAGTACTCAATGATGTATGCTTTCAGGTTAAAGACTAGAACAATGAGATCATACGAATGCTAAGAGTTTGTACATTCTTATTATGTCCCTAGTCGGATGTCATTGTGGAAGCTAGATAGACAACAATGACACACAAGACTAGATTGTGGTGTTGGTTGATGACAGAATCTCGTTAGTCATGATATGGAGATATCAAACCAAACACATAGGTACTTGTTAGAGAACAAGTGTACCAGACAGACCCACTGTGAGTTTGACACATGGAACCATGACATGGTAGTCACATTCAGTTCTCACAGTGATGGTGGTGAGTGTGATTCTTTGACCTAAAATCACTACACTCAACACATGTCGTTGGGTACACTTTGACATCATCAAACATATTCCTGAAACATGGGTTGTTATAAAGGTGATGATTGGGTGGCTTTGACACATGGGGCTTTTGTGGGTTGAGTAATAGATATGGGATTTGTCCCTCCCGAGGGAGTCTGATATCCATGGTCACTTGATGAGTGGGATTGAGATAGGCATGCACGCATGTGTGAATCAATATATGATATTGATGTCATACATATCTCCTCCAATCTACTCTATGATCAAGAATGTGAATGAACGTTGACAGGATGACTGTTCCATGCCTTAAGTTCATTCGAGATATCAATGATAAAGGAATTATACATTCGCTGTAACACCATTCACAGATTGTAGGATTGAAAGTTGTTCTCCAACTTTTCTTTTCACTCGGATAGCACTGATGTGTGACTAGGCACCACTCTTTGCTTGTGAAGTCATAAGTGTTATGGACTTTCACTGCCAACGTGCAATTGACCTGTAGGGTCACATACATTGGATTTAACCTGGAAGAGGAGTTTATCCACAAATGTTGTTTACATTGATTACTAAAGGAGTTTAGTAATTCAATTAAACACTCAATTAATTGATAGCTCAAATTCATAGTGTTCAAGGTGTTGGACCAGATGGTTAAGAGTATCAGATTGACTGGAACTGTGATTGACTGATTTGCACAGTCTGCTGCCCCAACCGACCGGCTCATGAGATAAACCGATCTGGTCAGGTTGGTGAATCGATAGGCTCAACTGGTGAGACGATCGACTCATGTATCAATGAGACGATCAACTCAATTGTTGAACTGGTCGATTCATGTAACCAACTGAGATCATTTGGAAAATCAGAATATTATTTTTGTAAATACATATTTATTTCATTTGTACAAATTTGATTTGGACAAGGACTGATATTTGATTAGTTGGAAATAAACATGAAAAGTCAATTTGAGTTGGATCAGGACCACGAACTGATCGGCTCAGAAATGAACCGATCGACTCAGAGCCCTAGACGATTGGCTCAGGTCCCAAACGATTGGCTCAGGACCCAAAATGATCATTTTAGGGTGTGAACTGATCAATTCATCTGGCGCAGTTGGTTATTTTTGTGGAAAATTTTGAACCCTTCTACTCCTGCTTTAATCTCGCATTGCCCGGGGTAGAGAACCCTGTCCCATGACCCTCCTATATATAGGGATATTGGGGGCTTCTGATATACAACAACTCATAACACCAGTTGCTCAGTAAAGTTGTCATTCTCTCTGGTTGTGGTAACCGAGAGAGCCCGAGCAAGTGCTACCCGATAAGGGACGCACAACAAGGGAAAGATAACTGTAGAAAAGTGACTGGTTGCAGGAGAGTGTGTCGGTCACTAGTACACCGAGAGGAGGGTGCAACTCCTTCTGATTCCTTGTGGGACAAGGAGATCGTAGTTCTAGGTGGTATGTGTGTACTACTTCAGAGGCGGGAGACTTCTGCCGCTCGTAGGACAGCTGTCAATCCCGACAGTCCCGGTGAGACCAGGAGTTGCACAAACACCATCCAAGATCAGAGGTGAAGACCATGCAAGCTGTGAGGTAACGTCGTCGAGCAAGCCTCGGGATAAGGTATGCCTCTACAAACCATCCTTCTTATTGTATAGACGTTGACGTGATTCCTTCGTTCTTGGTTTGGGAAAGAAATTTTTTGTTTCTGCTGCCTTCTCTGTCTCTATAAAAACCCAACAGTTCTCCCTCCTCATCCATATCTGCACCGACACGACGTAGAAGACTGCATCATCTTCACTGAGATGTGAATACCTTGTACATCATGCTCATGGTAGAACCTTCCTTCTCTCTTGTTCTTCTTATTTCTTACATCATGAGAAAGTAGTCACTTTTCGCTGGGGTGCGGGGACTAGCCCCGCTGCCCATGCTTTCTTGTCTTTTTTTTTTTGGAAAAGGATAATATATTACTCAAAGAAGAAAGAAAATTGTCAACTCCAAAAGGAGCGGAGCCACAAGTAGCACCCAACCCTGTACACAAGGGTTAAACTACAAATCCCAGTAACGCCTAATCTAAGGGGTTAGGTTAGCGTGTAGAGGAGGTTTGGCTCTTACAAGCCTAGCAATCTCCTTCTGTAAACTATCAAAAAGGTGTAGGTAATCCATGCCAGGCTTCCCATGGATTATGTTGTTCCTCTCCTGCCAAATCTTGTGGCAAAGCCCTGTAAGGCAAATGCCACCGAACCGGGCAGCCGTCTTCTCCATGGTCCAAGTCACTGCCTCCAGCAGATGAATTAGGGGCGAGTGACCCCATCCGTTCTTTAGGCATAACCGTTCCCACATGTAACGGGAAACTTTACACTCAAAGAACAGGTGGGTATGGGACTCCTCATCCTCTCTACACAGCGGGCAAAGGATCTCCGTATCCAGCCCCCAACAAGCCATTCTGTCTCTTGTAGGTAATTTCCCCAACATCGCTCTGTAGGTTAGGGTACTCCACTTTGGAAAGAAGCACCTACCCCACAGAAGTGAATTCCAAGGGACATAGTTGCCAACCGTCGTCTTCTAAGGGTACACATGGGGATCCACAAGGGTCCAGATCCCATCATTATCACAATTATACAAGAGTCTAACCTCATCCCACCTCGTGTTCATATGTTTCCACACGCGGGAGTCGTACAAAGTGGTGCTGTTGGACCCCCCGAGTGACCCATTATATCTCTCTCTCATCCAGGTAGCCCAAACACCAAGGGGCTGCCTAAGGAACCGATCAACCCTCTTGAGGTTGGACTGCCTGTGGGTCTCCACCATGTCTTGAATCCCAAGACCGCCAAAATGAAGAGGTTTGGCAATGGTATCCCAAGCAACACCATGGCCCTTGCCACCCCATAAGAAAGACGTCGTCAGGCGTCTAATGCTCAACATCGTCTGAGTAGGTAAGGTGCACAAGTCGCACCAGAACCGCCCCATGCTCTGAATAACCGATCTGATTAGTACAAGGCGGCCTGCAAAAGAAATCTGAAGGCCAGCCCAACTATCAATTTTTCCCCTGATCTTGTCTAGGCACATGTTGTAATCTCTAGAGAACCCTCTCCCACCCGATAGAGGAACGCCAAGGTATCTGGTGGGAAAACATCCTCTCCTGATCCCAAAAGCACTTCTGAGTCTTCCCCTTCTCATATCACAGGATTTAGAGAGAAAAATCCTTGATTTCACATTACTCATGTATAAACCTGTGAGCTTCCCAAACTTCACCATAACCTTCTTGAACTCCACAAGTCTTTTATCGTGACCTGTGGAGAACAAGAGAACGTCATCTGCAAAGATGAGGTGGGACAACACCTTTGTACCCTTGATCTTGAAAGGCTTGATCTTGTTGTGATCCTCCGCATTCTTAATCAGTGTAGTAAGGCTCTCCATGACTAAGGTAAAGAGGAGGGGAGAGAGGGGGTCACCCTGCCGTAGTCCATTCTTTGCTGTGAACATACCCATAGGGGCCCCATTTACAAGAATGGAGAAGGAGGTGGTTTGAACACACTGTTGCATCAAGGTTATCCATCGTTCACAAAAACCCAAAGATCTCATGATCTTCCAAAGCGTGTCCCAGATGACGAAATCATAAGCTTTGGTTATGTCGAGTTTCACACATGCCTTCCTAGAACTATTTTTGACTTTGAAGTCTGTGAGAAACTCCAAGGCAAGCAGCGCACAATCAGAGATGCTTCTCCCTTTTATGAAGGTTGTTTGGTTTTGTGAGATGATATCAGGGAGGTACATCTTGAGTCTATTATCTAAGATCTTAGCAAAGATCTTGTAAAACGTCGAGCAGCAGGCTATCGGTCTAAAATCTGTGATATTGTTGGAAGGTATGTTTTTAGGGATGAGTTTGATGAAAGCGTGGTTGACCTCCCTCACCATTCTCCCCCCCACCATAAACCATCTCACTGCTCTGCATACATCATCTTTGATTACCGGCCAGCTAGTCTGAAAGAATTTCCCGTTGAAGCCATCTGGGCCGGGGGCCTTATTAGCCCCTATGGAGAAAGCAGCCTGCCTCACCTCTTCCTCTGTTACCTGTTTACATAGGTTGAAGTTCATAACCTCATTCAGTCTCCTCGCAGGGAGAGGCACATTACATGGTTGCATAGCAGGTTGATTATACAGATTATGGAAGTATTGTACAGCCTCTTCACCCACTAGTTTCCTCCCCTCCAAAGTAGATCTGTCCTCTTTGACCAGGGAAAAAAATCGTCTTTGAGCGCCCTCTTCTTCACAGTTGAATGGTAGATCTTTGTGTTCTGATCCCCATCTTTAAGCCATGCCATTCTACTTCTTTGCCAGTAGAAACATTCCTCAGCTTTCTCAAGGTTGACAACCTTTTTCTCCATGTCTCTTTCATTGTTTATTGCTTCGGTGCAGAGTGGATTGCTACGTACATGCAAGGCAGCTTGCTCATTTAACATTCCAAGGCAATGTATATAACTTTCCATTTCATTGTTAATTTATAATGCTTTTAGCTTGATTACTTGCTTGCTTTCATCTTATTCTTCCATATGTTATGAGAACTTCTGTATGTAGGGTGGAATGTTGATTAATGAGGTAGACTCTCAAACTATGAATAGAATGAGATTCATTGAGGTCATAAGTATATGATTCGTGAGGGGACGAGCCATCTAGCCGATGGTGATGCTTCTGTGGCCTAAACATCCCTTAGGGAGGGCCACAACCTTAGTTGGATTTTGTATGTTCTTTGTTAATAGTCGATGTTTGCTTGTAGATTAATCACCTGCTCGCTTGTCATTTAGCGTGGTTGACTCCCTGACTAGAAATAGAATGGGATTCCTTGAGGTCGTAAGTGTATGATCTGTGAGGGGATGAGCCATCTAGCCCGCGGTGATGCTTCTATGGTCTAAACATCCCTTAGGGAGGACCTCAGCCTCAGTTGGATGTTGTATCTTCAGAACCATGAATGCATGATCCGGATGGCGATGAGAAATTTTATGCCTAAGGGGATGCTTACGCGGGCCTAAATATCCCTTAGGGAGGGTTCACAGCAGTTCCATTTGGATAGTTAGATTCTTGCCTGGATGTTATCTATTTTGATGTGTTTGCATGTGTAGTGGTGGTGACTCCCGATACCATCCCATGGATTCCATATCATTTATCTAGAACAAACTTTGATTATGCTCTTTTACTTTCTTGCAATTAGTTTAATCAACCACAACCCAATCAATCATTGTAAATATTAGTCTTACTTGTTCTAGATTCGATTGACAAAGATTCATAAAAATATTGTCCCTTGGGATTCGATCCTTAACTATACTGCGGTAAGACCCATCCGCTTGCGGGTTGTATTATTGCATGAGGTTTTGGTAAAAGCTCGGGGATTTCAACCCTGAGTGAGTTTGTCAGTGCGATGATATTCCACGTCAAGGTGTTTGAATAGGGATTGTACTACTTGTTCCCATGCATCCCAACGACATTGTCTTGTTTTAGGATCCCTTCATTCATATTATGAGCAAAACATGAAGAAGAAGAATGTCCTGAATTACCACAAGCTTCATATATCACTTCATCTGATTGGATTTTCAATGTAGTCATCTTCTCAAACTTTTGTGTAAGAATATCAAGTTTAGCAGCAATTAAGTCAACGACATCAACCATATGCTTCCCTCCTTATTTCACGGCTGAAGAACTAGTTGTAGAGGATGATAGTGCGCTCCTATCTAATCCCCATTGGAAATGGTTGAGGGCTATGTCTTCAATGATGTCATAAGCCTCTATGTAAGACTTAGTCATCAATGCTCCATTAGCTGCAACATCCAGCGTCATCCGGGTGTTGTAGAATAGACCATTATAGAACGTTTGGAGTAGCAGCCAATTGGCCAACCCATGGTGATGGAAAATACGTTGAAGATCTTTAAACCGGTCCCATGTATCATACAAAGTTTTTCCACATTTTAAGAGAAGTTGGTGAGTTGATTCCTTAGTTAGGCTATCTTGCTCGGTGGGAAAAACTTTGCAAGGAAAGCATTTAGAAGTTGGTCCCAGCTTTTAATTGACTTCTTTAGAAGAGACAAAAGCCACTCCTTGCCTCTATCTCTTAGGGTGAAAGGAAATAGCATTAGCTTCACTCCTTCGGTGGATACACCATTGATTTTGAAAGTATTCATATACTCTAAGAACTCAGCCACATGGAGATTTGGATCTTCATTGACTGTACCTCCAAAGCGGTTCTACTGTATCATCTAAATCATAGAAGGAACTATAGATAAATTTTTCACTTCAACTACAGGCAGGTCAATGGCTCCACAAATGTTTGTGGCAACAAGCATTACGAAATCCTTCAAAGGACAATCATCCTCCATGGTTGGATCCCTCAGTGTAGCTTCTTCAAAATACAAAGAAGACAGTTACGGTGATGTTGGTGGAACACCTCTTAGCAGTGGTTGTTCTACTCTTCTTGCCCTTCTTAATATTGAAAGAGTATGCTCAATCTCAAGGTCTAGTAACGTAGATGTTTGAAGACCTCTTTGCGAGCAACGCATAAAACCAGAAATATAGTAAGAAAAATTGAGAACACAACTAAAATATATATGGAAATTCGTAAATGAAAATGATGATCTAGTCTCAAATACTAGTTAGCATTTGTTACTTTAATTAGATTAACCGTAGCTCCCTGGCAACAGTGCCAAAAACTTGTTGGTTCTTTTACACTAACGAGTTTCAATCATAGGGAAGATCTTTTACTCAACTAACCAATTCCCGCAAGTATACGTAAGTAGTTGTAGTCAAGGTCAAACACAATGAGATTTAGCAAACCAATTAAACGCAATAGTGCTAAGGTTCAACAATCTAGACCGTTTTAAAGGTGATTTGGTTGATTAGACTAGAATTTTAGGATTACACAAATAGTAAATGGATTACTAAAATAGATTAAAATTCAGAATTAGACATATCATGGACTTATGATTTCATCCACATATCATAGAATACAATAGGAGAATAACCATAGCTACAATCCTGGTTATAACACTAACTACTAACAAAGTCCAATGACTATAATGTAGAATAGGCGGGAATATGTAATTTGAAAGAGATGTCACCAAGCATTGTAGAAGGAAGTATTTTTCACATGACCTTTTATCCTTCAGGATGTCATCTACTAATAGGAAGTAGGCCATGTGCACATTCAACATGTTTCCATTCAGCAGAGCTTGATAAGCTAAACATAGTGCTGACTAAGAGGTACCCTCCTATTTTCAATGTATCTCAGAGGTCATCCTTTAGCACACAGATGCCATCCCTTTTGAAGATTGCCTCTATCGTGGTGACATCTTCCTTCAAGGATTTCATTATTAGATGTAGGGATTCTAATGGCAGGCTCTCACAGCTCCACTTGTCAAAATCCTTGAAGGTTGGCACTATTTCTCCCGCCGATCCATCTGGTTTAATTTTTGGCAAATCTTCTTCCTCTATCTCTCTTTCTTCTGGCTGGCTAGCTAGAGGTTGTTCTGGCTTGGTCTCAGGTTTTCTCTCTACTCTATCGGGTGTGTCGGATGCCCATCCCTTCTTCCAAGCAGACGCTCTAACAGGCTCTTCATGATCGATCCATAGGGTTTTAAGTTCCTCCCTCCATGTTTTCTTTTCAAGGAGAGGTATCTCTTGATGAAGCCATCATGATACTACATCCCAAGGCATGGTCGGGTCATTCAAGAAGTAGTGATCATAAATAACCTCCATTGCATAGATACCATGTAACCCATGTATATCTTCTATGCAAAGGCCTTCCAGCGGGACCCCCTTATTGATTGCTTCCATCATTTTAAGAACTATGAAGGCTCAATCCTCTATTCTAGCATTTTCTTGAGGGACCTTTTTGCAGATAGAGAATTGCTTCCACATCCCTTTATGTCTATTGTCT
This sequence comes from Alisma plantago-aquatica, assembly GCA_963693085.1. Lineage (NCBI taxonomy): Eukaryota > Viridiplantae > Streptophyta > Magnoliopsida > Alismatales > Alismataceae > Alisma > Alisma plantago-aquatica. Next base: position 1,432,471,378 of record OY856411.1, read on the forward strand.
TCCATATGTATATCCTGTTGCAGATGCAGTGGCACCTTTAAGATATCCCTTGCTTCCTTATTTTATAGATAAGGGAGGTGTTGTCCAATTCAGTTGTGCAGCAGTGGAACATTATTGTTCGTCTCTCATATAAATTGAAGACAGTAAGTGCCTAGTGCTTTAGAGTCCTTATGGGTAGGACAATGAATTTCGTCTCTTCCCTACTCACTACACATTGTAGATCCTTCACATTAGCAATTTTTTCATTTTTATCGAACAAAAGCCCTGCTAGATGCGTGGTACCGTTGAACACTGGTTGTATTTTGTCAGGATGTAAGAATTCTTCAAGCAGAGTTGCATAGAGTATTTTGAATAGCTTCTTATGCAATCGTGCTCATTATAGAAAGGTCCCTCTAAATTAATCCTTGTTAAGCAACCTACCCTTGTTGTGATAGATAATATCATCTCATGGGAGGTTGTCGTCTAGTTTATCTGCTAGGATATGGACATCTCTGCATGTGATTCTTGATAATGTGGTCATGTCCATACTCGCCATCTTCCAGGGTAGAGGAGTGACACCTAATGGTCCTCATGGACTGGTGCACTCCACTTTCTAACTTGCTCATGAGTGAAGAAATAGGCGAGTCCACCTTCTTCATCTTTTGAGGTGTCATCTCCTACTGTCTGCATTGCTGTGGGTGGTGCTTATGTAGCTGGATGTTGTACCCTTGTTTCCATCGGTGTTTGGGTTGTCGCCTTGCCTTCATCGTTCATGGATATCTCAGGAGTTACGTCCTTTATTAGTTGGTTATCTTCAAACAGTTGCTCTAATTCTATAGAGTTGAGCACGGCTAGCATCGCAACCTTTTTCCCATCATAAAGTGAATCATCTTAGTCGTACTGCACTGGGTCTTTGAAAAAGTCATTGCAGATATCCATCCCAAACGTCAGGTCATAATTTTTTTTTGAGATCTCTTATTTATCATGATGTGAGATCTTCTATCGTAGTGCTTTCGTCTCTGGTGATGACGACTTGTTGAGGTTCTTCAGATGCAACCTTATCCTCTTCTAGGCTACTATTTAAGTCGAACATCTATTATAAAGCATTTGTTTTCTTTGTCTCGATGTCCTGACAAGTTTTTGATTGTGGCAGTGCTTCTTTTACCAATGGTTCCACCCTTGGGGAGGTCTTCACATTGGCACTTTCATCTTTTGATGCTTCTCCTGCTCCTACTCCTCCCATGTCATCATCATCTTTGTCTAGGCTCTAAGGGCTTGAGGAAGCTTGAGATGTGGAAGGGCTGGTTAGACGCTTTGTCTTCTTTCTCTACCGCCAACCGTCTAGTTCATGGCGTTCAACATCTAGTTGTCGTCATTCTTCATCTAAGCGTTGATGTTCCTTCATTAGGTCGTCCAACGTTTCCTCATACCCCGTTCACATTATCTCTTTGTCCGCTCTCATAGCATCCTGCTCCTTTCTTAGGTCTGTCATTTCCTCATTTAGAGTCTTTAGAGCTCCCATCATTGCATTCTGAGTGTTGAATACCCCTTGCATGAACTGGGGGAGTGCCTTAGTTCTCTAATTTAAACATCGTACCTGTGTATTTAGTGTACATAGTCTAGAGGTAATGTTTAAATTAAGTTCATAGGTATGATGCATGTGTAATCACATGACATCAAACTTATTTCCTAATACAATAGTGAACATTTGTGGACATCGATGTTGCTGCTCTGCGGGTGTTGATGTCGGTGCTGTGGATGTTATGGGCTCCTTGATTCATGGAGCTGGCTTGCTTCTCATAGGATCAGCGTGTGTTGCTAGAGAAGAAGTACTTTCCTCTGGTTGCTCTAGCACTTGTAGAATCACTTCCGGTATCACGGAGTCAGGTGCAACCTTAGGGTCCTTTCATGCTTGAATGGTTTCTTGCTCAACCTCAAAATGTTGTTCTCCTATGGTGGCTTTGATACGCAACTGGTCACCTCCTTCTTTGATTTCCACTTCAGGTTGGTATCCCTTACTTACCGCTATCTCTGTTGGAATGTGTGGTGAGGGTAGATTCGGGGTGGTGGACTTTTCTGAATTTTTTTTATTTTTCTTTCTTATTGCCAGCTTCTTTCTTTCCTATGGCTTCTTCATCTCCATATATGAACTTATAACCCTCACATCCTTCTCTCCAGTAGTTGACAATGGGCCTACAGTAGTGTTGATGCCCCCCCGAGTACATCTTATCTATGTCTTCTTGGGTGGGTCACAACTTGTGGGCATCATAGTATGCCATCTCTGGGAGGGGTAGAAGTGTCTTGGAGCAACTTTGTTTGTAAAAGAGTTTGATGCCTTTCTACTCCAGAATCCCCATGTTGACGAGGGACTTTATGTCAATTTTGTATGTCACTTGGTTTTTTGTACTTCATCAACAAGCCTGCGTCCATAAAGTGGTAGGCTATTTTAGTAATCTCACTTCCCATGTAGAACTCCTTCATTTGCTTTGCCTCCCCTCTTACTACTACTGATAGCCTTTCAATAAGTACCCTTCCTATGTTCACCAACTTCTTATTGAGCATGGACCATATTATAAATAAGTCTCCTTTTGTTACACTGTCGATTTCCAATCTCATAAAGATAGTGTTGGCTGTTATTTTCTGCATCACTTGGATGAAGCAGAAGGTGATGAGATTCGCCTTTGAGTTCATTGAGTTACGCTCTTATTCTCTGGTCAACTTCTCCCACATCCTATGGATGCTGTATCCGATGGTGTCTTTTTTGCCTGGTGCGGCGGTGCATGCTTGTGCTTCTTCAGTCGTTATGGTGAATATTATATTGAGCATAGCCTCAGTGATCATGTGAGACTTTCCTCCTATTCACACTTCTAGTTTGAAGTCACCACCCACCCTTCTTGCATTCACCATCACTTACAGGGAGCTTCTCTAACGACGACATAAATTCTACCATGAACTGTGTTAGGGAGGGAGATATGAGGTACACAGGGTTCGTAGATTTTCTCCCTCCAAGAAGTTGATCACCCTATCATAGATCCCCATCTTTTTAAAGTCCTTGATGTCCAAATATCTCATCAGTTTGAATCCCTTAGTTTGTGGTATCCAGTCAAACTGTGACTAGTGTGTTTGATCTATAGGTACAAATGTTTGCCTTTGCTTGTTGAGGGCCTTCTGTTCTTTCTCTTTGACCTCTTTAGAGGCTGCTTCTTTTACCTACTTCTTTAACTTTTCCGAGGCTGTCACTTTCCTCTTCTTGCCACTTTTCACTTCTTTGGCTTCAGATTTCCTCTTATCTAGGTTCTTTAGCTCGATCTTAGAAGGCTGGTACTCAGAAGTTTCTATTTGTGTTGTCTCCTGGGACTCCTCAGACACTTTTGGCATCTTGTGGGCCCAAATATAGTCATACTTGTTCTGCATGAGTTGTATTGAAGCCTTTTTGTTGGGGAGAGGTTCATATTATCCCTCAGTGTGTTGGTTATCTTCCCCAAGATTTCCTCTTCACCTTTCAATGAAGTTGCCTTCTTCATCAATGTGTCTTCAGTCATAGTTGAGATTCTGAATGTTTCAACGTAAACTTGTTGTTAGCATAATTGTATTTTATATTTTTTTTCAATGTGTTAGCATTTAATTCATCATCATTTTTTTCTTTCTTTGTTTGTAAAGCACAAAGTGTCGCGATCGTGGCTTAGACAGAAAGCAGTACTGTGACGAGGAAGGTGTCGCGACCACGTCATCCTTAAACCAAAATATTAGCAAGTAAGACCACGTCTGCGGTGTGTGATTAGCAAACAAAAGCCATGCCACGACTATAGTAGAGAAACACTGCGACCTCGGAAGTGCCACGACTGCGGTCATTGTTTGACTGCATTTGAACGAACCTCACACAAAAGAGGGCCGCAAATACGGCCAAGGATATGGTTTTGTGACCGCGTCCAGGAAAACACCTATTCGATCGAAACCACAGAGGTCGTGGTGGGAGTTCCTACTCAAAACCAATGGCTATACTATCAGGACCATGCGAGTAGAAGCCCCGCATTAAGTCCAAAACATAGGTTGAAAAATGTTGGAGTAGTCGTGAGTGCGGTGGGTGAAATCATTGGCAAACTCTTGGCGAAATCCATCAAACATAGGAGATTGGGTTTTGACTGTCACTGTGACACTAAATAACCGAAGAGAAAACTTAGGAAATGAGGAATCAAAATGACTACAATCAAGAGAAAACATCTAATAAGTATTTCTACTAGGTTAATGATTGAAACAACGGTGAAAGAGGCAGTGGCGGGGGAGTGCTTCTATGGTGAGGGTGTGAATCCACTAGTGAGGGTCCGCATCTTGTTCGTTCTTTGTCTCATGCACTCATGCCTTGTATGATTATTCAATCATTTAGGAATCACAGAGAGCGAGAAGTGAAAGAAGAACCCTAATGTCAGAAGGGTTTATCTTGTATACCCTTGAGTGACCGCCACCACAGAAGGATAGATCACTGTGACCATGGGCGGATGCTCTCTCACTCTTTCCGTGATCGAGACTTAAGACACTTAAAGAAGGTATTGCGACTGAGACAGTTGTTGTGGCCATGGTTCATGCCACGACCGCAGTGCTTTCAAGACAATGTCAACAAAATCAACTAACTAAAATAAGAATTTGCGATTCCTAATAAAACTTTTTGGTAGAAAGAGATTAATATACATACTAAATTTATATCTCTAATGGGTATAAAAACTCAAAAAAATTAAAAGGTAGAGAGGTACGTAGCTCATAGACTAAAGCACGAGAAAAAGAAAATAGGAATTAAAGAATCACTTCATTTTCCCTCCCAAGAATCACTTGTTTAACGTCTTTTAGCTTGACTTTCTCTCTCATATGACTTCATTTTCCTTCAACTGGTGCCAATACTTCCTCATTCATTTCACCTATTACTGGGCTGGGTTCCCCCAAACTTAGTTCCATCCTTCTTACAAAAGCTTCATCTTCATATTATCTTTTCACCCTCTACCCATTCACCTTGAAGGTGCATGTCTTGTCTCCAGCTATCTCCATCACCCCTGATGGGTATATTTTTATGACAGAAAAAGGGTCGGACTACATTGTTCCCAGCTTTCCAGGAAATAACCTGATACTTGAGTTGAATAAAAGGATTTTGTCTCCTTCATGAACATCCTTGTTCTTCCGATGGCTGTCATATCATACTTTTGTTATCTGCTTATAAATCATTGCATTTTCATAAGTCTACAATCTCAACTCTTCAAGCTCCTATAGTAGGAGAAATCTTTCTGACCAGCCTTATTGAGGTCCATGTTCAAACATTTGATAGCCCACATGGCTTTGTGCTCTAGTTTGACAGGCAAATGACATGACTTCCCATAAATTAACCTATAGGGTGTCATACCTATAGGTGTCTTATATGTTGTGTGGTAAGACCATAGTGCATCGTCTAGTTTCATGGACCAATCATTCCTCGTACGACTAATAGTCTTCTCTAGTATCTATTAAATCTACATGTTTGACTTCAACCTGCCCCGATGTTTGGGGGTGATATGGCATTACAACCTTATGTTTTACCCCATACTTTCTCAACAGAGATTCAAATTGCTTTTCATTAAAGTGCAACCCTCTGTCACTTATAATAATGTGTGGTACTCCGAACCATGGAAAGATAATTTTCTGGAACAACTTAATTACTGCCTTGGAGTTGCAGGTTTGGGTGGAAACAACCTCTACCCATTTGGAGATGTAGTCGATAGCAACAAGTATATATTGATTCCCTTTTGATGACGGAAAAGGTCCCATGTAATCGATCCCCCATACATCAAATATTTTGACTTGCACCTCATCGGACATCGACATTTCATTCCTTCTGCTAATGTTTCCTATAAGCTGACATTCCTTGCAAGTTTTAACAAATGACGCAGCATCCTTAAAAAGAATTGTCCAATAAAACCCTGACTGTAAGACTTTTGTAGAGGTCCTTTCCCCTCTGTGGTGTCCCCCGTAAGGTGAGGAGTGGCATTCCTTGAGGATTAATGGTAATTCTTATTCTGGTATGCATCAATGATATAAGTTGTCGGAGCACCTTTTGAATAAAAGTGGATCATCCCAATAGTAATTTTTCAACTCGGAGAATAATTTCTTCTTCTAATTATAGGTGATTTCTGGAGGAAGTTGTCCACTAGATAGATATATACAAATGTCTGTGAACCAAGGCAGGATTTTCTCCTCCGATTGAGCCATCAAAAGAGCTTCATCAACATAGTTGTTGTGTACTGGTAATTGATTTTCTTCATCAAAAATTATCCTTGACAGATGGTACGCAACCACATTTTCTTTTTCCTTTTTATCAATGATCTCGTGGTTGAACTCTTGTAGTACCAAATCCCATCACAAAAGTCTTGGCTTTGCATCCTTCTTCTGCATAAGGTATTTTATAGCCCCATGATAAGTGTACACTTTCACCTTTACCCTACAAGATATGAGATGAACTTATAAAAAACAAACATGATATCCATCATTTCTTTTTCAATTATGGTATAGTTTACTTGGGCTTCATCCAATGCTCAACTTGTTGGCATGTATGCCCTGAGAGCCAATCATGGGATGATTGGTGGGATACATTAATATTGATTTGATAAACATCAAAGGAAAGCTCCCAATTCTTTCTGGTTCAGTCATATGAGATAGTGATAGAACAGATTGAATGTCTGGAGAATGACAGTACTCAATGACGTATGCCTTCAGGTTCAGGACCTGAACAATGAGATCATACGGATGCTAAGAGTTTGTACATTCTTGTTATGTCCCTAGTCGGATGTCATTATGGAAGGTAGATAGACAACAATGACACACAAGACTAGATTGTGGTGTTGGTTGATGGCAGAATCTCATTAGTCATGATATAGAGATATCAAACCAAACACATAGGTACGTGTTAGAGAACAAGTGTACCGGACAGACCCACCATGAGTTTGACACATGGAACCATGACATGGTCGTCACAGTCAGTACTCACAATGATGGAGGTGAATGTGATTCTTTGACCTAAAATCACTACAATCAACACATGTCGTTGGGTACACTTTGACATCATCAAACGTAGTCCTAAAACATGGGTTGTTATAAAGGTGATGATTGGGTGGCTTTGACACATGGGGCTTTTGAGGGGTGAGTGATAGATATGGGATTTGTCCCTCCTGAGGGAGTTTGATATCAATGGCCATTTGATGAGTAGGTTTGAGAAAGGTGTGCACGCATGTGTGAATCAGTATGTGATATTGATGTTATACATATCTCTTCCAATCTACTATAAGATCAAGAAAGTGAATGAACGTTGACAGGATGACTGTTCCATGCCTCGAGTTCATTTGGGATATCAGTGACAAAGGAATTATACATTCACTGTAACACCATTTACAGATTGTAGGATTGAAAGTTGTTCTCCAACTTTCTATTTCACTTGGGTAGCACTGATGTGTGACTAGGCACCGCTCTTTGCTTGTGAAGTCATAAGTGTTATGGACTTTCACTGCCACCGTGAAAAGGACCTGTAGGGTCACACACATAGGATTTAACCTGGAAGAGGAGTTTTATCCACAAACTATGTTTAGATTGATTACTAAAGGAGTTTAGTAGTTCAATTAAACACTCAATTTATTGATAGCTCAAAATCATAGTATTCAAGGTGTTGGATCGATTGATTAGAGTATCGGATTGATTGAAACTGCAATTGACCATTTATGCACAATCTGCACTCCCAACCGATCGGCTCATGTGATGAACCGATCGACTGAGCATGGTGAACCGATCGGCTCAGGTTGTGAGTCGATCGGATCATGCACAAGATGAAACGATCAGTTCAAGTGTTGAAACGATCGATTCAACTGATGCAACCGAGCGAGTTGGGAAAATAAAATTGGGGAGAAATTTCTTTTTGTTTCACATGCCCAATTTGATTAGGACAAGGATTAGTATTTGATACCGATTTGAAACAAAAGAAGGAAAGTCAATTTGAATTAGATCAGGACTGTGAACCGATCGGTTTAGGGTACCAACCGATTGGTTGGGATCCCCAAATGATCGGCTCAGGTCCAGTCGATCGGCTCAGGTGGCCGAAACGATCGATTCAGTTCTAAAACGATCAGTTCAGGTCACGTAGTTGGTTGTTTTTGTGGAAAATTCTCCAACCCTTCTACTCCTGCTTTAGTCTCGCATTGCCCGGGATAGAGAACCCTGTCCCATGACCCTCCTATATATATAGGGGTATTGGGGGCTTCTCGAAGAACAACTCAGTGCAACCAGTTGCTCTGTAAAGTTGTCGTTCTCTCTGGTTTTGGTAACCGAGAGAGCCCGAGCAAGTGCTACCCGATAAGGGAGGCACAACAAGGGAAAGACAATAGTAGAAAGTGACTAGTAGCAGGAGAGTGAGTTGGAGACTAGTACGCCAACAGGAGGGTTTGACTCCTTCCAATTTCTTGTGGGACAAGGAGATTGGAGTTCCAGGTGGTCCGTGTGGACTACTTCAGAGGCAGGAGGTTTCTGCCGCTTAGAGAACTACTGTCAATCCTGACAGTCCTGGTGTGACTAGGAGTCGTGAGTGTCGGTGCGACCAGGAGCTGCACAGACACCGTCCAAGACCAGAGGTGAAGACCGTGCAAGGTGCAAGGTATTGTCTCCGAGCAAGCCTCGGGACAAGGTATGATTCCACAAACCTTCCCTTCCTATTGTATAGACATTGATGAGCTTCCTCAGTTTGGGTTCGGGGAGAAGAAATTTTTTTGTTTCCGCTACCTTCTCTGCCTACCCTAAAACCCAATAGTGGTATCAAAGCCACGTCAACTGCTCTATACTTTAGGATTATCGATATGATCGATTTTGGTTTTTCACTTTTATTTATTGCATACGATGCGAATAAAATTGGCTTTATGCATGTCCGATCCTAAATCCACAAATCCCAATATAACATATGTGATATGTAATATTAATGCACTCGATATGCGTCGCCCTTAAACATGTTTTGTGGTGGATGTATAGCATGGTTATGGCCAATAAACCCTATCTGTGTATGGTTGTTTGTGGTTGCTTGCATCTCGGTCTGCACACTGATTCCTTCTCCTATTTCAGAATGGAGGACATCTTGACGGCAGCTGAGACGATCAGTTCAAGGAGTGAACCGATCGGTTGACGTTCCAGACGATTGGTTCAAGGAGTGAACCGATCGGTTGGTGCCCGGTTTGAGGAGTGAGACGAGCGGGTGGCGGATAGCAAGAGATGCACGATGACCAGGTGAACCGATCGATTGGAGGAGCCAACCGATCGGCTGGTGGCACCTAGACGACCAGGCCAAGACGAGGAAGTCTTCATGTGATGTGTTGATCAACTCAGATGGCTAAAGCACAGGGTTCATCTTGTATAGGTTGCATGTGATGTAGACCTAGATGATCGTGATTCCTCTTGGCTCGAGTAATCACATTAGGATGGCCATAATCATCACTTTTATCGCTTCACATGTTTTCTGTGGGATATAGCATGTATATGATATGTACTATGTATTGTGGTGATTGGATATGTATATGTATATAAACCAAATCCCTCATTAAATATTAAGTTTTAGATTCCTTCCAAATGCGACACACGTGAAAAGCTTGATTGACTAAGTGTGGGCACACCCTAGCATGGTGCACTGTCTATCTCGTGGAAGCGTGAAGGATGAATGTGTGGGTCTGCCCTAGCAGGGTGCATATTCATCGTGTTTGCTTTGGGTCAGACTTAACAAGGTGACCTAGATAGGATCTAGTGCCTTGAGGCATGGAGATGATCATGGCAAGGAGTTGCATATGACATCTTATCAAGATTTTCCTGTGATGCAATTGGCAAGTGTTGCCTACCTGAGAGATCTATGTTGTGGGTGACAGCCCTAGCTGGTCCATGACTTAGAGGATTTTAGGATCTTGCCCACTAGAATGTTGTACGTTGCAATCTTCTGAATTGATGGTGAGGGCTATCAATTTGAAGTAAAATAGTGGGAGCTATAATTAATTAAAGGCCTAATTATATCGTAAAATTTTCAAATCAATCAAATAAGTCAAAATGAGTTTTGGACTGAAATTGCATATTTTCCTTTTGTAGTACAAATGGCAACAAACAAAAATCACTTTTCTTTGCGATCGGTCCTTGACAAGGACAAGCTAAATGGGACAAACTTCCACGACTGGTATAGGACATTGAGAATTGTTCTCACTCAAGAGCGAAAGCTCTATGTCCTCGATACTCCAATTCCAGAGGAACCTGCTCCTACTGCACCAAAGGCAGAAAGGGATGCTTACAAAAAGCATTTTGATGATACCATTGATGCAAAGTGCTTGATGTTGTGCTCTATGAACCATGAGTTGCAGATACAACATGAGAACATGGGTGTGATTGAGATGGTTCAGCATCTCAGGAACATGTATGAAGATCAAGCACGACAAGAGAGATATGATGTCTCAAGGGCACTGTTCAAGTGCGTCATGACAGAAGATGATCCAGTTGGTCCTCACACACTCAAGATTATTGGGTATGTGGAGAACTTGCAAAGACTGGGATTTCCACTGAGCCAAGAGTTGGCTACTGATGTGATACTACAATCGTTGCCAAAATCATACAGTCAGTTTGTGATGAACTACAACATGAACAACTTTGATAGGCCACTGTCAGAGTTGTTGGGCATGTTGAGGACAGCCAAGACACAGATGAAGAAGGACAAGCCTAAGTCTGTGATGGTGATCACGGGCAAGAAAGGCAAGTCCAAGCACAAGGGCAAGGGCAAAACTAAGAAAAGTTCTGATGCTAGCCAGGAGTCTAAGTCGTCTTCAGCTCTCAAGGCCAAGGGAGGTGTGACCAAGAAAGGAACTTGCCACCATTGTCAAAAGCCGGGACATTGGAAAAGAAATTGTCCTCTCTATCTGGAAGAACAAAAGAAGAAGGAGGCAACTGACGTCTCCACATAAAGGTGTCATGGAAATAAACTTGTAACACTTTTGAGGTATATGATACCAAGATGTAAAGTGTAAAGCACTCAATAAATGGGGCAAGTGTTGCCGCCATAGATAGGAGTACTTTAGTTTATTTTTCAGCCATAAAAGCATGTAATAGAGTTATGAACTGCTATTTCATTTTTTCCAATAGATAGAAACACTTTATTTTTGCATATTGTATGACAATGATAGCAATTAATAAAGTTGATGTTCTATTCTTTAAAAGATATGATCTTTATGGCAATGCCTTGTTTATCTTGTGGTATTTGATACGCATAAGATAAAATGATACCTAAAAGTTATTGATAACTCAAAACAATCAAATTAGCATCAATCATGAGAAATTCATTTCTAGTTTCCATGTGATGGATAGATCTAGACTCTTTTGGTTAGAGAACCAGTAAGAGACATGAATATCTTGGACATGATTAATCAATCTTCACTTGTGGTAGTGGGATAAAGATTATGCTATTAGGTATAATACATGTGATGTATTCACATACCTATTGGAGCGAATGCTAATACTTTAAATGGTGTTTGGAGAAATACCAATATGAATATCTTGAAATGTTCAAGGATATCATAGATGAAGTATGAATTTGGTAAAGTGTTAATTCTTGATGATATCAATGAATGAAATACTTGGACCAAATGTTTGAGATCCTTATGAGTGATTATGATAGTGTATCATAGTGAGCTCATGATTAAGGCATAGAGATGTCTAAATCAATAAGGAGTAATAATCTAAGGAGTTAGAGAATGATTATCAAATAACTGAATTCTTCTTAATAAAAGGATACCCCACACTAATAAAGGAAATTAAGAATAACAAGGAGTTGTGAGTTCTTATATCCTTGACAGATACACCTCAATATTCTATGTGATAAGTTGGTCATGTGATGAGTCAACTATCTAGATGAATATGAGGAACTGGATTTTGAGTTATGGTATATGACCATTACATCTTAAATGACTTCCATGTAAAGCATAAGGTATGACCTTGATGGTAGCACCCATTGGATGGAAATCCATAAGTGCAAATATGTCTTAAGCATTAAGACACATGGATAACATTTGAGAAGGATGATGCTTGTTGATTGCAACATAATGACTAAGACATTTGGCATAAGGATACTAAAACTGCATTCCTATGAGGAATAAAACAAGGATGTGTACGTGACACAACCTATAAGGTTTATGAATCCACTAATGCAAATGAAGTCTATAAGTTACAATGGACTAATCAATGTGATTGATTGAGTACAAGCACTCAGAATTAGATCTTTACTTTGATGATATAGTCAAAGGGGTTGACTGATATGTCAAAGGTAAAGAAGGGATCTGTGATTTAGTGGGAGCGTATTCACATTCCACATGTTGATGTGAAATGGAAATGTTCTAGAATGAAAATCCAAAGTGGAAATTATCTTTAGGGAAGATAGAGATGTTTCCTATGTGATAGGAATAAATATCTATAGAGATAGTTCTCAAAAAACCTCTTGACCTGGAAAAGAGAGAGCATACATTGGTAATCTATACTGAAGGGTTCAATGTGCACAGATTCAGTGGGAGAAAACTTGTCCATGTTACATGGAGTTAGTATCCCAAGGCCAAGTGTCCAATTCTTATGAAGAATGTGTACATTAAGAATAGATATGGATCTATCATGTATGTAATCATCCCATCATCTTGCATGTATGGACATGGCAAGAACAAAATGCATTCATCATCTTGTATGTAGGACATGACAATGTGATGTGCTCATCCTAATAACCCGTATGTGGGACATGACGAGTGGATGTCTGTCTACTTCCAGTAAGTGTTACTGGAGTACCATGCGAACTTGATAAGTACTTATGAAGTTCTAGTTCTATGGAGATAAGGAAGAGTTCGATGTAAAGAGTTACATTGATGCGAACTTCTGAAAAGGACAGAAAATTAATCGCAAAATATATATAGGATATATAAGTGAAAGTTTGTTGATAATTGGAAATGTTAGAATAAATCCATTTAAAAGGAAATGTCGAGTATCCGTGTGTTAGAGAACAACAATGGATACTATATTGATCTGGAAGTTCATGAGATGAACTTATAGATATTTCGGTCATTGATGATAACTATGGAATCCTTGATCACACTATGTGGCTAAAGGAATACTAGATCGCATATTACAGTAGCTCCATCTCATACGTGTGACGTACATCGAAGAGATGTGAAACATGAAATTTATACTAACTTTGGCAAGGTGTTGCCATTACTCACTATGTTTGCACTAGAGCACAGTAACATGTGGGACATGTTTGAAGATCACTATGAATATGATTCAAGGGTGATTGGCTCGTAGTGAAAGTGGGAGTCTGTTGGCATGTATGCCCTGAGAGCCAATCATGCGATGATTGGTGGGATAAATTAAGTTTGATTTGATAAACATCAAAGGCAAGCTTCCAATTCTTTCTGGTTCAGTCATATGAGATAGTGATAGAACAGATTGAATGTCTAGAGAATGACAATACTCAATGATGTATGCCTTCAGGTTCAAGACCTGAATGATGAGATCATACAGATGCTAAGAGTTTGTACATTCTTATTATGTCCCTAGTCGGATGTCATTGTGGAAGGTAGATAGACAGAAATGACACACAAGACTATATTGTGGTGTTGGTTGATGATAGAATCTCATTAGTCATGATATAGAGATATCAAACCAAACACATAGGTACTTGTTAGAGAATAAGTGTACCGGACAAACCCACCATGAGTTTGACACATGGAACCATGACAAGGTAGTCACATTCAGTACTCACAGTGATGGTGGTGAATGTGATTCTTTGACCTGAAATCACTACACTCAACACATGTCATTGGGTACACTTTGACATCATCAAACGTAGTCCTGAAACATGGGTTGTTATAAAGGTGATGATTGGGTGGCTTTGACACATGGGGCTTTTGAGGGGTGAGTGATAGAATATGGGATTTGTCCCTCCTGAGGGATTTTGCTATCCATGGCCACTTGATGAGTAGGATTGAGAAAGGTGTGCACGCATGTGTGAATCAATATGTGATATTGATGTTATACATATCTCTTCCAATCTACTCTGAGATCAAGAAAGTGAATGAACGTTGACAGGATGAATGTTCCATGCCTCGAGTTCATTCAGGATATCGACAAAGGAATTATACATTCGTTGTAACACCATTCACGGATTGTAGGATTGAAAGTTGTTCTCCAACTTTCTATTTAACTTGGGTAGCACTGATGTGTGACTAGGCACCGCTCTTTGCTTGTGAAGTCATAAGTGTTATGGACTTTCACTACCAACGTGAAAAGGACCTACAGGGTCACACACATAGGATTTAACCTGGAAGAGGAGTTTTGTCCACAAACTATGTTTAGATTGATTACTAAAGGAGTTTAGTAGTTCAATTAAACACTCAATTGATTGATAGCTCAAAATCATAGTATTTAAGGTGTTGGATCGATTGATTAAAGTATCGGATTGATTGAAACTACAATTGACCATTTCTGCACAATCTGCATTCCCAACCGATCAGCTCATGTGATGAACCGATCGAATGAGCATGGTGAACCGGTCGGCTCAGGTTGTGAGTCGATCGGCTCATGCACAGGATGAAACGATCAGTTCAAGTGTTGAAATGATCGGTTCAACTGATGCAACCGAGCGAGTTGGGAAAATAAAATTGGTGAAAATTTCTTTTTGTTTCACTTGCCCATTTTGATATGGACAAGGATTAGTATTTGACACCGATTTGAAACAAAAGAAGGAAAGTCAATTTGAGTTGGATCAGGACCGTGAACCGATCAGTTCAGGGTACCAACCGATTGATTGGGATCCCCAAACGATCGGCTCAGGTTCAGCTGATCGGCTCAGGTGGCCGAAACGATTGGTTCAGTTGTGAAACGATCGGTTCAGGTCACGCAGTTGGTTGTTTTTGTGGAAAATTCCCGAACCCTTATACTCCTACTTTAGTCCCGCATTGCCCGAGATAGATAACCCTGTCCCATGACCCTCCTATATATAGGGGTATTGGGGGCTTCTCGAAGAACAACTCAGTGAAACCAGTTGCTCTGTAAAGTTGTTGTTCTCTCTAGTTTTGGTAACCGAGAGAGCCCGAGCAAGTGCTACCCGATAAGGGAGGCACAACAAGGGAAAGACAACTACAGAAAGTGACTGGTAGTAGGAGAGTGTGTTGGCGACTAGTACGCCAACAAGAGGGTTTGACTCCTTCCAATTCCTTGTGGGACAAGGAGATTGGAGTTCCAGGTGGTCCGTGTGGACTACTTTAGAGGTGGGAGGTTTCTGCCGCTCGAAGAACTGCTGTCAATCCCGATAGTCCTGGTGTGACTAGGAGTCGTGAGTCCCGGTGCGACCAGAAGCTGCACATACACCATCCAAGACCGAAGGTGAAGACCGTGAAAGGCGCGAGGTATTGTCTCCGAGAAAGCCTCGGGACAAGGTATGATTCCACAAACCTTCCCTTCCTATTATATAGACGTTGACGCGTTTCCTCGATTTGGGTTCGGGGAGGATAAATTTTTTTTCCACTGCCTTCTCTGCCTCTCCTAAAACCCAACACAGCTTGCATCGAAAATCACATGGTGTCTCTTATCTTTCTTTTGTCCAAGGACCACCCCGATGTCGAAATCACTGGCATCACACTTGATTTCGAAAGGTAGCTCCCAATCTGGTGCTTGTAGAATTGGTTCTGTCGTGAACACCCTTTTTAGGGTATGGAAGGCATCTAAACGTTCACTGGTGAATTCAAACTCAACATCTTTAATCAAGAGATTCAAAAGGGGTTTGGCAATCTTGGAGAAATCTTTTATGGATCTTCTATAATACCCTGCATGCCCTAAGAGACTTCATACTCCTGTGACAAATTTTAGTGACGAAAGCTATGTTATGACTTTGATCTTACTTAGGTCGACTTCAATTCCTTTCTTGGAAATGTTATGGCCTAAGACGATACTATCTTGGACCATTAAATGACACTTCTCCCAGTTCATGACAAGATGTTTTTCTTCACAACACTGCAACACTAAAGATAGGTTTCTTAGACATGCTTCAAAATATGTTCCATATATAGAGAAGTCATCCATCAAGACTCTTACTATGTCTTCTAGAAAGTCAGAAGACATAGATATCATGAAATGCTAGAAAGTTGTTGGTGTGTTACACAATCTGAATGGCATCCTTCTGAAGGCATAAGAGACATAGATCAAGGTATAAGTTGTCTTTTACCAATCATCCGGATGAATTAGTACTTGATAGAATCCCAACTATCCATCTAGAAAATATAAGTAATCATAGTGAGCTAATTTTTTAGAACTTGATCTATAAATGGCAGAGGGACATGATCCTTTTTAGTAGCAGTTTTCAGCTTGCGATAGTCAATGCACCTACGCTTGCCTGTTACTGTCCTCATTGCCACTTCATCTCCATCCTCTCCTCTTGTCACTGTCATTCCACCCTTCTTAGGCACCACATGGATAGGACTCACCTAGTTACTGTCACTTAATGGGTAGATGATCCCAACATCTCGCTGCTTTATAACGTCCTTATTTATGACTTCCTTCAGCATTTGGTTCAACTACCTCTATGTTTGAACTAAAGGCTTAGCTATTTCTTGGAGATGAATTCTATGCATGCATATGGTAGGGTTGAGGCCTCTGATGTCTTCTACAGAATACCCTATATCCTTTCCATGTAGCCTAAGCTCCTTTAGCAACCTTTCTAGATGTTCATCCATTAAGTTGGCATTAATGATCATAGGATTTCTCTCTTCTTCATCCATGAATTCATATTTCATCCCCTCCGAAAGTGGTTTCAATTCTGGCTTTGGTTTTGGACCTCTCTTCTCCTCAGGTTTTTGCTTGAGTACAACATACTTAGTGGTCTCGACTATCTCTTCAAAATTACTAAATTCCTCTTCACGTTTATTCAGGTAGTGCAATATCTCTACAACCTCTATGTGTTCCACTGTAGGGTCTTGACTATTCAAGGCTCGTATGAGGGGATAAAAAATGGCCTTGTCCTCTTGTACTTCTTCACAATATTGATAATAGCTATCCATGAAGTAGACTAACTCAGAGAGAGAGGGTCCCCTCATAGTGTCATGTACTCAGAAATCGAGGTGATCATCCCCTACTCAGAAGGTAATGATTCCTTCTTCCACATCTATTAGGGCTCCTCCAGTAGCGAGGAAAGGTCTCCCAAACATCATTGGACATTTAGAATCATCGATCGTGTCGATTACTACTATGTCACATGGTATGAAGAATCACCCGACCCATATCAGAACATCCTCGACTATTCCTACAGGTCTTGTAAAGGTGTGGTCAGCTAATTTGATTCTCATGCCTATCTTTACCATGTCTGTCAACCCGATCCTTTGTGCTAGAGTCTAGGGAATTAGACTAATGTTCACTCCCAAATTGACTAATCCCTTCTTTTCCACATTCTCTCCGACACAGAAGGGTATGTTGAATGCTCTGAGATCCCTCTTATTGGTTGACAACTTAGCTTGAACAAAGGCACTTGAAATTTTCACCAATTGCACAGTTTTGATATGGTTTCCTCTCCTTCTCTTCATGATTAGGTCCTTCAAGAATTTTGCATATGTCGACATTTCTTCAATTGCATCGAGAAATGGGACATTCAAGTGTAGTTTCTTTACTACTTCCATAAACCTTTTGTACCTCTTCTTTAAATGTGCCTTGATCAGTTTGTAGGGAAAGGGAACTCTTAGGTCATAGGGATTTCTCTTCAAAGGGACTTCTCCTATAGGATCTGAGTTCTTTGCCTCTTCATCCTTCTTTTTGTGATTCCCTTCTTTTTTGCCATTTTACAGCTGGCTCTTGCCCCTTATACTCTTCTGTTGCACTCTCCTTTTTAGATTGTTTCTTATCACAACTTCCTCCTTCTTTGATGTTGTTATTGCTAGTATTTTCCAACATCCTTCGTGATTGGAGAGTGGCCATTTTTGTAGTCTCCATATTTGATGGGATTTTCCCCAAAGGGTTTTTCATAAGTTCAGCCAGTTGTGCAAGCTCTTGGTCAATCTGCCTTTGGTGAGTTTGCATGTCCACCATCTAAGTTTTCATTGTAGTTAACACTCCTGAATTGGTAATAGCATTTTGAGCAAGTTGGTCATTTATTGAGGATTGCCTTTTTGTGAAGTCAAACAGTTGAACAATCATGTCAGTTTGGTTGCTATCTTTGGCTTGGTTTGGCCCTTGGCCTTGTCGACTCACATTTTTATTTTGACTCTGGTAGCTATTTTTGTTAGTCTGATAGTTAGTAGTTCTAGTATATTGAGTCGGTCCTCCTTTCTTCTTGAATCCTGGAGGTGGTTTAGGCTAATTATTCATTTGATGAGCATTTTCATAAGCTTCTTTGTTGTCATAGTTAAACTCAGGATGATCTTGTCATTTGAAATTAACATAGGAGACATTCTCTATTTCTTCTTCACTTTCACTTTCCTCACTCTCTTTTGGCCGTGTATTGATACATTTCTCAATTACATGCCCTCCTTCTCCACAAGTAACACATTTCATGATTTTCTTTGTGTGCTTCTTGCCTTTGCCCCAGTGTCTTTTAATTGTTTGACATCAGTAGTGATTTTTTGAATTTGAGATGTAAAAGTCTCCAAATCTTTGGCTTCGATTGACGGTCCTTCAGATCTTGCCTTCTTGGCTGATCCTCTATCATTTCTCTCATAATCCATGCCTACTTGAAGTGCAACCATGTTATCAATTATCTTCATAGTTCTGCTTAGTTTCTTACCAAGAAAGTCACTACCGGTGGCTGTATTCAACAAAATACTTTTGATGGGAATTAGCCCATTGTAAAAAGTGGAAACCAAGAATCCCTTATGGTAGTTATAGTGGGGGCAAATCTCTGGTATTCTTGAAAGCGTCCCATGCCTTGTGAATGTTCTCTCCTGGTTTTTGCATGAATGAGTTGATCTTTTGCATATTATAGATAGTTCTCTCAGTTGGATAAAATTTAGTGACAAAAGCATATGCAAGGGGTCTCCATCCATCTATGAACTGGTGGGGTAAGTTTATGTATCAAGATAGAGCCTTATCTTTAAGGGAGAAATTGAATCCTTTGCAATATATCACTTCTTGAGGAACTCCCCTCATCTTGATGCTATCACAAATGTTTTTGAAGGCATCAAGATGATGGTACAAATTTAATCTCCTTGAGTTTCCACAGAAGGGATTATTTTGGATCATCGATATTACAACCAGTTTCAACTCAAAGTTCACTGCATTGAAGTACAGGATGATAATTGGGTATTTGGATTTGTTGGCTCTAGTTGCAGCCAACTCTCCAAGAGTTTTTCCTTCTTCATCATCTTCACTCTCATTGTTCCGGTCATCAAGTTTATGTTCATTTTCACAAAGATGTCTATGATGCCTTCTGAGGCGATGGTGATGTCATTCTTCCTAGCATCATTCTTCCTCAGTGTGATGACCATCTGAGTGACGGTCATCTCTATCTTCATTTGTCTCATGCGGAAGTGGGTTGTGTTCAACTCTTGCATTCTGATCATCTCTAGTAAGACTCTCGTCCATATGAGGCAGTATGGTGACTTGAGGTTAAGGTGAAAAATCAAATTGGATTTGCTTCCCTCTGAGTTCCCTAACTAGACCGCAAAGTCAAGTTAGGAAATTGGATGTGTTAAAATGAACTATTCTATGTAATCATATGGTAGCAGATCTAAGGTTTCTGTCTAGTCAAGCTTATTACTAGGCTTGAGGCATGGGAGTATAATGAGTGGACTCAAGTTCTTAATAGTTCCATTTTGCCTTGTCCCTGACAACAGTGCCAAAACGTTGACCGACCTAAATCGCACGTCCAAAATGGAGAAGATCCAGACTAGTCAGACTTTTAAGATTATAACCCGACATTCAAGCCCCCGCAACTATTATACAGGGTCCGATGTAGTAATCGCGGTTGAACCACATGGACAAGGTCGGTAAGTGTTAAGCACGTGGGGTCTCACACTCATACACTCTAAACAAACAAATGGGTTTAAAATGGTTGTTCCCTAAGGAACAATGGTACTCCAGTCAAAACAAAGAAAGTTAAAGGGAAGAAAATAATAACAAGATAAAAATGATTACGAGTGGTAGGAAAGTTGGATCGAGTTTCACCTACTAAGAGGTCTCTTGCCAACATGTAAACTCACACCCCTTCGTATACCCCTATCCAGATTACAAGCGGCCATCAAAACATATATTCCCTCCTCTCTCGAGATAAGGATAGATCTAGGATCTAAGGTGGACTCTCTCTCAAGATAACGACCCAACAACCATAAAACAAACCATATCACCGTTAGCTTTAGCATTTCAACACTTTCATGCATTCGTACTACTCCATATTACTAGATAAGGATGGTACTACTCTTTTGAGGTACCAACAATCAAGCATCACAAGATGGTAGCTAAGCATACAAGTGAAACATTGAAAATAAGTGTATAGAGATAATCTTGATAGGAGCATATATATATATATATATATATATATATTTCAAAGGGGAGAAAGAACATACATTTTGCGAGAGCCGTAGTGGCTACTCCCAACCCAAGTTAGATGTTTAGACACACATATTGATAGGCAGCATAACGTCGTTACAAAATGATAGATAAATCAACTACCACAAAGGGGGGGGAGTACAACATGATGAAGAAGGTAGATCTAGATAGAGAGTGAAGATGGTGATACACTACTATACTTCTTTGAATCCAAATATGTAGTGGACGATGCAGAGGTGTCTCCTTCCTTCGAAGAAGAGGGCAGTCAATCTTCTCTCTCCTCGACCTTCCGCCTCTAGATATCCAAGACTGATGATATGGATGTGAGCGACTATGGAATTTGGCAGCACTTCATGGTCCTTGATGATCTGATTATGTGACAAGTTGAGGTGGGTGGCCTATTTATAGGTGCTGCCCACCGACTCACCGACTTAACCATCTGGGCTACAGTCGCGGTAGGGCCTCGGTCAAGACTTGAATGTAAGCCACGATCCATGCTTGAATGTAAGCCATGATCAAGGCATGAATGTGAGCCACTATGGAGGCATGACCAGATCGTGTCTTAACCTCAGTCGTTACTCTCATCATGGTCGTTATGTGAGGGTTGTATGCTGTGGCCAAGGAGAAATCTCGATCACGACATGCCCGCAGTCATGACGTGTAGCAATGGTAACAGGGGCATGGACCGTGGTAGGGTCCTCAGTGGGTGATATAGCCACAGTCGAGGTGTTGACCGCAGTCGTGTCTTGGCATGGATCTGCAAAAAGGTGAAGATGTATGTACTTTGGGATTTTTGACATAAAGAAATAAAATAAGTAGAAAATTTTATAAAAGATATGTTAGGATAAGCATAATTCATTTGCAAAAAGTGCATAAAATGAGATGTTATCAGTTCCTAAAAAAGAAGACAAGTCATTCTGATGTGGTGCTATTGGATCTCCATTCTCATCCAAAGTAATAGGCAACTTTTTATCTCCTATCTTACCTCATAATCGGATACACTTAGAATAGCCCCTTGTTTTCTTATTTGTAGACCCCCATAAACAAACCATGAATATGATGCAAGCATTTATAAGAATATACATATACACATATAAATAAGTAATAGTTTGTAAAAAATATAATGCATATTTGTATCTAAATTTTCTTACCTTCACTCTGTCCAGGATCAGCAGTAGGAGAATCAACAACATAATGTTGATGTTTATCAAAATTTTTATTATTTCAATTATCAACTTCAACCTCTTGATTATTACTGAAATCATTTACCAAACGTCGCATACTTGCTCCTACATGCACTCCTTGATGACTTCTTTTTTTCTGAGTATCTCTTAGAATAACTTCCTTCGCTAGCATTATTTGAGATCACCACCATATGACTTCTACTAACGGTACAAATTCCATCATTTGACACAGACAGATTTTTTCTCTTTTGCAAGGTTCACAGAAGAAATTTTGTTGTTGTTTGTAGCTGATCCTACCATGGTTTTACTATTTCTAAGTCTTTCTTTTGAAATTGAACACCCCCAATCAGAATTTATTGAACAAAGATATCATCCTTTTGGTCATTTGGAAATACATATAACAAAAATAATGAGATGAGTAGTTCCAAGAAAGATATTAACTGATGCAATTTGTGATTTTACCTATCATCTCCCATGAGTTACTCCTTCATTGCCGACATCGTCCGTATGTGGAGATAGTAGCTGACTGCATCTTTTCATTCTCCTAAAAATACAATTGATATAAAAATATTGAATTACAAACTAAAATCTTGGCATACATTATGTAATTGTGGTCCTAAAATCAAAGTAAAAATTTCAATAATATTTATATTTTGTTGACGAAGCCAACATCCAACAAGCAAACAAATAAAATTATTTAACTCAAAAGAAAACATTTGTACAACAAATGTATAATCATGTAAAAGAATATATGACCATTTTAGAAATAAAATGATGATAGGAGTGTTTCCACTATTTGACCCAACTAATAAAATAAGAAGTGTTACATAAGAACAATGTTGGGGATCATGACCCCCGTCATAAAAGGTCACACAGTCCATGTCTTCTCTAACTAAATTAAAGTCATTACAAACGTCACATAAGATATCTTCCATATCACTTGGAGTATTATCTTCAGATAAGCAAGTTCCATCCATGAAATTATCATAAAGCTTCTCCTCCATGTCATATGTATCACAAGGTGTAGTGTGCAAAATAAAGCTCCAATTTTTTTGACTTATGTCTTTCACATAAAACACTTATTGTGCTTGGGAGGCCAATGAAAATGGATGATTAGTAACATAAATATGTTTTAAATTGACCATTGTGAAGTCATTTTTAGATTTTTTTGATGTCTTTTTTTGCATTGACCCAGTCACATTTGAAAACACAACTTTAAGTTGCTCATAATAACTAATCTCAAAAACGTCTCATAACACTCCATAGTAGGTAAATTGATCCATTATAAGATTTTTGTCCTTGAAGCTGGAAAAACTTTTTGTCTGAGCGTTCAACATGATTCCACGATTTTGTGTTTTTCTGCCGCATTCTCGATCCTTGGTGCAAAATCTATATCCATTTGTTACATATCTCGCATATTGTATCATTGATTGTTGCAGCCCTCGAGCAAACACTAAAAGGTTTGGTGACACATTTGTCGACTTTGCCTTCTCCTCAATATGAAAATATTATGAATTTAATTATTTATATTTTTTTGTTATCATGCTAATGGAAATAACTTATTTAAACTTACATGTTTCTTAAACCATTCATTAAAACTGTTCATATGAATATTATTGATTTCCCATTGTCGTGCACATGGATTGACTTTCTTCAAGTACCACATGTGCTCCCTTCTAACAAATACATGTAAAACACCTAGATGTAAATACAAAATTACATACTAAAAAGTAAACAATGATCTTACTTCATGTATGGATCAACTGCATCACAGTTGGCTAAAATATATTGATGCACAACTTTGAGCATTGCTCTATTAAGCGTAATAGTAGTCTTCTTTCCAAAATGACACCCTTTATGAAAGAATATAGACCATTCATCATCATTATCCATATCTTCATCTTCCACATCATTTCTAGACAATTTAATGAACCTTGTCTCAACCACTGAGAGATATCTCGAATGGATTGTTAACCATTCGTCTGCCAAGTAACCTTCTTCTATTGAAGCTTCTGGAGCAGCTTTATTTCATACCTATTTTTTAAAGTTTGTAAGTGTATACAATAAGAAGAAGAAAATATTTTGTAAGAACATCACATACAATCAGATGCAAAATCTAAACAAATTTAATTGTTAGAAAGATTACCTCTCCATGGGGTACATCCAACGATAGAATATCAGTCTGACTTTTTACTTCCGGTAGAAGATGGATGACCACATGCTCCATCACATCAAAGAATGATGGTGGGAGAATCTTCTCTAAGTTACAAAGAGTCACCGCTATTCCAGATTCTAACTTCTCAAAAGTATTTGGATTTATGACTTTAGAGCATAAGTCTTTAAAAATTTGGACAACTCAATTACAACAGATCTAACATTTTTGTTAGGTAATGCTACTTGTAAAGCTAATGGGAGAAATTGTTGCATCAATACATGATAATCATGAATATTCAATGCCATCAGCTTTCTTTCTTTGACGCATGCATTTCTAGCTATATTAGAAGAATACCCATTAGGAACTTGAGCAAACTTAAACAACTCACAGAATAATTCTTTTTCCTACTTCTTCAAAGTAAAACATGAAGGAAGGATGAGATTCTTATTTCTAATCTTGATAATGTGAAGTCTATGCCTTACGTCCATCTCTTCAAGGTCATATTGAGAAATTTCAGTGTCCTTTGACTTCTCCATTCCTACCAGTGTTTGAATCAAACTCTCACATACATTCTTCTCTATGTGCATCACATCAATATTATGACGTATAAGGTTATGCTTTCAGTAAGGCAACTCAAAAAATATACTTTGCTTTCTCCAGTTATACGGTAAATTATCTACGTCCATAGTTTGATCTAGAACTTGACTTCCAAATAGCATCTTAGGAGCACTTCTAAATTCTTTTTTTCCTCCAAATGATGAAGCATCTTTATGAAATTTATGATCCATTGGGAGGAACCTCCTATGACCCATGAAACATGCTTTCTTACTATATGGTAGTCTCCATGAGAACGTGTCTTTGTTGCAGAAAGGACATGTAAGATACCCACTATTTTGCCAGCCAGATAGATAACCATATGCAGGAAAGTCACTTATCGTCCACAGTAAGGCAACATATAACTTGAATACCTCTTTACGATCAGCATCATATGTATCAGCACCAGCTTCCCATAGTTCTTTTAACTCCTCAATCAATTGTATTAGGTAGACATCTATGCCCATTCCTGGTTGAGTTGGACCATGAATAATCATGGACAGGATAAAATTAGGAGACTTCATATACAACCATGGTGGCAAGTTGTATATAATCAATATGATGGGCCAAATGCTATATGATAGACTCATGAGGCCAAAAGGATCAAATCCATCAGAAGTTAATCCAAGGCAAACATTGTGAGAATCAGAAGCAAACTCAACATGCATATTATCAAACATCTTCTATGCTGGAGAATCTGTTGGATGTCGAAGAATCCCATCCTTGGTACGACTTTCATCGTGGCACCGCATTAGGGGTGATAGTTTCAAATAAATGAAGAATCTCTTCAACCTAGGAGTCAAGGGAAAGTCGCACAAAACTTTTTAGGGAACTCCTTTCTTGTTCATACGAATATTTTCTGCCCCTACTTCTTCAATTTCAATTTCTTTATATGTACAAGCACCACATTTTGGACATGAAGTATTATCTAAAAAATCCTTTCGATACAAAATGTACTAATTTTTACAAGCATCGATTTTATCCTAGTCAAGTCCAAGATCCCTGATTATTTTCCTGAATTCATAATAAGAGTCGGGCAACATCTCACCCTCTGGAAGCAATTCCTTTAAAAGCTCCAGAAGCTCAGAAAACAACTTATTACTCCATTTATTGACACATTTTATGTGAAACAACCTCACAACAATGTACAATTTAAAGTACTAATTACTTCCAGGGTACAATTCCTGTGCAACAATCTCTAACAGTTTGTAAAATTTCTCAGCTTCTACAACATCAACAAATATAAATCGATGGTCGCCATTTTCCATATTCTCTCCATCATGTGATACTCCATACGCATCATGCAATAGGTCTCCGATGTCATCTTTGGACGTGTCATTTTGTATTTGTGATTCATCTGAGCTATCAAATGAACCCTCACCATGAAAAATCAATTTGTGTAGGTGGTGAAGAATCCATTCCATATAAACTGTTCAGTTGTGACTTGCCAATTCTGCCTATGCACATTTAAGCACTACTTACAAGGATATAAAATAGTCCCATCTCTGCTAGATTTTGAAAATGCATGCTCTATAAATTTACCACTCCAAGTATATATATTGTGCTTATTTTATGTTCCTCATGGATCCAACTTTTATCTATCATGACTACCTATAACAATAAAAAAAAGAATAAGAATATAAAGTAATAAAAATCATTATATAACTTAATTTCAATATAGAAAAATTAAAATATTAATACATAATTTTTAATTAAAAATAAAAAATAAAAAATTTTCTCCAATGGAAGAGAACAATTGTTTAGAAAAAAAAGATATTGTTCCAATTAAAAAAAATGTCTTTCCCTTCGTGCCAAATATTAGAGGAACTACTAAGAAGTACATCCTTCCTCACTCTAACTTTTGCATCTCTAAGATCGCATGACATCTACAACTCTTACTGGATATTGAACCTTAGTGCATGACCTGTGCCTCCTAATACCCTTTTTATATGCTCAGAAACCACCATTCCCGTAATTGTTGTTACTCCTCTCTACTAGGACTACATGCCTGCTATCCTATTCTTGCAGGTCCACAACCACCAAATGGCACCAAACAAAAAAATTACAGAGTTCTCAAATTGGGACTTGTAAGATCAGAACTTCAATGTGCATCTTTTGGTCACATAGAATCGTTCTAGCGCTGTGTTTCTACTTCCTTCCAGCCTATTGAAAAATCAGTTAAATCTAAAATTTTAAGGTTCTTCACTTACAATGTACCTCGCTGGCTTTGATAATCAACACCATAATACCACATTCATTCATAATGAACGCCTGCTTCTTATACCACTTGTTTACATCTAAAAATCATAGTGGAGGGAGGTCATGTCCATCATTAGCTTACCATTGTTATGAAATACAAAAAATACACTTGTAACAAATTTGAGAAAAATTAAACATTCAAACTATGCCAATGGGCCCATATAAATTTCTCAACTACAATAGGACATCTGATTTATTTGGACATGTTAGATTAGACATGCCACAACTCAGAGGCAAGGGCAAATATTCAAAATGGGTGATGGCCAATTATAACACTTCATCATTGTTACGTCAGTTTTTTATAAGCTTAAACTCTATCCTTGCACAACTATGTCCATATATATAATGGGCAATAGCATAGCTATTAAAAGTAGATTAAATCACTAAAATATTAGCATGTGCTACATTATTCTTTAATTTAGTTCATAGATATGTCAAACTAACATGTTAGGGGCATCAAGAAAATAAACCTTAAATGCAAGAATGTGTAATAGGAGTTGAACTAGTATGCCATAGGGGAACCAACTAACTAGATGATTAGAAATCAGTGACGCATCCATTGACACAGTAGTAAGGGACATCTACATAATTAGTGAAGCGGCTACATTTGGATCTTTAATCCTATATATATATATGTATATATATATGTATATATATATATATAAATATATATATATATATATGTATATATATAGTAAAAGAAAGAACAAACTTCAAATGCATGGCTTTTGGTGTGACATCACGCTACATTATTTACATTATTTGGAACAAGGATGGGTGAGGCACAAAAAAAAATACTTGGGAACAAGAGATTAGAAATTGCCTAGAGATCTCCTCCTCTCCGCGTCAGGCGTATACAGAGGACTGGACCGAATCCCTCCTCTTTGCGTCCTGCCCGGAGACAGAGATGAAAGGAAATGGAATAGGATAGGCATCAGGAAAATGTTGCAATACGGGGGTGTCAGATAGGGGATCGGACAGTGTGGCCATCATTCAGTGAGGGCGGTGGCCATCTGTATGTCTACATGCCCTCTTTCGGGAGAGACAGTGGATGAGGGTTCCTCTTCTACAAGATAGGGGGTCGCGGGGGGGGGGGGTGGATAGGGCGGCTGCGTAGAGAATCATCTATTTGGTGTACGGGGCTGAGGTCTTTGAAGTGTAGTGTCATTCGGTGTGGAGAATTGGCCATGCATAGAGCCACTCTAGCACTAGGAGATCAGGGCTGATCAGGGCTAGGGGCATAAAGCAGTTCACAAAAGAGGGACTACACACAGGGACAATGGGCGAGTATAGGAGTTTTTCACTCCATCCATCTAATTACATTTATTCTGGATACAATTAAAAGGAGAGAAAATTTGTAGCGACAACTTATTTATTGAGCTAGCTATAGTTATTTAAATTACACAAACATATTTTGTAATTGAAAATATCTCTCGCTACGCATAAATTAAATGTAACCAAAATAATTATAGATAAATCATCTTTTTTTGTAGTCTTCTTTGTAACTTTGGTTTCTTGACCTAAGTCCCTAATGGGTTATGTCTGTGATGATGTTCATACTTGATCTCAAAATATCGATTTAATAACTATCTTGAAATATGACAATGTTGACTATAGCTAGGGGTCAAGTTCCTAAGAAAACCTAGGCCTAGATCATTCATTAATCATGAATACTATGAAAATAAACTCGATATTGATGCCATGAAATGTTGGATGATGCTTGAAATCTTGCTCAATTATTGTGTATGGATGAATGAATACCCCTAGAAGGGTGAGTTAATAAATCAATTTAAAAATTGAGATAACCTTAAATATCACTAAAACGTTGAGGGGTTAAGTAAACAAAGCATGAAAGAAAATATATTAGGCAAAATTCTTTAAAACTCAACTATGCCATCTCTTAGGGATGTGAGAAAAAGTCACTAAGAGAGTGGATGACAGTAGGTGACCAAGTCTAGGAGGAAAGGCCACCAAGAGGCCAAGCCTAGGAGGGAAGGTCAACATGAAAACTAAGCCTAGGAGGGAAGGTCACCAAGAGACCAAGACTAGGAGGGAAGGCCAACATGAAGACCAAGCCCAGGAGGGAAGGTCACCAAGAGGCCAAGCCCAGGAGGGAAGACCAACATGAAGACCAAGCCAAGGAGGGAAGGTCACCAAGAGGCCAAGCCCAGGAGGGAAGGCCAACATGAAGACCAAGCCCAAGAGGGAAGGTCACCAAGAGGTAAAACCTAGGAGGCAGGCTGACATGAAGACCAAGACCAAGAGGGAATGTCGCCAAGAGGTCAACTCCAGGAGGGAAGGCCATCGTAAAGACCAAGCCCATGATGGAAGGTCATAATGAGCCCGATGGTGGGACATAAAGTAAATAAGATGCACCATAAGAGATGGAGAAAAATATGGGTTAAAGAATTACATAGAAAATAATGCACTCAAATGTTGTTGGAGAAACCTCAAGAAAAATTGAAATGCCATCTCAAAAAAAATCCTAGGAAGGGTAGAGTCATAAGTTACATGTAAGGTCTAAAACCAAGAATCTAAATTCTAGATTCAAAATGTTTAGATTGTGACTTGATGTGCAAATTTGATTCTCAATACTCAATAATGAAATCACTACAAGAAAAAGACGAATTAGCTACAATTATTCTACCTACACATATATTATATATAGTTAAAAGTACTACTCTTTACATACCAAATAAATGTACGCAGAGAAAATATAGTTAATTGTATGTAACCTGAATAACTACGAAATGACTACACTTTAAATATATGTAACGCTACTACCACCATAATAATTCTAGTTGGACGTGTGAGTATTTGGTGAAAATCCAATCAATCGATAGTATGATCCCTTTTTTTATAACTATCCGCCAAAACGTAAGACCCTTGTTTTTAATTTTTGCTCCTCCCACCTTAATTTATCAACCCATGGACTTTGTCCACTGACCAAACACTCATCTCCCGTTGTTCAATATCTACCTCATACTCGACAATCCCTATGTTCTATGCTTGCTTTCTTCTCAAACTCATTCTCCCATGTTGCATCCCAACCTCTTCTTCTTTCTCCCACCCTACCCTCCACAATATCCACCATTCCCCCTTCTTGTACATATGATAGTTTCACTCAACTCACCGTAGAGATTCCACTGCCCCAAATTTCTCCCAGACTCACCTTGCCCTTTACTAGCTTCTTCATGGACACCAATCTTGTCGGTTGCCTTCCATATTAACATGGAAAATCATAGAAAGGGAATCACATCAGAAGAGGTTGCAGAGAGGTGCCCTACTGATTCACGAAGCTGACGTTATGGATACTCTCCTTGCTTGGCTTCCTATTAGGCCAAGTACTGTGATTGAAGAGGGAATCATTGCTTAGGTTTGCCACTACTGCTCATAGGTCATAAAATCAGTTGGTTTGTTTTCTCCCATATTCTATTGGGCCTATAATCTACTAACTACAATAGGACTCTTGTCTCTGATCGTGGCTCTTGGAGCTTTTAATAATTGTTTCCTTGAACGACTCTCCCATATTTTAATCCCAACCACTTATGTTTCTTACAGAATGAGTGAACATATGGAAGCTATGGGGAGGCGTAATAGTATTCACATGGTGCATGCCTTAAAGGCAATGTTAAGAGCGTAATGGGTGGTAGTTTACATTTACGTGCTCATTGCCATCTATGTCATATGAAGGATTCAATTTTTTCCACAAAACACACTATTTTCTCTACTGGATGTAGAATCACTTGATGTAGTCTCCAAGGTGAGAACTTGTTGGGAACTTTAGTTCCTTTTTATCTATGCATACACCATATTGAACACCAAGAAGAGTTCTACAGTGCAAGGAAAATATGGTCCACAGAGTGTTTTAATGGTAAAGTCAATTATGTAATGGTACAACCTATTGTGGATGTTGATATTTTTGGATCTTCATTTGGTGCATTTCTCTCCCCTTCTCTACATTATGATGATTTTAATCAAATATTCATAGGAGCACACTTTCTTTCTACAATCTGGTTAAACAATTGGAAGGTGATCATGTAGATACTGTGTAAATATATCTTTCACCATTGTATAGCTAAGGATTATTTGTTAATTGTATTTTCACTCTTAATGGATGAACTATGGACATAATTTTCCTGGCATTCTATACGTTTGTTCATGTCCTCACGCTTGTAATAATATGCTCTAAGTTTGTGTAGACCTTGTTCTACAGGAACTGAAAAAGGAAGAGACATATTGGTAACACATTGTTGCTGGATTATTTCTTGTTAATAATTTTTTTTTTGATCTGATAATCCTTATAACATCTAGTGGTGGGCTACCTTTCAATCTCATTTTAGATACACTAAAGCACATAGTGATAGACACAAATTTCCAGTTGTTTTTTTTCCCAAGTGATCTCAGCAATACATATCTAAATTTCTATTTAGTTGTAACTTTATTGACTAACTTTTTTGGTAATTTTCTAAACTACAACTAACGGTTGTCTAATATGTTCGGTTTGAGATCTGCAGGACCTATACATCTCTCTAAGTATGTTGTGAGTTTATCAAAAACGTGTTCAACAATTCCTTGCTAAAAATTGAAGCTTCTTTCTTGAAGTTAATGTCAAT
Source organism: Alisma plantago-aquatica (assembly GCA_963693085.1). Taxonomy (NCBI): domain Eukaryota; kingdom Viridiplantae; phylum Streptophyta; class Magnoliopsida; order Alismatales; family Alismataceae; genus Alisma; species Alisma plantago-aquatica. Next base: position 1,432,502,736 of record OY856411.1, read on the forward strand.
ATAATATTGAAATTATGTGTTGCCATATTATATCATTCTAATTGGTTCTTCTGTATATTCAACTAACAGTCCAAAATCTTGCATATGTATATGTTATATTGTTTGTTACAGATGATGTTATGACAACTTACCCCTGGTTTGCATAATTGTGTTCATAGTTTGATCCTGATCAACATGGATATAAACTTTTAGGTGTTTTAAAATATATATCTCATATCCTTCCATGATTATATTGTTGCAGGTCTAATAACCACAATGTAGCAGAAAACCATGAGAAACATGGGAATGGTATATAATCTTCTATGGGTAGAAGATCATGTGGACAGAGTTTGAGTTTGATATGTGTTAACCTTCTTGTTGGAAACACAGGGTCAGTTAATGTTGAGAGTTCATATGGCAGGCTGATTCGAATTGCATATTCTATTAACATATGCAATTCAGTCAGCCAGTCTAAAAGACATATTTTTCAATACAATCAACCTTTGGGAAGTCTAGAGATTTTAAAGAAAGGGTAAGCTCTGTAGCATATCATTTGTAGACATTTTGCACAGCTACATAAATATGGATAAAACTCTCATCGGTGCCTATCAAATCCATCAAAAGATGGTCACATTGACAAGTTTTATTTAAAAAGAGCAAAAAATACACAAGCTGCATGATATTTCCAAATATCACCAAAGTAAGACTAGAGCTAGTTGCAGGATTAGTGATTCTTTTATACTTCTGTCTCATCTTCAATGAAATCGAGTCCCTTTCATTGAACGATCTGCAAACCAAAGAGGATCCCTCAAGTTTCAGATGTGAAAGGACATCAAAGGAAGTCAGTATTTTTGGCTTCCATTGACGTAGTGATTCCCTAGTTATTCTTGAATATTGTTGCCACACTGATCTTGTTATCATCTTGAAAGTCATCATCAACATGAATTTTTGTGTTGCCCACAAAATGTGGTACCTAAGAGGTGTTTTTGTTTATGATCTGAAGTGATATCTACTTTGAGGGAATGCCCTTGTGGTTTTACAGAGGTCGATTCTCTTGGAGAAGTGTATTTTTATATGTTTGGGCCTAAAATTTAATATGATTACACTAAGAGAATTTTAGGCTCATACATATCAAAATACACTTCTCCAAGAATTTTAGGTAGTGATTCTTTTATACTTCTGACTCATTTTCAATGAAATCGAGTCCCTTTCTTTGAATGATCTGCAAACCAAAGAGGATCCCTCGAGCTTCAGATGTGAAAGGACATCAAAGGTAGTTAGTATTTTTTGCTGCCATTGACGTATTGATTCCCTGGTTATTCTTGAATATTGTTGCCACATTGATCTTGTTATCATCTTGAAAGTCATCATCAACATTAATTTTTGGGTTTCCCACAAAAGGTGGTACCTAAGAGGTGGAAAATAGGATAATTATGGAGCAGCCTTAGCTCTGTACTGAATCCTACCTTCTGAGTAGATGTGTGCTCAATGCTGCAGCTAGTGAACTATGATGAATGGCAATACCATCCCTTGCGCGAAGATCATTGCATTCCAATAGATCCTAGAAGTAAGGGAATTAGTTGTAACAGAGATAACATTGTCTGCATCATAGTTTGTAATGAACCACCTCAGTAGAGCTATAAAGTTAGAATACGGGGCACCAATGAGGATGATATGTATGGCGTTGAGATTACTCTTTGTGAGTAGCTGGTTGGAGCGACTTTTCCATAATAAGTGGTTTAACTTTGGATATAGGGTGGGTTACCAAATGGGGTTCCAAAAATAGTTAATATGGGCCTATCCAGTCACTACTATGCCTAGTAAACCCCATTTAGAAGGCTGAGCACACTATGAACTCACCATCCATAGTAGGGTACTGGTACATGGATAGGAGATAGGTAATCAAATGGTGATTTTATGGATGTCTTCTCTGGTTTTCCTTGGTGATAGTAACTAGAAAGTTTTAGTTCCAATCAGATGAGTGATTATTGAAGAGTTCACTCACTAGAGTGGGTATATAGCCTAAAGCACCATCACAGTCTGCTATACTTTAGTTCAGAGTCTGCTGAAACTTCACTTTTATTCAGAGTGTGTTGAAAGTTGAAACTTTACTAAAAAACATAATGTTTGTCATTCTCTAAGGTATATCAAGTGCTTGTGCTCCACAAAGGGAACTCAAAGCTTTAATGAGTACAATTTATGTCATCCAATTCTAAAATTTCATAGTAGTCCGCTGACCTTTCTTTGTGAAAGTTTTCTACTATATACACTACGGAGAATCATGTGATTTAATGAGCATAAAATTAACTTTTAGGGGAGATACCACCACCTTAGAATTAGTTATGACTGTGAATATTAAAACCCTGAGTGGTGATGAAACAATTCTTATCATGAGCCATTGTTCTATACATATAAACCACTATGAGCTTCTAAATAAGCAATCATGATGTAAATTCATGCGTTCTTTATGAGTGAGAATAATAAAATGAATGTGCAGACTGGTGACCAATCATTCCTTTTTACTTTTTGAATCTTTGGCACCCATCAGTGACTCAATTATGATCTTAAAACTGAGCCCCATAATATCTTACACAAGAGATATCTAGCTGCAATAATAAATGTGAAAGGGTGCACCTTATTCAGTCTCAATAAAAAAAAGTGAATACAATAAGGAAAAATCATCTTTAAGGGTAGTGTGGTTCAAACATAAATGAAACCATATGCAATTTTCTTTGTAGTAATCCTAAATATATATATTGGTTTCCCACTGTGACTTCTATTTTCTAATTGGTTGTCTATAAAATATGAGTAGGGCATGTTAGATTTTGGGATTCGGTTTATGCTTGTTAAATCTGGTAAGTTAGGGTTGTACAAGAATCACCATGCCATAACTCAACTAATGTTCTATCATGTGTGAAATTTGAGAAATAAAGTTGCTTCTGGGGAAATTAATGTGGTCTCGAATAGAGTTTGGAGAATGTTTAGTTAAGAGTTGGATATGATTATAATGCATTAGCTTCTGTTAATCAGATTTAGACTACTGGTTTCTTGGTTATGGGTTTAAGCTGCTTTTGGAAACAAGTTGTTCATTCTTCAGATTGCTAGCTTGTTGCTGGAATGCTTGGATGGAACTGAAATGGTTGGGTGTATGATTTAAAGGTCTCAAATTGCATGTACTTTGGATTTTTGTTTTTGTTTTGTGCACTTCTTGATCATAGAATGCTATGTTTCATTTGAATGAGCTAAGTGAATGATTTCCATGGTCTGCAATCTTATTTCTTACAATATAGTAAAATTTTAATCAATTTACAACTTCAACTACCCATTTGTTGATGCCTCTTGTATTGCTTACTTAGAAGAGCTTGTTGTATTTGACTTTGACATCATTTTCTTGTCTATGAACTTTTTCCTTCGACTACTCTTTATCCAATGCATCTTCATAACATTTCTTGTCGTCAATGTGGCCCATTCTCATTGCATGAAACTTCTTGAATATGTTTATTAATTGGACATCTTTCATAAGATTTATAGGTACTGTCATATTTCATCTAATAGTGAGTCACATTCATCTTTTGAAATGATGAATGGTATTATAACATATATTTTCTCACATCTCCTATTTGTGCAGATGGCTGTAGAAGCTTCTTCTGAAAGATATTAATTAGTCTATATTTGTGAATATGGAATGAGTGCAGGCACTTGCTCTATTGTCTAAGTATGCATTTACTCATATAGAACTACTTACTACCGCTCATTCAGATCTTGGTTTTGGAAGAAGTTCATATCTCTTTCTTATTAAATTCATAGTGAAGGATCTTTTTTCCTCAAATGTCACTGTGAATGATGCTATTTTCTGCATTTTCTATAGGCTTCCTTTTCCAGGGACGTGTTCTTATTGGTATAATTGAACCAGTTAGGCTGGATGTTAGGGGTGAACACCCTGGGCCTACCCTAAAGATGGACTTAAACTCGGTGGTATGTTGTCTTAAACTAGGTGGTATGTTATCTTAAACTACAATATAAGCTTTGCAGTTTTTTCCTTCGTTGTAGTGCTGGTGAAAAGCGTAGTAGAATTGTTATTCTAAATTACTACTCATAAACTATCATCTAATTTAGGTGGCCACTATCAATATCTCATAAAACTTTGTTTAGGATATTTGTTCCTGGATGATATATCTACATGGCTATTATGGACCATTGTGTAAGGTGTTTATCTAGTACTTGCCCAGCTTCTATTTATGTCATCTTTTGGGCATTTAAATTGCCATTGTAGATATGGGTGTGTTTCTTGTGAAGCCTCAAAGTCACCACTTAAAATCTAGAGTTCAATAAGAAGGCCTTGTTATATCGATTGGTGCACATGCTGATCAATATTAGTTTTTGTCATTAATCAAGATAGGTGCATGTTTACCATGATAAGAAGATAAAAAAAATTCCGCACAATCCAATCCATTTTCTGTTCTTTTTCCCATCGAATGTTTTATTGTGTTACATTCATACATGTTATGCTCAATTTGATTGCATTTCTTAGAGAGGGTAAGAGTGTTGCAACTATGGACTCCATATGCACATGGATATATGGAATGGCAACGAGTGCTTAGATTGGAGAATGCTAGTGATGCTTGTTTTGGAAAGTGATTGATCCATGTGTTTGAATTGTGCTAGTCCTACATTGTATTCTCTGGTTCCCTGGAGTCTTTTCTTTTGAAGGTTCTAGTTGTGACTGACACAGTGGGTTCCTGACTCTATAAACCTTGCATTGGATGCATTTTTCTTTGACTTCTTGGACGTGGTTTTGGCCCTTGGTTTCAATAACTACATGCATCAGAAGAGATGTCCTAGGAGTAGCCTACTACTTGTTTATGGGATGATGCACTTCTCGTCGTTCATTCTTATGTGTATTTCTTTTCCATTGAAGTCTATGTTGGTTCTTATTTCTTCCCAACTTGTAGTACTACTTAAGACACTAACACATGGCATTTTATAGAAAAAATAGTCACTAATATGCTTCTTGATTTTCTCTAAACTTTATTTATAATTGTTGATACTCACGAGCATGTAACTTTTTGGTATCGTTTATTTTTTAGAAATTTCTGAATCTGAAGCTATAGTTTCTCTCGTGTTTAGATTTCATATCATTTTCTCGGGCTAAGCTGTTATTTTGGCTACCTGTTTCTGTTATCATTTGCATTGAAATTGGCCTAATATCAATTTCATCCTCTTAAATACTTTGTTTGACATCTTTTAGTAATTTACGCCTCTTACTCTATGGTATGCTCTGTTTTCTTTCAGGAAAGTAGTGTTAGTAATATGCAAGATAGTCTATTGTCCTCTTATTAGAGTTTGGAAGGTGAAGATGGAATCATACTATTGCAACATATATTGTAGTTGAAACAAAAGAGATAAGTTTGTAAGAGTTCACTTGCTGCAATGGTGATGCTATAAAAGAGAGCCAATTAATTCTGCAACAATACCACCACGCTGATGGAAAACATAGTAGTGGAAAGTGCATTGGCTGATTGAGAGGAAAGAATAGTCAAAATTATGCAAGAAATACCAAATTGATAGTGGCAGGGAAAGAAAGGTTGATTTTTTCATTTCCAAATGATGAAGATGTAGAGGACAATATTGTGAGTTTGAGGTCCACAGAAACCCCAACAAGGATTCATGTTTCCAACAAAACTCAGAGCAAAGCTTATATGGATATAAGTACCCACAGAAACAATTAAGAAACCAGTAGACAGCCACAACTTATCTCAGAATAAATTCAAGGACAAGGTGTTTCAAATCATCTTTATAGGAGTCTAGTTAAGGTATTTCATTAATTCTAATTAGGAGGTTAGTCCCTTATAGACACAAATATGGGCTCCATTATATTTGGACTTTCCTTCCTACACAAGGTCCTTTCCATTCATGAGATGACTCTTCACATAATAGACTACCACTCCCCTAAAAGAGATGAGTCTCTACATAACCATTGAGCTCAAGTTTTTCATGTACTTGTAAAACAACCTATATGTATCTGGTATACATGCATGGCTTATGTTCTTGCATGTTAACTCAATTGTATTCTGTATAAACACTCACTTTTACCCTATGCAATCTCTTACATGCAAATTCATTGGCACATACAATTTCTGGCTCAATTTGTCTCTGTTGTAGGAAGGAAAAGGGGATGAACCAATTAATATTGTACATCATTATAACATGACAAAAAAGGTGAACCTTATCATCCTAGTCCAACAAGACAACTATTTTGATATTTATTGCCAATATGTCATGTGTTCTCTACTTCATGTTATCAGAACATGAGTGTTCTTAGGGTGCATGCAATGGGTTTACCACAAGTCTACATCATTTATGTTTCCCTTATGTTTACCATATCTAACATAATTGTGGTGTGCATCCATTTTACCAATAAAACTTCTGCTCTATTCATTAGCTACTATAGTATTTGGATTATAACATGGATGTAATTTCATTCGAATGATCTAATTACACATAAATTACATAGTTCAATATTCTTAACTATTGCCCATAATTATGACTCAAGGATGTATCTTTCTTATTGAAGGTTGGACTCCCCTCCTAGCCAAGTCCATTTGTGTATGATTACATAACTTAGCATGGCTTGATGATATATTGTTTAATGCTTCTTTTAGAAACCTGCAATGATGTTCCTCTGATATTTTCTCTACTCGAACAAAAAATGTGTTGGTTTTTTTATTATTGCTTTCAAACAGTTGGCCAGAACCACTAGTGCATTCCTAGGCTCCTAGCTTGTAGTTATTTTTTTTTGCTAAATGCTGCTACAAACTAGAAACACTATGCTTCATTTTTTCCACATTAGGTGTTATACATGCTTTAAATTTATGTTTTCTGGCACTTATGCTTCTTCTTAGAGTTTTTCTTGAAGGGGTTTTGGGATCTCAGCTCCAAATGTTGGGTTAGCTGCAATCATGCTTCTTCATAGGTATTGTTCAAGATCTTGACATGGATATTTCTACATTTTTTGTCACTGCTTCATAGGTGCTAAAATAGAGTTAAACCATCCTTGTTATTAGATCCTCAAAGGAAAAAAATCTCATGAGACTTTTTCCTCACCATGAACATTCCTGACGTACAAGTGAACATCTTGGTGAACAGAGAGACTAATGAGAAATTTTTATTCTCTCCAAGTACATGGGTATATCATGGTGAACAGAGCATCCTGGTGAACTTAGGTTGTTGTATGTGTGCATGTATTTCATGAAGAAGGTATTAAGCTATACATTTGATGGTACAAATACTTCAGTGCAATTGATACTATTGTTTAACATGTATTTAACATGATTCCTTTCTCTCATTTACATCTAGAAATCCCCTTGGGATTTAGATATGCAAGATGCATGTATTCGACACAGTTAGAGTGACCACCCAAATAATCTAGAAGAGCATCATACTTGTGATGGCCAGATCAATAACATGCATTTTTTTGGGTAAAGGTATTGGCTCTGTTGTATCCAACAAGATTTTGTACTTATTGCATTATGTCTTCTAATGGTGTAACTTGCACTGTCTGCAAGTTATAAATCAAAATGACACTTTATGAGAATAAGTTATGTCCCCTATAATGCAGTTTTGCTATTCCATTGAGCTTGACAACTACAATAACAAATCAATATCTTAGTTGTGACCATTATTCTGTGCATAGATTTGAGTGCTTTATTTCTTTATTTAGTACTTTAGTTTTAAATTGCATACATGGTAAATTGAATTCCAAGAATGTTTATGTATATGCCAGGGTCAAAAATTAACCCTCACTCCTGATTACGCACCTAAATATGCATTGTTTTTATAAATTTCAATTTTAGTTCAGGCCACTATGGACAGAATACAACAACGTTGAAGTTATAAAACATAAGCTCCTTGTAATTATTCTGCTCGCATCCTCATGTTTCAGTCACATACAACCTGAATTGTTTAGGGATCATTTAGTTTGCAGGGAAGCATGACATGAAACACATTGAGTCATGCTTTTAATGTCCCTCTAGGTGTACCTCAAAACATGTTCAAACGCCCATTATGTATTAACTTTGATATGCTCCACTTTTGTCACTTCAACAGTTGGATAAATCAAATACTTTCTCATCATATATTAGCAACCTTAATATAATTAGGTTAGCATATTGTCATCATGCAATTACTTTACTTAGATTGACTCTCATCAGTTCATATTTTGGAGCCTTATCTTATTATCAATTGGAATTCAGCCAGATTTTGGTAAGGAAGGGAGTCGATTTCAATTCAGAGATATGATATACTAGAGAAAATGAGGATTGGGTTTTTTTATTTTTAATCTTGATATCTGTTGCATTAAGTCAAAATTGAGAAGTGGACATATAACAACTTTTTAGATGCAAGTGATCATTGTTTTCTTCTGTTACCTGGGTTATGTATAAGCATTCACTCCTGAGTTTAATGTGTTGTGATAATTGATGTTGATATCTAAAGAAATTCCTGCTCTAACTCATATTCATATATCTCTTACTTCACAGCCATGTTAGCTTTAATTGAATTGATTTGTTGGAAGATGGTAATCATAAATCTCATGATCTAAAGGAATCAAGTTTGTAATATCTAAATTCATTCTTTAATTCATGATATAAAGAAAGGGAATAAAATAATAATAATTTGATCTAAAATTTAGTACTAATATAACATGGTCTATATTTGTCTATGGATATCTCATATTTTTTGTGTCAAGTACACAACTCACTGCTTTTGGAATCAACTGGTCAAAGATTTAAAATGTAGAAGGATACAAATACTGGTTTTGGAAATTTATTTTAGTAATCCTTCAGGTGATATCCATTTCCCTAAAATAAGAAGGTCTTCTTCTCCTACACTGTAATCCTCTCATGGATGATTTTAGTGTTGGAACTCCCACTCACCCTGTTCTCCTCCTGCACACCCTTGATCTCCTCCCCTCTAATTGTCTTGTTCTCACAATTTACTAGAGAGGAGGGGTTGGAAGGAATGAGCCCTATAAGGAAACATGAAAGGGGAGACTAAAGGATATAGGTTGAAGCACAACTAAACAGGTTCAAATTCCCCCAATCTAGTTTTTTTGTGCTTTTTGTACTTTTTTTCCAGATTTTTTCCGCTTTTCGTGGCCCAAAAGGGTCTGCTACTGTTGTGCAATATACCATGTAGCTGGTTCTGGATGCAACACTATTCAAGGTGTCAAATACTAACAAAAAAAGTATTCAGGGCATCATAAACATCAATAAAACTACAATGCTCCCTCTTTATGATCAACATGTATGGAGGTGTCTCACTTTTGTTCTGAATCTTCTAATCCTTTTGAAGCTCCAAATATTCACATAAGAACTCGATCTAGTTACATAATGAAAACATTTCGTCAAGTATTCTCTTTTATAAGGCATCAAAAAAGTCTCCTACACTCATAGTTGGTTTAGTATTGTCGAATGTGATTCAACAATAAAAATAAGAGTAATTTCTTTGTAACATACAACATTTACTAAATCTTGAAGAGGAAAGGGACAAAATTTAGTACCCCGATAAAAGAAGAGAAATTACAAAATCCAACCGATACAATTTTCTTCATGTGGGAAGAATATGGCCCTACTATTCAGAAAGCTCAGAAATTCATGAAGAAATGTCAAGCTTGATGTATTCAGTTTACACGTTTCAACTTGAAAGTAAGTCTGAATTATATCCATAAGTTTATGTACTATCAGATGAATCATTTAGATGATTTCCCTGGTGATCACACATTTTTAACTTATCAAAATTGAAAGTTTCATGGACATTTCAACAACAGATCAAGTACAATCTATTTTTGAATGGACTGTAGAAGGCATGGAGATACTTAAGATACATCATTTATGTTTAAGATACTTAAGATACATCATTTATGTTTAATATTATGTCATTTTGAACCTTTATTGACAGTCCCCATTTGTTTTAGGCCTCTTTGTTGCTCTCTTTCATTTTGTCTTAAATTTTAGTAAACCGCTTGAATCCAAACATATCTTGCAATTAATCCTAACAATGTAAATAAATATAAATAAGCATGTATTAACTACTAATTAGATACAAAGTTACAAACACGAAAAAACCATTTAGAACTAGTCAATTAATCAAATACACAAATATAAAAGCAGTGTAGTAATATTTGATTCGGTATCCTTCTCACTTAGCAATGATAATATCAGTCCAAGCTTCGTCCCTTTCCATCTTAATGCTATCATCTTCACAAACTCAATCATGTGGCACATGAACCCTTACATCATTTAGCCTTACACTTCTGGAGTTATGGGTTCATTTCATAAATGTGAATTAGTAATTTCTACATGACTTCTAGAATTAGCAAATGAACTTCTACAAGTGTAGGCTCACGTGACTGATAGAAGAAGGTGCTAATTTAATAAAGGATGTGTTGGACATGATCAGTTAGTTTATGGAAAGAATGATTTCTTAATAAATATCTAGGAAAAGATTAATCTAGGTTTCTATAATTACATATTATCATTCTAAATATTCTGAAAGCTTTCTCTTAGTGGAGAGCATAAGAGAACCAACGAAGCATACATTTGTAAGAACAACCATTGCCTTGCAAGGGTCCCCTCTAAATCTGTAGGATAAACTAATAATCAAAATGTAGAAATATCATGGTAAGGTATTATATTACTTATTGATCACTTAGCTATATTAATACCTCTGCATCCCAATTCCTTATCTCTAACTTGTAGAAGTTTATCATTTGATCAGTTGAATTTGGCTTCTCCACCATGCTCTATATCCCTACCCTTGTCCATAATCCTTCAATTCAATGTTAGTGATTTCTCTCTCTAAGTCACCTTATCAACTCCTACATGCTCCCAATTAATCCTCACCTAGTTAAATAGGTTGCAACTTATAATTAATATCTAGGAACAACTAAACTTCTATGAGTATATAGACATCTCTGATCCTATGCATCAACATCCACCTAACTTTGTTTCTAAAGAATAAGAGATTAAATTTTAAGCTAGAGAGGTCAATTTTCATTTCCAGAGCCTCCCACGTGTTGTGCAAAATGTATGCACCTACTGCAGTCTACAAAATATTTATTTCTTGTTCTCTATAAAAGGGCATCCCAATAGGTTAATTCATTTACAAAAGTTCTAACCTTGGTAAGAACTTTGAAACATGCATTTGTTCCAATGGGACCTCCACATGAATAAGAATGAGCGCCTTGGTTTTGGTTTCTGCTTCTATACACATGACATGGTTCCATTGTGACCTCCATAGGATAGGAATGAGCACCCCCAGTCTTTGGTTCTGCTACCAATATTCCTCTTCTTTGGACATCCTTCAAGAAAAGGGCTTCCCCTAACATCAGTTCGAGAATGTAAATGAATGTCGTCAGCTCCAACAATAAGTTCAAGTCCTATATGTTGAACATATCATCAACTTGACCACTAAACATCTAATAATCTCTATCTATATGAATGTACATATGCTATTTTATTATACCATCATATTACTACAATAATTCCTTTAATTGATGTTATGCTTAAAATGAAATAATAGGAGAAGTGCTTTATAGCGTGGTTCTACAAGTGATATACTGTCATACTACTATTATTAGTCCTATAATTAGTTGTTTGGACACACTTACATTCTTTCTTGACGAAGTTCAATTTCAAATTCTTATATTAAGTAAATAATTCACAAGAGAAAAATCAGTCACACTAGAAACTTATAAAATTGTTTAAACAGAGAAACCCCCTCAAGCTCCTAATGATCATTACTCAAGGAGTTTTCCTTATAGAAGGTATGACAAATGACCTACAAATGATCTTATTTAATTGTAAGAATGTATTTTATAACTCCTATTTCCCATCATATCAACATATCTTCTTATAACTATGTGAAACCCACTAAATTGAGTTGTTGGACATTTTAGTCATTACATGATCTTCTATAATGTGCATTGTTTTCTTATGCACCAGACTTCTAGTTTCTATTTTACAACAAACATGTAGTAGAAGAGTCCAAGAAACTTCCAACATGTGCACGTGCAACTGGTTTTTCTTGATTGGTGTGTGGTATTTTCCTCCAACCTCATCAATAGATGGGCTGCATGAATTGCGAATTGCTTCTTCCAAATCATCTAACATGAAGGATGTAGTCAAAATTTCCACTCCATAAATATTGTACCAAGTAATAAATATGATTATCTATGTCTCTATACAACTTGAGGCAATCTTCCATGTGTTTTTGCCTCCATCCCCAAAAACTAAGGATACATAATTTTTCTCATCCAGCAGTAATTATGTGGCAGGTATTTCTTGATGATTATGTGTGGAGAGAAGATGGAATTTAGTCTACATGTAACTCCAACATGATTGACAAGTGTTGGTGCCACAGAGATAGAACAACAAAGAGAAATGTGAAGTATGTTTGGAAGCTTTAAAGCAGGATCTGACTGCGGGCATCTGGTGTAGAATTTGCAATTGACACAATCATTGAATTATTTTTATTGACTGATTATCTTGGGGCCAACTGTTTGAGTGAAGAATGCAATGAGTTCATGTCTCTCCATCAATTGCTCTCTGATTGGACAAAGTCAAGCTCAGTACAAAACCAATGGCACAAAAGATTGGTAATGATGTTAGGGCCTGCTTAGATTCAAATATATCCATAGATAGTAATGATCAATGTCTTTATCATGCCACTATTTCCAAGATTAGAAGTAATACAAATATTTTGCTTCTTCCTTTGAGTTTAATCTCCAGTGTGTCCCAGGTGTTAAAATGAATTTCTCTATGTCAACTCTTTCCAAGCTTGAAGACAAGGATGGTATGAGCAATATTAATGCATCCAGCTTGGCTCCTTAGATAGCCCAGGTGGCTCAATGTGTAGGATAGGATCAACATGTTCAAAAGAAAGCAAAAACATGAGACCAATAAAGGTGGTGTTGTTGTTCCTGTTGCCAATAAATGGAGTGATTAACATCTTTTTATGATATATATAATTCTATGGAAGATTATTATATCACTAGGCTTAGATATGATGATCAACGATCTGATATTGTATTTTCATTGCTCCAGGATTAGGAGAAAATGATCATTTTCTATTTTAGCTTTCAAATACAACTTATTTACTGCACTTGCTACAACTAAGTCTGAAAGCTCCTAGCATGGCGGGAACATTTCTATAAGCAAAACCACCTCCTCCTAAATTGTTGGGGAGAATGGCTTGGGTATGCAGATCATTTCTGATTATTGCATTTTTCATTGCAAACATAAACTGTAGTTGGTGCTAATAATGGTGTCTTAATAAAGGGTGGTGATGCCCTGCAGAGAGAACATAAACTATGTTTTGTTGTATTTCACAAAACTAATACACTAATGTAAGAGAACACTTATGTTACTGTTTCAAAATTTCCTTTGGTTCAGACAATGCAAAGTTTCTTATTTTAGTTGCTTCTTTAGAGGTATAGTCACTTATCATCATTACTTATGTATATAATCATTTATTTCTGAACTGAACTTAATTTCCATGTTATGTGGATAGGTCATTATGAACCATTTTCTCTACTATAGTATTTTCTTTTATTGCTTCATAGTTTAGCACATGGCTTATTTTCTTAAATAGCTAATTGGAATTGCAAGAAATTATTCTTCTCTGTAGACAAAGAGTCACTGTTCTCACTCAAGGAGCTAATTTCACAAATTACATTCTCAGTTTGCATTAAAGATCAAAGAGGCCAGTAATATGTTTTAGGAGACTGTATATATGAGCATATTATACTAACTAGAATATCATGGTGTGTTGAGCTTTTGTTCATTAGGTTTTTCTAATAATGAAAGGGGCATAATTTCATGTTCTTGGTGACTCTATCTAAAGTTTAGGGGTGCTGATCAGAGCTGTAGTCATGTCATATAAGATAGATCACAAAATATTATTGTAGGTCTATTGTATTCATGATTTTTCATTCATGAGCTAAGATAATATGCATGGGACTTTTGGTTGAGTTGGGCCCTTATTGCATGAGCTTTCATCCATTCTTTTGACTGCAATCAGATGTGATCTTGCTGTGTCTTGTTATGTGTCATATGATGTCCTTCTGTAGTAGAAGTTGTCTGCCTTTTCTTGGTTTGGCATGCTGACTCTATGGGATACATGATTAATGAGTGGATATTTCACCTTGCGATGACACACAAGTTGCTTCTATTTGAAATATTTTGATCTAAATTCCTAAAGTTTGAAATTGGGAGGAAGCTTTAATTTCTAATCTGTGTTTATCCTGGCTTGGCTTGAAACTTTAATGATGGTCAACCTCGAGGGTATATCCTCATAGTTCTAGACAACATTTGTTTGTAGGAACAAGAGGCTACACAATGAGGCAAATGTGTAGTATATCATTCCAAAAGTTCTGAAAACAAGATAATGATAGGGAGGCAGGCTTCTATTAATGACAACATAGATGTGCCAAGTTGTACATGGCATTTTCTTGCTGTATATGTTAACAAGGTGAGCAATGATTTCATTTTAGCTCATATATAGCTCTCTTTTGTCTAAATTCTCATATATAGCTCAGATGGGCAATGACCCAAATTCCATTCACTTAGAAAAATATGCTTTTTATTTGTGGTTGTTTCTGAATCTTCTTTTTGATATGGGACTTGTAATTGTTAGCTTCTGTCTTAGATTGTAGATATCTTAAGTGACTTCATGTCTTGGGTTGTTGTGGTTCAAGAATTTGGATATTTATCTGTTCCCTCAACATGGCTTGTTGTTTAAAGATATGCAATCTAATGTTCTTTATTCTGGTCATTTTTTATTATCGAAGTTTGGTATTCTGCTGACTTCAGTTGTTGTTAAAGTACATGTGTGGCCTCAACATCATTTCCACTTTACTGGTTAAAAGTTAGTTTGTTTATTAAGACATATTGATTGATTATAACCCTTTGATGACCTCTTGAATCACCTTCTTATTATCTTCTGATGAGTATATTCATGTACAACTAATTGATGGATAAGGTGTTCGTTTTCCTCTTGTGATGTGGGTGGACCTGATATTATGGTAGCAAGTGAGGTTCCATAGATAGTGAAGTAAATGACTCATTAGGAAAGAAATGGTATGCACTGTTGTCTTGGGGACTTGCAACATAAAGATAATCACTTTGTGGGTGTAGGCAACCTTTCTTCTCAATTAGATATTGCTATGCTCTTGACAATTGCATACTTGTTTTTAAATTTGGAATTGTGATAGTGCTTCACAGGGTTTCCATCGACAATTCACTTTCATCGCCATCTATTGGGATTATTTTGTGGTCACAAAGTTTTCCTCAACTTTTGGACTAGGAGGCCTACTTAGAAGTGAGATGTTGTCCTCATATGCAATTAGAATCAGATGGTGATGGTGGACCAAACCAAGTACTAAAATGGTAAAAAATCTACACTAAACAAATCCTCTCTTGTCATCTACCTTTCTTTATGTGATTAACTTTTGCAGGTTTAGATTCTATCCATGCTTAAAGATTGTAATATTTTTAGGGAAGAGCAGGAATGACGGAGACTGAGAGTAAGGTGCAATTTAAAAATGAAATGAAATAATTGTGCTATTCAATAAATGCAATTTTGATGCATATATGATACATGATAAAAAAAGGCCTCAATGTCAACTAATTGCTAAATAAGAATCCCTCTTTGGGTCTATATCAAGTCCAACAAAATAGAGTACAAAGAGGATTCCTAGAACATCTATGGATGGTCCAAGTTGTAATAGAAAGATGTCACTATGAGGGGCGATGCTACAATCTTCAAAGCAAGACTTCTTCCATTCAAAAAAATTGACCCACTCAACAAAGAAATTGGATGAAGGGCCAACGAGTCACAAGGTCACAACTTTATACAACAAAAGAACCCATGCTATCACCAACTCATCGAAAAAAGGAGAAGACAATAAGGATGCTAATTAAAACTGGTCGAGAAAGATACATACTCTTTTGCCAAGATGTGTGTAAACCTCACTAAATTCATTAATATATGTATATCCTTTTCTTTGTACACATTATATAATAGGGGCAAGGTATATGTCCTCCCCATGTACATTTGACATTTCAGTATAAATGAAAGTATGTTTGTTGGTATAAAGAGCATAACTTGGTCTACCTACTACAAATTTGTTACTAAAAGAGCTTCTGGACTAACAAATTACACAATATATAAATAATCAAACTATACATATATGTATGTGTAATAAATGGAACTATATATGTAGCTAGTGCATAATCCAACTACATATATATGTGTGTAGTAACTGTTGTCTTTCCCTACACATTAACTACATATAAAATGTATTGACTTCATCTTTTTGCTACATACTGAATACATATGCAATTGTAGTCATACATTTATCTATAATTACACTTACATTTAAGAATGTAAGGACAATATCTAGCTACGCTTCTGACTACACATGAATTTGTAGCGAATGGATTATCTAACTACATATTTGAAAAATATAGTTAAAGGCTTTGGCTATACGAGCATATACTACAAATTGTAATGTAAAGAAATTTGTAGTTAAAGCCTTTAGCTACAAAATATGGGGGTTTTGCTACAAATTATTTTTGTAGTTAAAGACATTTTTTGTAGTGAATCTTGACTCTTGATCAATGATCTTGATTTGAAGACTATGATAACCTTATTTGGATCTTGAGATCGCCCTTGATATATGACTACTAACTTTCATGCTCCCAAATTGCAAAAAGTTGAAATGATGATTATCTTTACTCTCTCAATTTATGAATTAGGGTTAGCTCCATGTGGACTAGGGTGGGTCCTTCCATCAACTTTGAGCATGAAATCACGATGTTGAAATATGATGTTTTTCCGGATTGTTGAAATACGAATTCTCAGTCATGGATGTATAACACCACCTGGGCCAATGTAGAAGCTAGGACCCTAAATGTTGGAAATAATAGTCATTCTTTACTCTTGATTCTAATGGCTCTATTCTCTTGTCTAAAAAATGTGATCTCTCAAAATTTGTGATCTATAGGATGGGTTCTCCCAATTTGTCACTAATACAATGTTTTCCCTCAATTTGATGATCAATGTGACTATACATGGACTATGATGCTCAATTGCTCTATTTTAGAATAGTTTTGATGATTTTTGACTTATGTGTTATGGGTTATGAAATCTCAATCTCGATTTTGATTGATATACTTAATTTTGGGGACACAATTTCTTTTAAGGTGGGGAGGATGTGATAACTTGGTTTTACTCACTCTTGGCTCATTAGATATCTTATTAGATTCAACAACCTCCATCACCCACACCTTGATGACTTTAAGTCCCTTTATGCTCAATTAATGAACAATTTTGATTAAACATCACTTTATACTCATATATGACCTTTATTTGAATTTGAACTAAGTTACATGCTTAATTATGTATCATTACATGCAAATCAAAATTGAACCCAATAAATAAATTTTTTTTGATATCATATATATTTCATGATGTGTAGAGTTCAATTATCTTTCCAATACATGTTGTTTCATAGAAATCAGACCTCATATGAGGAAGTTATGATCTTTCAAAATTTGCTCAAAATACACTTGATTTAATGGATTTAATTTGTTTTGAACCGTTTTTGGGGCAAATTTACTTTGTGTGTGGCCCATGATTCATTTTATTTTGTTTTGACTTAGACTCAGTGACCCGCATCATTTTTGCTGACCAATCACGAGGCCCGAATAGTGTAATGAGGGATCTCAGCCCTTAGATATATCTACCATGGATTATCGACCCAATCAAACGGCTTTGAAGTTATCCCCTAGCTCTGTATGACATCAACACCAATGGTGTTGGGGAAGCCTCACCTACCCCTCTTTTAGCAACTCCAATCACCTCTCATCTTTCTTCTTTTCACCAAATTGACGCCTCAATCGACACCTTCCCCCCACCAATTGGTTTCCTCATTATCCTTCCCCTTTTGCACACCCTAGCACCTTTCTCTTCATCCCTTCCTCCTCCCTTGGGCCATGGCTACACATCCAAGCCCTCCTTGGGTGACCAAGATACAATCTCCCTTAGGTGCAACCAAGGGCATCTCCAAGCTCACATCAATTGAGAGAAACCATCTGGCCCATTTACGCGCATTGAGGATGCCACCTTCATGAACAGTGTGGGGCTCTGGTGAGGTCATTTTGACGTAGAGCCGCACATGCCTCGTCTACCTGGGGTCGGGGATGACGGTGGTGGACGGGCACCCATCTCTACCTACCACTATCGGGCGGTCAGGCATTCCCATGCACCCTAGGTGCGTGAGTGCTAGCGGCCGTTCACAGCTCGCACGGGTCGCCAACAGCGGGCCTGACCAACATATGGACCCAAGTCGAGAGATCAAGCGTGGGTCACAGAATCTAGGTCGACTGAATCTGACGTCTTGAAATCAACGTGACCTTCCAGCCTCGCGCCCCAAGCAGTGTGCGGATGGGTCAAAGTGTTCACTGACATGTGCCTAATTGGTGCCAGTGTGGCCCAGTGCCAGCCAAGTGGACGCGGTTGGAAGGTCAACCTCTATCTTCCTCTCTCATTAAGATTATAATAAAATCTTGCAAAATTCTTATAAAATGATTCCTTGATCCAATAATGGCATATAATATATGAATTTTTATCCTCTCGATGAGATCTATCAAATGGAACTAATTTAAGAACCTAAATCCTCTTGGTTTGTTCTTGATATCACAAAATACATATTTTTCATGTCTTTTTGAAATGTTTGATGCTATTTAATGTGCAAGTTTGCTCTTTTATGCCCCAAAATCTTATATTGGCCTAAGATAAGTCACTTGAACATTTTGATACATCAAGTTTGAACTTTGTACATCCATGTATCCTAAAATGATCCAACTTGAATGACTTAAAATGGGCTTTTATGTTAAATGTTACTCCTTTAATGCTTAACCTTGTTGATTGTTCCTCAAATCCTCATGTTTGACCTAAATTAGTAAATTTTGATACATGTTGAATTAAGATTCGAACTCATCCATGCTAGCATCCTAATTTGACTTGATGATGTACTTTGAACCTTAAAACATGCCTTATATGGATATATTAATGTTGAATCTCAAACTTAGCTCACATATGGGTCCTTTATGTCTAAGATGATCATGTGAACTCCTAAATCAATAACTAAATGCATTGTATCCCTATATGTCTCATGGAACATTCTTGTGTCCTAATGTGATCAAATTTCCTAAACTTGACTTGAATTGTGATCTAATGGACATGTTGATACCTAGATCTAGGTGACACATCCAACCACAATGATTATGAACAATGAGGACTAATCTTGCTGATATTAATACTCATACACTTATTTGTAATTTCTGGATCTTATGATGACCTAAATGCCAAGACCTAGTCAAGCTTGCTACATATGGTTTTCTAAAACCAATGCTTAGTCTTGTACTTTACTCACAAGGTATGTTTTCCTCTTGGCCTTACTATGATATTGTCTTGCTTGTATGTATGCTCATATGTGTGCTTGGCTACTTAATTACTTGGTTGAGCTATTATTCCTATGATTACTACTTCCATGTTTGAGTATTCTGCATTGACAAACCTTGAAAATAATTTATAGAAATCCATTATGCAACCTAATGTTGACACAATGGATAAAGAAACCTAAAACATACTTTGCATAAAATGATATCGTTAAGTGTTCTTTCTTGTTACTTCTTCTTGACTATGATCATGTTTCTAGCCAAGCAAGTTTGTATTATTCTTAAACTATTTACATGCCTTTGTATAGCGTACTTAATGCTTTAGCATTAATTTGTTTTGCTTATCAAATTTGTAGTTCCGAAATGAAGATCAGCTGCACTTGAGAGTCTAAGATCTGAAATGAAACACCAATGGGTTACGCTTGAATCTAGAAATGGATACATATCTCTTATCTCCATGTTTAGTATCTTTCTTTTCGTGTTGTTACTGCTTTTACATATATATTGCCTATGTGAAATATTATTCCATTATATGGATGGATGCCCTGGTCCACTCGCCTTTGTCTATATAGACATTAGGAGTGTGGACATAGGGTAATAAATAGCTTTGTGACAATGGCTCCAGTTGAGATGGCAAAGTTAAAGAAACATTTGCAAGAGTTGCTTGAGAAAGGTTTCATCAGATCGAGCATGTCCCCATGGGGTGATCCCATGTTGTTTGTGAATAAGAGAGACATATCATGTTGGTATGTATGCCTAGAGAGCCAATCATATGATGATTGCAATGGCATAGCATATAAATGACGTGATTAATAACAAAGGTAAGCTTCCAATTAATTTTGGATATTTAGTTATGAGATAATGAATAACATAATAAATGTCTAGAGAATGATATTACTCAATGACATATGTCTTCAAGTACATGACTTGCAAGAATGAGATCATACAGATGTTAAGAGTATAAAAATTCTCATTATGTCCCTGATCAGTTGTTATTGTGGAAGGTAGATAGACAATAATTGCACATAAGATCAGAGTGTGATTTGATTATTGACTAAATCTCATTAGTCATCATATGGTAATATCAAACCAAGCACATAGATACATGTTAGGGAATAATGTATCAAACAGACCCACAATGACACTGACACATGGAAGTCATAGTCAGGTCTCATAGTGATGGTGGTGGTTGTTGTTCTTAGACTTGAAATCACTACACTCATCAGATGTCATTGGGTACAGTTTGACATCATCAAACACAGGTTGTTATAATAATGATGATTGGGTGACTTTGACACATGGGGATTGACTATGAGTGATATATATGGGATTTATCCCTCTGATAGGAGTATGATATTCAACGCCTCTTGATTAACGAGACTGAGAAAAGTATGGCCATACACATGTGAGTGAATATGTGATATTGAGCTTACATATATCTCAAGCAGTCTTCTCTAGTTCAAGGAACAAGATTGAATAATAATGAGGATGACTACTCCATGCCTCTATCTGGATATCACTGATAAAGGAACTATACAAACACTATAACACCATACACAGAATTGTAGGTTGAAGTTGCCGCCAACTTTCCATTCACTTGGGTAGCAATGATGTGAAACTAGACACCACTCTTTGCTTATGATTTCATAAGCTAGTTATGGACATTCACTACCAACGTGATATGGGACATATAGGGTCACACACATAGGAACTCATCTAGAAGAGGAGTTTAATCTTGAATGATAATTGAATTAAGTACTAAAGTGTTTAGGTACTCAATTCATACAACAGATTGACAAATTAGCTAACTGAACTGCCAAACGATCATATCACTAGGTGAGATGACCATTTGGGTAGCCAAACGGGCATCTCAAGTGCTGAGACAGCCATTTTGGTTGTTAGGCAGACCAAAAATTGAATTGGCTTAGTTCTACCCTATGAACTGACTGATTCAAGCTGTTGAACTAATAGGCTCACTTGAACTCACTAGATGGTCGTCTGAGTGAGTGAGCCGGGAATCTCTCTTGTGTGAGACGGCCCTATTGGGACGAACAAAGGTTTTGGAGTTTTCCTGAATT
Source organism: Alisma plantago-aquatica (assembly GCA_963693085.1). Lineage (NCBI taxonomy): Eukaryota > Viridiplantae > Streptophyta > Magnoliopsida > Alismatales > Alismataceae > Alisma > Alisma plantago-aquatica. Next base: position 1,432,524,316 of record OY856411.1, read on the forward strand.
TGTTTCAATTGCACATAACAAGAAGGGAAGGACGAGTTTAGCAAACACACATTTTGTTTTTTTTCTCAAATGAAAGATGGGGAGACAAAAGTGGAAAGAAGGTCCAAAGGTGTTCTATTTGCACCTAATTTTTTTTTAATTGCACATACTTGGGATGCAAGTAAATTAATGTATGACATTAACTAGGAAACAATTTGCCTATTCTTTTCTGATTGGGAAAGCATGAAACAAATGTCTCACTTACAAGACAACCACCTCACATCCCAGATGACCATTTCACATAGCAAAATGACCGTCTCATTTGGCGAGACGACCGTTTCATCGCATGCAGGTGGTGAAACTTCCTGAAAAGTTGCAAAAATTCATGTTCTACTGGTCCTTTCCACTCCTGCTTTAGTCCTGCATTGGCTGGGGACTGGGAACCCCTACCCCAACCCCTCCTATATATAGAGGGATATTGGGGGCTTCCCAAAGAACAACTACTACACAAACAATTGTGAATTAGTTGCTCTGACAATTACACACGTCTCTATAAAATTGGTTTTGATGGTGGATGTAAAGCATGGTTATGGCCAAAACTTTGTGTATGGTTGTGGTTATTTATTCCTATTATTAATTGGTCTGCATGTTGAGCCTCTCTCTCCTTTTCACATGTGAATTAATGATCTTCTATATATTTCTCCTCAAATGTAACTCAAGGTTTTCCCATATTAAATGTAATGAGAAAGTTTTCCCATATTAAATGTAATGAGAAATAGGATAGTTTTAATTTATGTTTCGACGTGAGATAACAATCTACAGAAGATGCAATGACTGGCTGGTGAGACGACTCGATCGATTGGAGGACCAAGTAGGCCAAACAAAAGGAGGACGAACCGATTGACTGGTGGCCCAACTGATCATCTGGAGGTGTCCAGACGCTACTTGGAATTGAGAACCAGACGATCATTTCAAAAGAGCCCAACCGAGCAACCAGGAGGCGAGCCGACCAGTTCAAGAGTTGAACCTGTCAACTTGGATTGGTTCAAGCACAGATCTTCACCAACAATAGGTTGCATATGATGTGGACCATAGGTGGTAGTAATTCCTTCAAGCTCCAAGGAATTACATTAGAATGTACATAACTATCACTTGTGTGTTTTATTTATTGCATGTTCTCATTTGTGGTTATATCATGTATATGATACATACTATATATGTGGTGATTGGATAAAGTACATGTATATACTTATAAATACAAACACCCTCAACTGTAATATGAAGTCTTAGATGCCTTCCATTAGCAATACATGTGAAAAATTTGATCGACCAAGCATAGATTTTCACAAAGCATGGTGCACTGTCTATCTCGTGGAAGTGTCATGATAGATATGTAGATTTTCACAAAGCATGGTGCGTATCTATCATATTGGCTATTGGGTTAGGATTAACTGATGACTTGGAGAGACCAAGCCTAGAGGCATGCAGATGATTATGGGAAGGGATTGCACATATCATCTATCCAAGAGTTGCATATGATGCAATTGGCATGATGGCCTACCTAAATATTCAGATTGTGGGAAATCGACAAAATCTGACTCATGACTTGATGAAATATGGATCTTGGCCCACTAGAATATTGTATGCTATAATATTCCAAATTGATATTGAGGGTTTAAATTTAAATGAAATAGTGGGAGTGATAATAATTAAAGACCTAATTAATATTATATAAATTTTCAAATCAAACCAAATCAAAATTGTTTAAAAAGGTTGCAATATTTCTTTGTAGAATCAAATGACAAACACAAACACATTCAAATTGCGATCAGTCCTTTAGAATGACAAAATAGGATAAATTTCCACAATTGGTTAAGGACTTTGGGAAATTTTCTCATCAATGAGAGAAAGCTCTATGTCCTTGATAAAACAATGCTAAATGAACCCACTCCAAATGCGTGTAAGGCTAAATGGATGCTTATTGGAATCATACCAATGATTCCATAGACATCAAAATACCTATGGTATGTTGTCTGAACTATGAGTTGCATGAACAACATGAATACATGGAAATTCTCAAGATGGTAACACATCTCAAGAGTCATGTAAAGCAGGTATAATGTCTCCAAAGTGCTAATTGAGTATAAGCTGACAAAGGGAGGTCCAGTAGAACCCCATGTGCTCAATATGATTGGACATGTGGAATGACTAGAATTTCTCTTAGGTCAAGGGTTGACCATGAATATGATTATGCAAGTATTGCATGAATCATATAGATAGTTTATCACATGCTTAGCATGTTTATGCCAAAGCAAGGAAGAAGAAGGACAAATCCATGATGGTGATCAGCGGAAGTGAGTCCTAGGGCAAAGGCAAGGCCAAGAAGTGTTCTGAGGCTAAGCTAAAGTCCAATTCTTCTGATCTCAATATATGGAGAAGGGTAAGTGTAAAAGGAATCTGTCTTTTTCACTTACAGAATAAAGAAAACAAAGTGCCACCATTGTCACTTGTTTAGACATTGGAAAGGAATTATCATGTTCATAGAGGATCTCCGAAAGAATATAGAGATCTCTACTTCAGGACCTGAGAAGAATTAAGCTCGAACTATATGGAGCATGGGTTGTTACCACTATAGTTAAAGGTTGTCATTTATGGGTACATAATAGAATTAGTGAATTGCTATTGTGTACTTGACAAACATCATATGTTTTGTATGATAAGAACATTATGATCTTTTGTGGCGATGCCCTATGTCTCATAAACTATACTCAATAGTTTTAATGACAAATGTGTATGACACATATATTGAATGACTTGATAACTCAAACATTGAATACCTATAGCATTGCCATCTAGAGCGCATAAATGAGAAATGCATTTCTATAATCCATGTGATGGATATCTAGACTCTTTTGGTTATTGAACGAATAGAGACATGCATGTCTTATTTGTTGCGCAATATGATAAGAGTATCTTTACTAGATGTAGTGGGAGATCGACTATTCCATTAGGACTAGTACATACTGATGTACATAGACCTTCTGGATGAATGATAAAGGTAGTTACAAGTACCTCATTATATTTACTGATACGATCAGTAAATATTAAAATTTGTATTTAATGAAATATAAGTTTGGATCTCTTAAATTTTTTAAGGAAATTATGAATGAAGTATGTAAGTCACTTGGTATAGTATTAGGATACATTGATGTGATAAATGTTGAAATATATAAACCAATAGTTTGAGAACCATATGGAGAGATCAAACTCCACTTGAAGCATACTGATGTGTTAGAAAGAAGGTATCACACCCTATTAAGTCATGGTGAGATTATCAATAAAAATACAGCTAATCTTACAATTTCTTTTGGGGACATGCTTTACACTAAAACAATGTATCGTCTAAAATGGTTCAAAAGACACCATATGATATATGGAGTGGGAAGTCTCCCAATGAGTCTTTTGTAGAATTGGGATTGAAAGCCTATATAAGAAAATAGTTTCTTAAAAGTCTTTATCCATAAATTACATGACTATTATCTTGTTGATTACTACTTATATTCCATCCCGACAACGAAGTGTTTGTTGCTAGTATGGCTGATTTCCTAAAGGGAACTTGGTTCCAAAGGAAACAGTATGAGTAAAAGTAGAACCCAAAATGTTCGAGACAAATAAGAAATCATTGAACCTAAGGAGGTACAACAAGGAATAAGGAAAACTACAAACTGTTGTGGAATCTCGAGTTCCTTACGTAAACACAAAATTCATAGTTCTAGTAGAAAATGCCTTAAGTTTGAAAGATTATGATATATTATAACTCAAAAGGTGGTAAGTTGATCACAAAGATGAGTCAACAACCTACCTAGAAACTACTAAGGGACTAGAATATGAGAAATGGCTTGAGTCCATAAGATCAATGATGGTCTCCATGTAAACCAACAAGGTATGACCTTGGTCGATCCACCTGAAGGGGTAAAACCCATTGGGTGCATTTGGGTCTCTGTAATAAGACCAATATGGAAGGGTAAATTGGGTGTAAAGAGTTTTAGACTAGTTCATGGTGTTGAACGTGATGAAGTCTTTCACCAGTTACCATGGTTAAATCATCTAGATCATGCTTGTTGTTGCAGCTTTGTATGACTATGAGATTTGGCATATGGATTTTAAAACTGCATTCCTTAATTGAAATAATCATAAGGATGTGTATGTGACACAACCTAAAGGTTTTATGAATCCATTAATGCAATAAAGTCTATAAGCTACAAAGGTCAATTTGAGGATTGAAGAAAGCATCTATGAGTTGGAATCTTTGATTTGATAAGATAGTTAAAGTGTTTGACTTGAGTCAAAATGAAGATGGAATATGTGATTACAAAAGATTTGTTGGGAGTGTATTTTATATTCCACATAATGATGTGGAATAGCATCCTTATTCTATTAATATTAAAAATTGGCTAGGAAAGTACCTTCTATATGAAGGGTTTAGGAAAAGCATCCTATTTGATTGGGATTGAGGTCTATAGAGATAGATCTGGAAAGCTTCTCGACCTAAGTAAAAGCACCTACATTGGTAAGATGTTGAAGGGTACAACATACAAGACTCAATGAGAGAAAACTTGTCCATGTTCCATGAAGTTAGTCTTTCAAGAGCCTAGTATCCTAGTTCTTATGAGGAACATGGATACATGGATATATGCCATCAGATATATGTTGAATGCAATGTTATGTACATATCCTACTATCTCATATGTATTGGACATGACGAGAACATATCTTGTAATCTCGTATGTATTGGACATGATGAGAGGATATCTAGTCATCTCATATGTATTGACATGATAAGAGGACATATATATACCTAACTTGAAATCTCGTATGTATTGGACATGACGGGAGGGTATATGTCAGATACCAGTAAGAGTCATTGGAATACCATAATGAAAATCTTTATGTGCTTGTGAAGCACTTAAAGGATTGGTTCCTTGGTTATGGTATTAAGGTAGAGTTGGATGTAAAGGGTTACACCCATGCAAGCTTCCAAACAAACAAAATAATCATAATCTAAATTTATGTTTGACACTAAATGAGAATTGTAAGCTAGAAAGGGTTCTGAGCTAATGACAGTTGTTTGGATCAACAAAAGAAGCTGAGTATCTCTGTGTTGTAATAACAATAGAGGGTACTGTATGGATCAAGAAGTTCATATGGGTGAGCTTGTGTGAGGTTCCAACCATTGATGACAGAGTAGAAATATTGATGACAACAATGGAGCTACTAGTTAGGCTGAGAATCTCAGATAGCATACTATGACTCTTCCATCTCATATGAGTAGTCGTACAACGAAGAGATGAGAAAATTGCAAAATACCAATTTAAAACAAACGTTGTTAAACCCTCAATAAAATCACTTACGCAACAGAAGCATTATGGTCATGCTAGGTCACTCGGGATGAGATCTGTGGGTGATTGGATCTAAGTGCAAGTGGGAGTTTGTTGGTATGTATGCCCAGAGAACCAATCATAAGATGATTGTAATGGCATAACATATAAATGATTTGATTAATAACAAAGGAAAGCTTCCAATTTATTTTGGATATTCAGTTATGAGATAATGAATAACATAATAAATGTCTAGAGAATGATATTACTCAATCACATATGTCTTCAAGAACGTGACTTGGAAGAATGAGATCATACAGATGTTAAGAGTATATACATTCTCATTATGTCCCTGATCAGTTGTTATTGTGGAAGGTAGTTAGACAACAATAACACATAATATCATAGTGTGAATTGGCTGATGACTAAATCTCATTAGTTATGGTATGTAAATATCAAACCAAGCACATAGATACATGTTAGTGAACAATGTATTAGAAAGACCCACCATGAGACTGACACATGGAAGCCATCATCATGGAAGTAATAGTCAGGTCTCACAGTAATGGTGGTAGTTGTGGTTCTCAGACCTGAAATCACTACACTCATCACATGTCGTTGGGTGCACTTTGACATCATCAAATGCAGTCCTAAAACATGGGTTGTTATAACAATGATGATTGTGTGACTTTGACACATGGGGATTCACTATGAGTGATAGATATGAGATTTGTTCCTCTGATAGGAGTATAATATCCAAGGCCTCTTGATTAGTGAGACTGAGAAAAGTATGGCCACACACATGTGAGTGAATATGTGATATTGAGCTTACATATATCGCATACAATCTGCTCTGGTTCAAGGAACAAGATTGAATAATAATGTGGATGACTACTTTATGCCTCTAGTTCAATATGGATATCAGTGACTAAGGAACTATACAAACACTATAATACGTACACAGATTGTAGGTTGAAGTTCCCCCAAACTTTCCATTCACTTGGGTAGCAATGATGTGTGACTAGGAACCACAGTTTGCTTGTGATGTAATAAGCTAGTTATGGAAATTCACTGCCAACGTGATATTGGCCCTATTGGGTCACTCACATAGGAACTCATCTAGAAGAGGATTTTGATCTTGAATGATAATTGAATTAAGTAATAAAGTGTTTAGGTACTCAATTCACACAACAGATCCACAGATTGGCTGACGGAACTGCAAAACGACCATCTCAAAGGGTGAGACAACCGTTTGGGTAACCAGATGGGTGTCTCAAGTGTTGAGACAACAGTTTGGGTTGTCAGGTAGATCAAAAATCAAATTGTCTTAGTTATTCCCTATGAATTAATCGATTCAAGTTGTTGAACCGATAGGATCGACTCAATCTCAGTATATTGTCCTCTGGGTGAGTGAGATGGGTGTCTCACTTGTGTGAGACATCCCGATTGGGGCAAACGAAGGGTCTGGAGTTTTCCCAAACTCGTTTCAATTGCACATACTTGGGATGCAAGTAAATTAATGTATTGCATTAATTAGGAAATAAATTGCCAATTCATATTTGTATGGGAAAGGACAAAATGATTGTCTCTCTTACGAGACGACCGTCTCACATCCCAAACAACCATTTTGCTTAACAAAATGACCATCTCACATGTGAGATGACAATCTCATTTGGCAAGACGACCGTTTTGTCGCATGTAGGTTGTGAAACTTCCAGAAAAGTTGCAAAAATTCAAGATATACTTGTCCTTTCCACTCCCGCATTAGTCTCGCATTGGCTGGGGACTGGGAACCTTGACCCTAACCCCTCCTATATATAGTGGGGTACTGGGGGCTTCCCAGAACACAACTACTACATAGATAATTGAGAATTAGTTGTTCTGACAATTGTTGTCCTCTCTTGTTGTGGTAACCACGATAGCCCAAGCAAGTCCTACCCGGCTAGGGAGGGATAGCCATGAGAAAGAAACAATTGAGGGCCATTATTGTGGGAGAGCATGTTGGTCACTAGTACACCAACAAGAGGGACAAATCCTTCCTATATATTCCTGTAGGACAAAAAGAGTTCTAGTTGGTCCATGTGGACTACTCTAGAGGCATGAGCATGTTGGCTACTGCTAGGAGGGAAACGTCAACTCACAGTCGTGGTGAGATCTGAGGATCTGCTATAGTAGTTGTCCAAGTTTGATGTCTTTGGAGGAGTAGTTAGACAAGTATGAGTGAGACCAGAAGCTGCACAAACACCGTCCAAGATATAGTGCACATCTACATTGATGAAGATTTTCACTGGACTTGCTCCAGGACCAGGTATATTGTGACAAAGTGAAATTTAGCATTATTATGAAGTAATTACTCTTTTAACCTCATTATACTCACTCATGGCCCCAAATCATTTTTCTTGGCTTCATAATCAATATTGGCACTCAAGAATAAAATATGGTGATCAATGTAGTTTTTTTATACACATTATCACACCTCAAATTAGATTCAACCATCACTTTGTCTAAAGAAGAACATTTGTCCATTAAACTTCATTTTATGGCCCTCAAACTTTTTATAAAGGTTATCCACGTATTTGTGAAGCTATGTTCCAAAAATCATCTCATTTGGACATTCCTATGATTTACTATGATTTTTTGAAGTTAATATGTTGAAAACCATTTTATTTGCCTTTTATTTGCTCCATTTTTGACTTGTCAAAGTCGACAATCGATGGCAAGAGATCGGGGTGAGTCTCAGCCCTTGGATCTCCTTTCTACAGGCAGCCATGTCTGCTGCTCCAACTCCTCTAGCCCTAAACCTACCTCTCGATCCTATAAAAAGGGTCCCTATTACTCGCCAACACTGCACAAAGATGTGAACCCCATCTTCACTCTCTCATTCAACCTTAGGCAGCCCAATTTCTTGCTTTGATCTTCTACTACTGCAAATAGAACTGTCATCCAGCCTTGTTGGGTGTTCATCCACCACACCACCTCTCCTCAACCCACTGTCGCCATCACACTCATAGAAGAACGACAAACATAGACCGCAACTCGGCTGCCTCCCTTGCCTTCTCCTACCCCCGATCCCCCTTAAACTGGCGAGCCCTCCGCCCTACACCTAGGTTTGTGTGGGAGTCTGCATGGACAAGAGTTGGACACCAAACTACTGGATCAACGGGCCTCGAACCGTCTGGCCCAGAAAAGAAACCTATGGTATGAGGGGTCCAACTAACCAGTGCTTGAACTAATAAATCAAAGGGATATCCAGCCAATCAGGGATCAGAACGGATCCTCAGATAAGTGAGCCAAAAATTGATGTGGCCCAATATAGTCCATTCCTTATGTATCCAACGGCCCTCATTTTCCATATGAATTCATTTCTCCTCCTCTCTGCTCAAAAATCTAATAATTGGTCAAAACTTGCAAAACTCGTATCTCCTGATTCTTAGATCCAAAATGTACAAATAAATAGTCAATCTTGATCAGAAAAATCCAATGAATCATTTAAAAATACTTGTAAAGCCTGATTCTAAATGGTTCTCACTGATATACCTAAATATTGATCTCTTTCTTATGTAATTGGTTTAAATAACTCTATTTGTGGTTAATCTGGACTAAACACTAAAAACCCTAATTCTCGACTCTAATGTTCATATTGAGACTCTTAAAGCATACTTGACCTATTAGTGATCTAGATCCATATTTGTTGACTTGATTTAACCTTGAATATGATGATGACATCTTAATATTATGTTTGTCCTAAATCTTGTGGCATATTTTGATCTATTGACCAAAAACTTGATCTCTGATTTACTCATTGTAATAGTCAGAACTTGATCTAATCTTGAACACCAATGATGCTAAGTATCATGATGATGATCTAGAAACTTGATTATGACTTGAATATCGATCATGAAAACTAGGTTTAACACATATGATCCAATAAAACCTAGGTAAGTCATTCACACTTGAAATACTTGACATTTGAAATAATGTTGGACATATAGAAATATGGGTTGACTATAAGTGAATGACCTAACCCTAAGGTTGACATAGGAAAAGTGTAACCCTAATCTTGAATATTGAAACATGATATTATAAACAACAAAATCGTAACCCTTGATCCAATCTTGTGATTTAGGATCTGACTCAAAGGGTTGACCTATTGGTTCAGATATTGATTATACTTGAAATCCTCGGTGAAAGGTACACTATTATACCTCCTCTTTGGTTGTAATGAAGATAATTTTTATGTATCTCTTGGTTGTGTACTTGGATATATATTTGTTGAGCTATTGTTCCCTATTGATTAGGATTTTGTATTTCTTATATTATATTTAGAGACAATCTGGAAAACATAAATGACATTTCCATTATGACTGCCCGTATATTGATAATGATGATGATGATGTTGATAATATTGATAATGTTTATATTGAGTGCAACCAACCACTCATTCAGAGGTGGACTTGTACATTGACCTCCTATCTCCTATGGTGAGAACGAGCCTAGTGACCTCCCCATTACGTTGGGGTAATAGAGTCACATAAAATATATAAGCATGCTTATTGATTACAACATAATGGGAACTTGTAATAAAAATCAAATCGTTTGAACGACTTTTCGAATAACTTTTGATTTTTTTACAAATTGTTCATTATACTTTTGAAATATAAGTCCTTCCAAGTACATTAATTTTGTTATAAACCAATTTTCTTGTTTTTATATAGCATAACATGCAATTGCATTGACTTTGTGTCTTTATTTTATTGATTTTAGGAAAAACATTGGAACCTTGACTGTATCGCTTCCACACTCATATACTCTGATGATAAGGATAAATTGGCTATATCTCCATATTGGGTTAGTTTGTTATTTAAATATCTAGTTTTGAGTTATTATTTCTTATTGTATATGCCAGTGTGTTAGATCCTTTTGGGCCACTCAGGGATGGGAAGTTCAATTCCTTTACCACTATCTAGGTAGTGGGATTGGGATTGGGGTAAGAATGGTTCTGTGACATATATCTTTGTGAAACCATCCTTCCCATTGCATAGTTATTGACACGATCTACTATTTAATGGGAAATATGTCAATAAATTTGTGTTTCCACTGCTTATCTGATGCCATATTTCCCTACAGATCCATGAGGCTGTGTATAGATTATCAACAATTGAACAAGGTAACGATAAAGAACAAGTATCCCTTGCCGCAGAATGATGATTTGTTTGATCAGTTACGAGGTGCTAAAATCTTATTCAAGATAGACTTGAGGTCAGGATATCACCAGTTGTGGATCCAGGTAGATGACGTATGAATGTCAACTTTTAGGATGAGGTATGGGCACTATGAGTTCATGGTTATATCGTTTAGGCTAAGTAATACATCGACAATGTTCATGGATTTAATGAACAGGGTCTTTGGGTCGTTTCTTGATTAGTTCTTGGTAGTGTTCATAGATGATTTCCTGATATACTCCAGAGATAGTATAGAAGTGCACATTTTTCTGTGTTTGGCAGGATGTTACAGGAGGTCCATTAAGAACTTTAGCGTAGAGGCGCTATCCCTAACTAAGCAAACAAGGAAAGATGTACCTTTTGTTTGGAATGACAAGTGTCAGCATGCCATTCAGACGTTGAAGGAGAAGTTGACAAGTGCGCCACTGCTAGTTTTGCCTCAGCAAGGGAAGGGATACTTTGTCTTCTATGATGGATCAAGGAATGGATTGGGCAGTGTGCTGATGCATGATAAGAATGTGATCTCTTTTGTGTCATGATAGTTGAATAAGAATGACAAAAACTACCCAACCCATGATTTGGAGTTATCCGCAGTGGTTCCTACCTTGAAGATCTAAAACTTGAAGTACATCTTTTCACAATAGGAGTTGAAGTACATCTTTTCACAACAAGTTTGTTGAAGATGCGGTAGAGACGCCGGATGGAGTTAATAAAGGATTATGATTGCACATCAATTACTATCCAGGGAAGGAGAATGTCATTGCATATGCGCTGAGCAAGAGGTTTTGTTCATCATCATCTGGGGGAGAAAGCAGAGTTGTGTTTTTTGGTGTGCCATAAGAGAGATATGTTGGTCTCCTGGCGTTAGATGAATGTGAATCTAGGGTGTCTATGTTAGTAGGTTTGTTGGAACAATTGCATGTGAAGATGATGTTGCAGCAGAAGATATGAGATGCTCAACTGAATGATACTATGATACAACAAATACGAGCAGAGTTTGGTAGCAAGAAGCATGTAGGGACATTACAGTGTGCAGTGTGTTAACAAGTTAAAGAAGAACATCAGAAGCATGTAGGGACATTACAGTAGTTACCCATACCACAGTGGTAGTGGGATCATGTTACGATGGACTTTATGGTTGGTCTTCTAAAGACAGCTAAAGGCCATGACTTCATATGGGTGATAGTTGACCTATTTACAAAGTCAACACACTTTTTGCCAGTGAAGACGACATATACAACTGAGAAGCTCACTCAGATATACATGGATCAGATAGTGTGTTTGCATGGTGTCCCAATTACTATCATATCAGATAGGGGTGATCAGTTTATGAACTACTTTTTTAAGCACTTGCACACTACTTTGGGTATGTAGTTGAGGTTCAACACTTTGTTCCACCGATAGGAAGATTGTCAGTCTAAGAGGATCATATAGACCTTGGAGGAGCATCAACATGAAATCATATGAGGTGTTGTATGGGAGGTGTTGTAGCTCTGTGTTATGTTGGTATGAGATTGGTGAATATCAGCTTCCTGGTCCTGAGCTCGTGTAGCAAACGACAAAGAAGATCAAAGTGATTCAAAAATAGGTGAAAGCAGCCCAGGATAGGCAAAACTCATATGCTGATAATTGTGGTAGACCCTTGGAGTTTCAAGTCAGAGATAAGGTGTATCTCAAGGTCTCTCCTTGAAAGGATGTTTTGAGGTTTGGGAAGAAGGGTAAGTTGGCTCCAAGGTTTATGGGACCTTACCCTATGGTGGCATACATTGGGAAGGTTGCCTACAGGTTTGAGTTACCACCTAAGTTGCATAGGTTGAATCCAGTGTTCCATGTATCTATGTTTACAAAGTGCCATTCTGATATCTAGTTGGCTTTACAGCCAATGGAGGTTGAGCTTGATGAGGACATATCCTATGTTGAAGGTGTTATGTTGATCCTGGATATAAGGATCAAGAAGTTGAAGAAGAAGGACATAGTGTTTGTGAAGGTTCTATGTCATCATTGTGGCATTGAGGAATCCATGTGGTAGCTTGAGGAAGAGATGCGTAGGAAGTGCCCATCTCTTTTAGCTTAGGATTTCGGGGGCAAAATCCTTATTAGGGGTTTATGGCTTTTAAAACACCTAAACTATGTTTTGGGATAACCCTGTTGGTTTGGCTTGATTAAGTGCTTAGAACCTTACTCTAATAATTTGAGGTTCTTTTAGATCTTGTTGAGAGCTTAAGTTTCTAGTTTGAGCTTGTTAGGATGATGTTTGTGCTTTATATGTTTGTTTTGGTTCAAATTGTAGTTTACCCAATTGAGTGGGTTATCTTGCAATTTGTCACATCTAGAGTGTGCCTTCCCTTTTTTGAATCATGAGAGAGAGAGTGTGATACTTTGGGGCACCTTGGTTGAACCTTGGATGAGTGGTGACATCACTAGAAGTGATTAGGTTTTCTAGGGTTTGCTTGGTATCAATCTTGATGAGTTTTGTTGAGTGTCTCGACCTTTGTCTCTACCACGATGGATGTCTTGGATGTGTCTCGATCAAGACACCTACCTTGGCTTGGTTTTGTTTCGACCATGACGGTCTAGGAGTGGTTGGGTCGAAACAGTTGTCTTTTTGAGGTGTGTCTCAACCTTGTGTGTTGTGGTGACCCTTTTTCTTGACCAAGATATGTGCTTTGATGTTTGTCTCGACCTCTTGATGTGTCTCGACTGAAACTAATGTGTTGGGGACCTAAGTGGTTGAAACCCAACATTGGTTATATCACCATCTCATGCATGTTTGTATATAGTAATTGCATGTTGGTTTTTTTAGTGGATAAGAGTCCCTTTGGTTCCCTTAGGTGTTGACACATCATCTCCACCTTACTTCCCTCCTCCTTCATGTATATAACCCCTCTCCTCTTCAAAAATGCATTATTTTCGTCCCTCCTTCTTCCTCCCTCTCAAGTGATCATCCTTGGAGCTTGATGGATCAAAGAAGGATTGACCTTGGAGCTTTGGTGGCTGATCTACCTTGCATGTGGAGTCTTGAAGCTTGATCACCTTCCTTGTCATGACTCTTAGTCATCTATAACCTAGTTAAGTGTTTACCTTTCTTTGGTGGCATTTTCCTTTGATTTTCTACCCCGTATTCTTCTCTTTTCTCAGACATAGACAATGGATCATCCATGGTGGCTGTTTTGGAGAGAAACTCCTGATAATAAGGGTCATAGACCATGCTTTGGCACAGTGATACACAAGGAGTTTTGGAGAGAAACTCCTCATACCCAAGTTTTCTCCTCTTTTCTCCCTTCTTGTTTTGGTTCGGTCTAGGGTTTTTTTTCCCTATTTTCTTGAGATTCTCTTGTGGCCAAGAGTGGAGGTTTTGGTGGAGCTTCATCATCCTTGGTGATCGTGTGCTTGAAGCTTGTTCCTTCTCTTTAGATGGGTTATATAACACTCTACCCTATCTATTATTGCATTTTTCCTTACAGGCATGTTGTTGTTTCTCTCTAATTCATATCCCTTACATGCTAGTAGATGATATCATGTTCTAGAGCTTGGGTCATGATTGTTATCCTACTTTTTTTGTTAGAATCTGAAACCCTAATTCTTGGTACCTATTTTTGAGATGATGATGATATGGATGGTTTTCTCCTATCTTTAGATATTGGTTTTGATCACATGCATGGGTTTTGTGGATCTTAGTGTAATGTGAAGTTTAGGTTCTATTTTGGATGTGTTGAACATGAGTCTCTTGCATGAGGTTTCCCATGGTGTTTTCCATGGTGTATGTTTTAGGGTTTTCGGTGACCATTTTTTGAGAAGTCTTCCTCCTTGATGATGGTGGTTTTCTTTGTTGATAGCTCATGTTTTGTCTGTGACTATATTCTGCTTTGATCGAGGTTTACCTCTATTTTTATGATGGTTAAGTGTTGCTAAGGTGGCTTGACCTTGGTGGTTGATAATACCCAAATTCAGACATCTATTCAAGGCATTTATTAATGGTTTTGAGTCATTATAGCCTTAATATGCCCAAAATAACCCTAGATCCTTATCTTTTAGTAATTTATATCTTTTTATAGATAAAGTTTCTCAACAAGCAAATTTTGGGAGTAGTAGACAACAAACCAAAAAAGGCATCTATTCTCCAAGATTTCTCCCCAATGAATGGTTTTTGCAGCAGCTAGACTTCGATCCGTCATGACCGCGATAGACTAAGCATCGCACTATGTCCACCAACTTAGGAGAGGGTGGTCCCTCTAACTGACTAGCGGGCCCAAGAAACTTCTGATATCTTAGACCCTATTTTTGGTGGCCAGTTCTTTATCAGATTACATCCTCTCCAATCATAAGGTTCATCGACGCGGGCCCATCGACCACCAGTAATAGCCCCCCTGGTGCGGGTGGGTTTGTTCCATGATGCCGCGACCGTGACCAAAAAGGATGATGCAGCTGTGACCAAGAAGATAATTTCACAACCACGGCAAAGATGTCATATCAACTGACACTCAGCATGACCAATACCAACTCAGAACAGTTGGGCTGAGGCCAAGATGCCGCAATCGACACCCCAGCACGACCGCGACACACAACTGCGACCGCGACACAACCACCTTGACCGCAGGGTCTATCTTGACCGAAGCATCTGCCTTGACCATGGGATCCACCTCGACTATGGCGTCTATGTCCACCGCGACCCCCGACATGACCGTGCCCAATTTGGCATGGTCAGGACGAGACCAGGGCCGCGATCGGGATAGGTTTCACGATCACTCATTACATACACTCTTCCTTCACCTATAAATATCCACCCCTCGTGACCCAGAGGGGGGTTTAGAGATTTTTCTGGTTCCACATTGTGGTCTCGCACATTCTCAATTCCTAGAGCCCCGTAGGAAGTCCAAAAGTCTGAAAAGGTGAAAGTGCTCATCCTACATCTTTTCCTCATATTTCTTCCATCTACCACCACTTTCACCACCATTCGCCCATATCCTATCATTCCCAACCATCTTCTACCTCCATACACCCGCCAAGCCATTATTTGGGGCAGAATCAAAGAGAAAGGAGGCCAAGGAGTCCAAAAGGCCATGGAGGATGACCCAAAGATGAGATTTGGCCTACACAGAGGTTAAGGAGCAAGAGCCGCCTCTCCTCTACATGCTAAATCTTTTCTTCTTATCATTTCTTCTACCGTTCTCCTAATGTTTTATACAAATGATGTTCTTCCATAATTGTTCGGTGCCAACTATGCTTGTTTATGGCTAGTTGATCTCCTTCTTGGCTATGTAGCCCATTTTGGGCATGCTTATGTACGTTTACCTCAAGTAAGTAGTTTTATTCTAGATCTAGTATGTTTCTGGTTCTATCTTCTCTTTCTAGCTATGATTACCAGTTTGATTGATCTCTTTCTTGCTTGAACTTCTATTTTTGCCTATATCAAGAGATTCATTATAGAAATAGACAAGAGAAGGTAGTTTGGATTGCAATCTGAAAGGAGAATGGTTCAAGGTGATTTGTATAGAATTGTAGACCTGGGCAGAGTTGGGCCCAACTCGATATGGTCGGGCCCACTAGCTCATTGTACCTAGATCACACCTATTCCCAACATCCTAGAATATTCTAGACTTAAGAGGGTATCTAGAATATTCTCAACCTAAGAAAATATCTAGAATATTCTAGGATGTTGATTTGTCATCCTCCAGAGAGGTTTCATGTCATTGATGGGTTTTAGTCACATTGCGCAAAAGTGAGTGGGATGACCCCACAGGAATAGATACCACAATATGTACTATGTTTGGATGTAGGTTGCTTGCTGGGGTGTTCGAGGGTTGTCTACACTGGAGAACGGGTGCATAGACTACGCAACTTGTGGTTACATGGCTAGGAACTCCTTCTCTTTGATTAGTAGAATATGATGGACTCTATTTTGTTTTCTTTCCTTTTCTTTGTATTATTTTTGTACTTTTATCGACTATCAGATTGGCTTAACTGACTTAAGAGCGATACCTTAAGCGTCCTAAATGTCCCCACATCCCTGTGTTTGATCCTGTATATCTAATTTGACCCTGTAATAAAGTTGCGGGAGTCCTTGAAGGTTTTAGGTTATAAATTTAAAGTTTGATCCTTCTAAGTTCGCTTCCTTTTGGATGCACAATTTTGGCCGCATCAGTGGTTGTTACTGTTGGGTTTTAGGGGAGGCAGAGAAGGCAGCAGAAACAAAAAATTTCTCCTCCCCGTACCCAAACTGAGGAAATACGTCAACGTCTATACAATAGGAAGGGACGGTTTGTGGAATCATACCTTGTCCCGAGGCTTGCTTGGTGACAATACCTCGCGCCTTGCGCGGTCTTCACCTTCGGTCTTGGACGGTGTCTGTGCAGCTCCTAGTCGCACTGGGACTAATGACTCCTAGTCTCACCGGGACTATCAGGATTGACAGCTGTCCTCCGAGTGGCAAAAATCTCCCATCTCTGAAGTAGTCCATACGGACCACCTGGAACTCCAATCTCCTTATCCCACAAGGAATTGGAAGGAGTCGCACCTTCCTGTCAGTGTACTAGTCACCTACACACTCTCCTGCTACCAGTCACTTTCTACAGTTGTCTTTCCCTTGTTGTTCCTCCCTTATCCGGTAGCACTTGCTCGGGCTCTCTCGGTTACCAAAACCAGAGAGAACGACAACTTTACAGAGCAACTGGTTGCACTGAATTGTTCTTCGAGAATCCCCCACTACCCCTATATATATATAGGAGGGTCATGGGACAGGGTTCTCTATCCCGGACAATGCAGGACTAAAGCAGGAGTAGAAGGGTTCGAGATTTTCCACAAATCCAACATGTTGCGGCAACTGAACCGATCGTTTCATAACTGAACTGATCGTTTCGGCCACCTGAGCCGATCGGCTAGACCTGAGCCGATCATTTGGGGTTCCCAACCAATCAGTTGGTACCCTGAACCATTCGGTTCATGGTCCTGATCCAACTCAAATTTACTTTCAAGTTTGTTTCCAACTAATCCAATATTAGTCCTTGTCCAAATCGAATTTGTACAAGTGAAACAAATATATTTGTAAAATAGTCTTCATATTTTCCAAACGATCTCGGTCGGTCATCCGAACTGATCGGTTCAACAATTGAGCCGACCGTTTGGTGACATATGAGCTGATCGTCTCATCCCATGAGCCGATCAGTTCAACAACCTGAGCCGACCGGTTCATCCCATGAGCCGATCGGTTGGAGCAGCAGACTTGTGCAAATCAGTCAATTGTAGTTTCAATCAATTCGATGTTTTAATCAATCTGTCCAACACCTTGAACACTATGATTTTGAGCTATCAATTAATTGAGTGTTTAATTGAACTACTAAACTCCTTTAGTAATCAATCTAAACATAGTTTGTAGACAAAACTCCTCTTCCAAGTTAAATCCTATGCGTGTGACCCTGCAGGTCCTTTTCACGTTGGTAGTGAAAGTCCATAACACTTATGAATTCACAAGCAAAGAGCGGTGCCAAGTCACACATCAGTGCTACCCAAGTGAAATAGAAATTTGGAGAACAACTTTCAATCCTACAATCTGTGAATGGTGTTACAATGAATGCATAATTGTCTCTGATATCCCGAATGAACTCGAGGCATGGAACAGTCATCCTGTCAACGTTCATTCACTTTCTTGATCTCAGAGTAGATTGGAAGAGATATGTTATGACATCAGTATCACATATTGATTCACACATGTGTGCACGTCTTTCTCAATCCTACTCATCAAGTGGCCATGGATATCAAACTCCCTCAGGAGGGACAAATCCCATATCTATCACTCACCCCTAAAAAGCCCCATGTGTCAAAGCCACCCAATCATCACCTTTATAACAACCCATGTTACAGGACTGTGTTTGATGATGTCAAAGTGTACCCAACGACATGTGTTGAGTGGAGTGATTTCATGTCAAAGAATCACATTCACCACCATCACCGTGAGTACTGACTGCGACTACCATGTCATGGTTCCATGTGTCAAACTCACGGTGGGTCTGTCCGGTACACTTGTTCTCCAACAAGACCTATGTGTTTGGTTTGATATCTCTATATCATGACTAATGAGATTTTGTCATCAACCAACACCACAATCTAGTCTTGTGTGTCATTGTTGTCTATCTACCTTCCACAATGACATCTGACTAGGGACATAACAAGAATGTACAAACTCTTAGCGTCCGTATGATCTCATCATTCAGGTCCTCAACCTGAAAGCATACGTCATTGAGTACTGTCATTCTCTAGACATTCAATCTGTTCTATCACTATCTCATATGACTAAACCAGAAAGAATTGGAAGATTGCCTTTGATGTTTATCAAATCAATCTTAATGTATCCCATCAATCATCCCATGATTGGCTACCAGGGCATACATACCAACAGACTCCCACTTGCACTGCGAGCCAATCACCTTTGAATCATATTCGTAGTGATTTTCAAACATGTCCCACATGTTATTGTGCTCTAGTGCGAACATAGTGAGTTATAGCAACACCTTGACAAAGTCAGTATCAATTGCATGTCTCACATCTCTTCGTTGTACGTCACACGTATGAGATGGAGCTGCCGTAATATGCGATCCAGTATTCCTTTGCTAACCTTTAGCCACATTGCATGATCAAGGATTCCATACTTGTCATCAATGATCGGAATATCTATAAGTTTATCTCATGAACCTCCAGATCCATATAGTATCCACTGCTATTCTTTAACACATGGATACTCGACATTTCCTTTTAAACGGCTTTATTGAAACACTTCCAATTATCAACAAACTTTCACTTCTACATATCCTATATATATTTTGCGATTAATTTTCTGTCCTTTTCGGAAGTTCGCATCAATGTAACTCTTTACATCGAACTCTTCCTTATTTCCATAGAACTAGTACTTCATAAGTACTTATCAAGTTCTTATGGTTTCCAGTAACCCTTACTAGAAGTAGACAGACATCCACTTGTCATGTCCCACATACGAGTTATCAGGATGAGCACATCATATTGTCATGTCCTACATACAAGATTATAAATGCATTTTATTTGTGCATGTCCATACATGCAAGATAATGGGATGATTACATACATGATAGATCCATATCTATTCTTAGTGTTCACATTCTTCATAAGAATTGGACACTTGGCCTTGGGATATTAACTCCATGTAACATGGACAAGTTTTCTCCCACTGAATTTGTGCACACTGAACCCTTCAGTACAGATTGCCAATGTATGCTCTCTCTCTTTTCCAGGTCAAGAGGTTTTTCGAGAACTATCTCTATATATCTCGATTCCTATCACATTAGAAATATCTCTATCTTCCCTAAAGATAATTTCCACTTTGGATTTCCATTCTAGAACATTTCCATTTCACATCAACATGTGGAATGTGAATACGCTCCCACTAAATCACAGATCCCTTCTTTATCTTTGACATATCAGTCAAACCCTTTGACTATATCATCAAAGTAAAGATCCAATTCTGAGTTGCTTGTACTCAATCAATCACATTGATTAGTCCATTGTAACTTATAGACTTCATTTTCATTAGTGGATTCATAAACCTTACAGGTTGTGTCACGTACACATCCTTATTTTATTCCTCATAGGAATGCGGTTTTAGTATCCATATGCCAAATGTCTAAGTCATTAATTTGCAATCAACAAGCATCATCCTTCTCAAAATGTTATCCATGTGTCTTAACACTTAAGACTTATTTGCACTTATGGATTTCATTCCAATGGGTGCTACCATCAAGGTCATACCTTATGGTTCACATGGAATTCATTTAGGATGTAATGGTCATATACCATAACTCAAAATCAGGTTCCTCATATTCATCTAGATAGTTGACTCATTACATGGCCAACTTATCACATAGATAATTGAGGTGTATCTGTCAAGGATATAAGAACTCACAACCCTTGTGATTCTTAATGTCCTTTGTTAGTGTGGGGTATTCTTTATTTAAGAAGAATTCAGTTATTTGATAATCATTCTCTAACTCCTTAGAGTATGATTCCTTCTTGATTTAGACATCACCATGCCTTAATCAAGAGTTCACTATGATACACTATCATAATCACTCAGAAGGTTCTCAAATATTTGGTCTAAGTATTTTATTCATTGATCTCATCAAGAATTAACACTTCACTAAATTCATATTTCATCTATGATAATCTTGAACACTTCAAGATATTCATATTGGTATTTCTCTAAACACCATTTGAAGTATTAGCATTCGCTCCAATAGGTATGTAAATACATCACATGTATTATACCTAATAGGATAATCATTCTCCCACTATCATTAGTGAAGATTGATTAATAATGTCCATGATATTCATGTCTCTTACTGGTTCTCTAACCAAAAGAGTCTAGATCTATCCATCATATGGATACTAGAAATGAATTTCTCATGATTGATGCTAATTTGATTGTTTGAGTTATCAATAACTTTTAGGTATCATTTTATATTATGTGTATCAAATACCACAAGATAAACAAGGCATTGCCACAAAGATCATATCTTTTAAAGAATGAAACATCAACTTTATTGATTGCCATCATTGTCATACAATATGCAAAAAAAAAATTTTCTATCTATTGGAAAATATGAAATAGCAGTTCATAACTGTATTACATGCCTTTAAGGCTGAAAAATAAACTAAAGTACTCCTATCTATGGCGGCAACACTTGCCATACTTATTGAGTGATTTACACTTTACATCTTGGTATCATATACCTCAAAAAGTGTTACAAGTTTATTTTTATGACACCTTTATGTGGAGACGACAGTTGCCTCCTTCTTCTTTTGTTCTTCCAGATAGAGAGGACAATTCCTTTTCCAATGTCCTAGCTTTTGACAATGGTGGCAATTTCCTTTCTTGGTCACGCCTCCCTTGGCCTTGAGAGCTGAAGAGGACTTGGACTCCTGGCTAGCATCGGAACCTTTCTTTGCTTTGCCCTTGCCCTTGCACTTGGACTTACCTTTCTTGCCCATGATCACCATCCCAGACTTAGGCTTGTCCTTCTTCATCTGTGTCTCGACTATCCTCAACATGCCCAACAACTCTGACAGTGGCCTATCAAAGTTGTTCATGTATTAGTTCATCACAAACTGACTGTAGGATTCTGGCAACGATTGCAGTATCACGTCAGTAGCCAACTCTTGGCTCAGTGGAAATCCCAGTCTAGTTAGGTTCTCCACATACCCAATTATCTTGAGTGTGTGAGGACCAACTGGATCTCCTTCTGTCATGGCGCACTTGAATAGTGTCATTAAGACATCATATCTCTCTTGTCGTGCTTGATCTTCATACATGTTCCTGAGATGTTGAACCATCTCAATGACACCCATGTTCTCATGTTGTCTCTGCAACTCGTGGTTCATAGAGCACAACATCAAGCACTTTGCATCAATGGCATCATCAGAATGCTTCTTGTAAGCATCCCTTTCTGCCTTTAGTGCATTAGGAGTAGGTTCCTCTGGAATTTGAGTATCCAGGACTTAGAGCTTTCGCTCTTGAGTGAGAATAATTCTCAATGTCCTATACCAGTCGTGGAAGTTTGTCCCATTCACCTTGTCCTTTTCAAGGTCCGATCGTAAAGAAAAGTGATTGTTGTTTGTTGCCATTTGTACTACAAAAGGAAAATATGCAATTTTAGTCCAAAACTCATTTTTGACTTATTTGATTGATTTGAAAAGTTGACGATATAATTAGTCCTTTAAATAATTATCGCTCCCACTATTTTACTTCAAATTGATAGCCCTCACCATCAATTTGGAAGATTGCAGTGTACAACCATCTAGTGGGCAAGATCCTAAAATCCTCTAAGCCATGGACCAGCTAGGGCTGTCACCCACAACTTAGATCTCTCAAGTAGGGAACTATTGCCAATTGCATCATATGCAACTCTTGATAATATGTCATATGCAACTCCTTGCCATGAACATCTCCATGCCTCAAGGCGCTAGATCCTATCTAGGTCACCTTGTTAAGTCCGACCCAAAGCCAACACGATGAATATGCATCCTGCTAGGGCAGACCCACACATTCATCCTTCACGCTTCCACGAGATAGACGGTGCACCACGCTAGGGCGTGCCCACACTTGGTCGATCATGCTTTTCACGTGTGTCACATTTGGAAGGCATCTAAAACTTAATATTTAATGAGGGATTTGGTTTTTATATACATATACATATCCAATCACCACAATATATAGTATGTATCATATACATGCTATATCCCACAGAAAACATGTGAAATGATAAAATTGATGATTATGGCCATCCTAATGTGATTCCTTGAGCCAAGAGGAATCATGGTCATCTAGGTCTACATCACATGCAACCTGTATAAGATGAACTCTGTGCTTTTCCTTTTGGGTTTGATCAATTCATCACATTTAATGATCGGCTCGCCATCAGACTGGCCGACTGGGTGCCACCAGCCGATCAGTTGGCTCTTCCAACTGATCAGTTCGCCTGGTCATCATGCATCTCCTTCTGGCCGCCACCTGCTCATCTCGCTCCTCAAATCGGGCATCAACTGATCGGTTCACTCCTTGAACCGATCGTTTGGAACCTCAACCGATCGGTTCACTGCTTGAACCGATCGTCTCAGTTGTCGTCTGGATGTCCTCCGTTCTTTGACATAATAGGAAATAATAAAATATATCCTATTTTACAATGTAAAAAGAGAAACCTCAAATTACATTCGAGGGGAGCAAAGGTAGGAAAGAAATCTCAAATTATTTCGAGTTACATCAGGAATAGGAGAAGGAAGATCGGTGTGCAGACCGAGATGCAAGAAACCACATACAACCATACACATATAGGGTTTATTGACCATAACCACGCTATACATCCACCACAAAACTCATTTAAGGGTGACACGTATCGAGTGCATTAATATTACATATCATATATGTAGTTTGGGATTTGTAGATTTAAGATTGGACATGCATAAAGCCAATATTATTCACATCGTATGCAATAAATAAAGGCGGAAAACCAAAATCGATCATATCGATAATCCTAAAGTATAGAGCAGTTGACGTGGCTCTGATACCACTGTTGGGTTTTATGGGAGGCAGAGAAGGCAGCGGAAACAAAAATTTTCTCCTCCCCGAACCCAAACCGAGGAAACACGTCAACATCTATACAATAGGAAGGGAAGGTTTGTGGAATCATACCTTGTCCCGAGGCTTGCTCGGCAACAATACCTCATGCCTTGTGTGGTCTTCACCTCCGGTCTTGGACACTGTTTGTACATCTCCTGGTCCCACCGGGACTGATGACTCTTGGTCTCACCGGAACTGTCAGGATTGATAGCTGTCCTCCAAGTGGCAGAAAACTCCCGCCTATGAAGTAGTCCACACGGACCACTTAGAACTCCAATCTCCTTGTCCCACAAGGAATTGGAAGGAGTCGCACCCTCCTGTCAGTGTACTAGTCTCCAACACACTCTCCTACTACCAGTCACTTTCTGTAGTTGTCTTTCCCTTATTGTGCCTCCCTTATTGGGTAGCACTTGCTCGGGATCTCTCGGTTACCAAAACCAGAGAGAACGACAACATTACAGAGCAACTGGTTGCACTAAGTTGTTCTTCGAGAAGCCCCCACTACCCCTATATATATAGGAGGGTCATGGGACAGGGTTCTCTATCCCGGGCAATGCGAGACTAAAGAAGGAGCAGAAGGGTTCGAGATTTTCCACAAATCCAACATGTTGCGGCAGCTGAACCGATCGTTTCACAACTGAATCGATCGTTTCGGTCGCCTGAGCCGATCGTTTGGGGTTCCCAACCGATCGGTTGGTACCCTGAACCGATCGGTTCACAGTCCTGATCCAACTCAAATTGGCTTTCAAGTTTGTTTCCAACTAATCCAATATTAGTCCTTATCCAAATCAAATTTGTACAAGTGAAACAAATATATTTGCAAAATAGTCTTCATATTTTCCAAACAATCTCGGTCGGTCATCCAAACCGATCGGTTCAACAATTGAGATGACTGTTTGGTGACATATGAGCTGATCGTCTCATCCCATGAGCCGATCGGTTCAACAACCTGAGTCGACCGGTTCATCCCATGAGCCGATCGGTTGGACCAGCAGACTTGTACAAATCAGTCAATTGTAGTTTCAATCAATTCGATGCTTTAATCAATCTGTCGAACACCTTGAACACTATGATTTTGAGCTATCAATTAATTGAGTGTTTAATTGAACTACTAAACTCCTTTAGTAATCAATCTAAACATAGTTTGTGGACAAAACTCCTCTTCTAGGTTAAATCCTATATGTGTGACCCTGCAGGTCCTTTTCACGTTGGCAGTGAAAGTCCATAACACTTGTGACTTCACAAGCAAAGAGCGGTGCCTAGTCACACATCAGTGCTACCCAAGTGAAATAGAAAGTTGGAGAAAAACTTCCAATCCTACAATCCGTGAATGGTGTTACAGCAAATGCATAATTCCTTTGTCTCTGATATCCCGAATGAACTCGAGGCATGGAACAGTCATCCTGTCAACGTTCATTCACTTTCTTGATCTCAGAGTAGATTGGAAGAGATATGTTATGACATCAATGTCACATACTGATTCACACATGCGTGCACACCTTTCTCAATCCTACTCTTCAAGTGGCCATGGATATCAAACTCCCTCAGGAGGGACAAATCCCATATCTATCACTCACCCCTCAAAAGCCCCATGTGTCAAAGCCACCCAATCATCACCTTTATAATAACCCATGTTTGAGGACTGCGTTTGATGATGTCAAAGTGTACCCAACGACATGTGTTGAGTGTAGTGATTTCAGGTCAAAGAATCACATTCAACACCATCACTGTGAGTACTGACTGTGACTACCATGTCATGGTTCCATGTGTCAAACTCACAGTGGGTCTGTCGGGTACACTTGTTCTCCAACAAGTACCTATGTGTTTGGTTTGATATCACTATATCATGACTAATGAGATTTTGTCATCAACCAACACCATAATCTAGTCTTGTGTGTCATTGTTGTCTATCTACCTTCCACAATGACATCCGACTAGGGACATACCAAGAATGTACAAACTCTTAGCATCTGTATGATCTCATCGTTTAGGTTCTAAACCTGAAAGCATACGTCATTGAGTACTGTCATTCTCTAGACATTCACTATGTTCTATCACTATCTCATATGACTGAACCAGAAAGAATTGGAAGCTTGCCTTTGAGGTTTATCAAATCAATCTTAATGTATCCCATCAATCATCCCATGATTGGCTCTCAGGACAAACATACCAACAGTTACACCTCATTTGGTTGTGGTCATTACTCTTAGCTTGGTGTTTGGGTCGAGTCACTTGATCTTATTTCAGTCAAAACCCTAGTTCCTTGTGCTTTGATGGTCCTGAAGCCTATTTGGATGTGTGGTCATGACCATGCTGGGTTTGTTTTGATTGATTCCCATGTTGGGGTCTGGTGGTCGAGTCTCGAAACACTTGGTTTTTCACGGTCGAGACATCTTCCTTGAAGGTGGTTGAGATATGTTTTGTGCTTGGGTCGAGACATGCTTTGAGTGGTGGGTCTCGGCTATGACCATGGTGAGTTTTGGTCATGACCTTTATGATATGTAACCCTAATTAGCTATATATGTAACCCTAACCCTAATGTTTAGACATGTGATGTTCTTGATTGTCTCATTTGGAATTGTTACTATACTATTAAGTTATCTCTCTTGTTGATAAATCCCTAACCTTGCAGGTGATATGTATATCATAACTTGTGTATGCTATGATGGTGATCATATAAATGCAGGATAATGGATATGAGCCTTGATGAGACATGATGAGATCATAGCAATATGATAGGTCCTATGACTTGGTGATGGCTTGATGCCTATTTATGAGGTGATGTATGTTGAAAAATATGGGCACAAAGTATAGCGTTGGAAACAAAAATTTTATCTGTCTGTTTTCCCATAACAAGAAGATCACATCAACTACTATAAAATATGAATCATGGCTTTGAGAGTTATACATGGTCTTGAAGCAAGTCTAGTGACAAAACTCGCTTCTTTGCAACTATAAACTAGTTTCCCTTAGACGGTGGTTGTGCAGCTCCTAGTCTTCACCATGAATGGCAGTCTGAACAACTTTTATAGTGCCACCTATGGTCTCTCCATGGACTACAAGTTGACCTTGCTCTCTGAGTAGTAACCAAATGACTCCTACCACTAGAGTAGTCAATACAGACCAACTAGAACTCATGTCTTTCAACTAGAATAGACAGGAAGGAGTTGTCCCTCCCATTTGTGTACTAGTCACCAACTTGCTCTCCCACCAACAATGATCTCAGTTGTTCTCTCCCTTTCTATCCCTCTCTTGTCAGGTAGGACTTTCTTAGGTTCTCTCAGCTACCACAGCCAGAGAGGACAATAGTTGTCAGAGGAATTGATTCTCAGTTGTTTGTGTTGAATCCTAAGAAGCCCCCCCCTCTATTTATAGGCGGGGTTTGGGATAGGGTTCCCAGTCGGTAGGGATCTGAGTGGAAGTGGAAGGGACCGGAAGATCAACATTTTTGCAACCTGTGACACACCAAAAGATCTTCTGGCACACCCAAACGGTTATCTAGTACACGATACGGTCGTCTCACACTATGAGATGGTCGTCTGGCAGTTTCTGAATCACACGCAAATTTGGCAATTCGATTCCAAATGATATCACATATTAATTCCTTGCACCATAAGTAATATGCAATCGAAACACATTCGAGAAACTTCTAGAATGTTCGTTCGGACCAAATGATCCATTTCACCTAGGAAAAATGCCCGTCTCGCTCACCCAAATGCCCTTCTGGTGACAAGTGTCTCAAAACTTGAGACACTTGTCTGGCTGCCCGAACAACTGTCTGACCCAGTGTGATGGTCGTTTGGCTATTCAATCAGCCAATATGTTTATTTGTTGGGTAGATTGAATACCTAAACACTTTAGTAATCAATCTAATTGTCATTTAAGATTAAACTCCTCTTCTAGAAGAGTTCCTATGTGTGTGACCCTATAGGCCCCATATCATGTTGGCAGTGAATGTCCATAACTAACTTATGACATCACAAGTAACGAGTGGTGCCTAGTCACACATCAGTGCTACCCAAGTGAATGGAAAGTTGGAGAACAACTTCAACCTACAACCCTTATAAAGTGTTGCATTGATTTTATAATTCCCTTGTCTCTGACATCTAGAGTGAATTCGAGGCATGGAATCGTCATCCTCTCAATGTTCAACTCATGTTTCTTGAACTAAGAGCAGACTATCTGAGATAATGTGACCTCAATATCATATATTGATTCACATGTGTTTCTCGGTCTCACTTATCAAGTGGCCAGGATATCATACTCCAGTAGAAGGGAAAATCCCATATCTATCACTCACAGTCTATCCCCATGTGTCAAAGTCACCCAATCATCATTGTTATACCAACCCATATTTTAGGACTATGTTTGATAATGTCAAAGCATACCCAATGACATGTGACGAGTGTAGTGATTTCTGGTCTAAGAATCAAAATCACCACCTTCACTATGAGAGATGACTATGATCCCCAATGATGGTTTCCATGTGTCACTCTCAAGGTGGGTATATTTGATACATTTTTCTTTAACATGTATTTATGTGATTGGTTTGACATATTATGACTAATGAGATTTTTTCATCAACCAACCCCCACTCTAATATTATGTGTTACCGGTGTCTATCAACCTTCCATAGTAAAAACCGACTAGGGACATAATGAGAATATGTATATATACTCTTAACATCCATATGATCTCATTTCCCCAAGCCTAATACTTGAAGACATACGTCATTGAGTAATATTATTATCTAGACATTCAATCTATCTTCTCATTTTCTCATAACTGAGTGAAACAGATGAATTAGAAGCTTATCTTTGTTTTTATTAATATTAATCAAATCCTTTATATAAATATGCCATGCTTGTCATCACATGATTGGCTCTATGGGCATACCTTATTAACAGACCCCCACTTGCACTTAGAGCCAATCACCCTCGAATCTCATTCTTAGTAATCCAAACATGTCCACCATGTTTCTATTGCACAAGTTCTAATCAAGCGGGCTAGCAACACGTTGCTAGTAGTCAGTATATTGCATGATTCCTATCTCTTCGCTCTGAGATGAAACCTCCATAATATGGTATCTAATATTCCTTACCTAGCGAGTAGCTCCATTGTTGTCACGGTATCACTACTGGGTCATCAATGGTTGGAAGATCTATAAGTTCATCATATGAACTTCTAGATCCCTATTGTATCACTCTGTGCTTACAACACAAACTAGGCTTCTATTGTAGAATTGTATTAATGGCTATTAGTTTGGAACCCTTCCAATTAATAACACTTTTTCTTTAAATAAAACATATTTTATTGCGATCACTTTGTCATTATGGAAGCTTGCATTGATGCAACCCTTTAAATACAACTCTTCCTCTTATTACTATATTAATAAAAAAACAATCTTTCCTTAAAAACTACATATGTACTAATGGATATCTTTAATGACTTTCCAATAACCCTTATTGGATTTTAATATCATCTTGTCATGTCTAATACATACAAGATTATATGGGATAAGCACATTTATAGTGTTCATGATAGATCCAGTGTTGTACTAGCTTATGGAATCTTAATCATGTTATTTGAATTCTTAATAAGAATTGGAACAATTGGTTCATGGGAGACCAATACTGATTTTCCCTCATTGAATCCTTTAGTGTTGAACTCCTTCAACACATTGTTATTTTATGTATTCAACCTTCCATTGCGAAACATTCAAGAACTATCTCATAGGTCTTGATCCTTATCTCATTTGATGTTTCACCTATTCCTTCATTATTTGAAGGGGTTTTTCATGCCAGCTCCCAATATTCATAATATTGAGATGTTATTCCTCATCATATGAGGGATATTCATATATGCTCCCACTAAATCTTTTGTAAACACAGATTTCATTTCTTATCTTGATTCAAGTCAAACTCTTTGACTATCTTATCAAGTCATAAGATCCCATGTTTGAGATGCTTGTGTCAATCCCAGATTGAACTTCATAGTCTATATAGACCTTATTTGCATTCTTGAAGTTATAAAACCTATAGGTTGTGTCACATACACATCCTTTCAAATATTCCATCCAATGAATCTAGTTTCAATCTTCATATGCCAAATCTCTTGGTCTATTTAGCTACAACAACATGCATGGTAATTGGTAAATGAATCTCTATCATTTTCAACAATTTGAACTAATTGAAAAACCTTTCAGCCAATTTGTCCTTTTATGTTATCCTTGTAGGTCATTCTATAAGACCTTTCCAAAACCTTTAGGTGTTACCCCTTTAGGTGGCACTACCAAGATTCTACATTGTTAGCTTACATGGATCCCGTAATGTCTTTGAGCCATTACTTAGATTATGATTCTTAATAGCTTCTAGTTGATTAGTTGGCTCATCCTCTTATGACCAACCTGTATGAGTTCTTGGATTCTCAATCCTCCAATCTCAAACATGTTCTACTAGATCTATATTGTTCTGTGTCATATGACAAACTTTGAGATTCCATAACATCTTGTAATTCTCCTAGTTCTCAAATGTACCTATTTGTTGATCTCTAACATTTTGAGTTCTACTCTTTCTCCCAATGAATCTTTAGGAACTCAGTTATCCTATTAACAAAACAAATTTTGTCATTGAATTATGATTAATAGTAAAATCCAACAATTATGGTTTGTGGATAAACCTTTTCAAGAATCTACTTTCTCAATGTAGGTTTCTATCCTTTAGACATATTGTGACATTCGCAAATCAGATCATATATGATGTCTTGTAAGCCATTCAGATGGTACAACATTTAGGGATGGGTATACATTCATGAGGATTTAAGAAGACTTATATTATTTGTTTATTATATCATGACTAATCATTGTATAATTCCTTCATTTTGACATATCATCATGTTCATATCGATTTTATTATGATATATTATCACAGTTCTTTCTTGGAGGTACTCAAGGTATTGATGTAAATTATTTTAACATTTGATTTCATCAAAGTTCCATAATACTTTTATCAAAGTTATACTTCATTTGTAATATTCCTTAACACTTCAAGATATTTATGTTTCTCCTTTACTGAGTACATATCATCATATTACCAGTAAATAAAATGAGGTATAAGCAATTATCTATAGCATTTATTCATAAGATCTTCATGCATCATATGTATGAGGTCTAATGAAAGCGTCTCCTCCCACTACATCTAGTGAAGGATATTATGTCATATTGTACATAAATAAGACTTCATATTTCCTTGGGCTATGTAACTAAGGAAATCTAGATCAACATCAATATGTATTCTAAACATGCATTCCTCATATTCGTATAAGATGACAAATGCTAATGATAGTTTTGAGTTATCAATTATAATCCTTTGGTATAAATGTAATAAACATTCATCTTTGGATCATTTCACATAAATATCGCAAGATGTTTAGGGCCAATGTCATGCAAAATCATATCTTTGAAACAAATTAACAACTCTTCATTGATAATCATCCTTGTCCATATAAGATGCATAAAGAAAATGTTTCTATTCTGTAGACATAATGAAATAGTAGTTCTATTAACTCTATTACATGCCCATTAGTCTAAGATAAATTTAAATGTAGACTATGGCTTCTGTAACTTTTGCTCCACCTTGTCCATCTTTGTCATTCTATGATGGCTTTTACTTCTTGTCATATCCTGCACATCAAGTATGTCAGATCTCTATTTGGTATCATATACCAATATGAAGAAGTAATCAAATTTATCTTATATTGTTTATACCTGATGTGGAGGCCTCAGTGTCTTCCTTCTTCTTCTTTAGTTCCTCTAACCATAGTGGGAAATTTCTGTTCCAATGTCCATGCTGGTGGTAATGGTGACAATCACATCTTTTCTTCACTCCAGCTTTTGCCTTGAGATCTGAAGAGTTGGGCTTCTAGATAGATTTAGAACTCTTCTTAGATTTTCCTTTGCCTTTAGACTTCCCCTTTTCCTTGTTGATCATCATCGCAGACTTAGGTTTGTCCTTCTTCATTTGTGTCTCATCTATTTACAACATGCTTAACAACTCTACCAACGGATCGTCAAAGTTGTTCATGTTGTTGTTCATGAAAAACTGACTATATGACTCTGGCAGGATCTACAGAATCACATTAGTGGCCAACTCTTGACCTGAAGGAAATCTCAGTCTAGCTAGGTTCTCCACATACCCAATGATCTTGAGTACATGAGGACCTACTGGATCTCCTTCTGCCATGCTACACTTGAACAATGCCATGGAGACATCATACTCTCTCATGTCTTGCATGGTCTTGGGAACATGTTTGGGAGATGTGTGACCATCTTAATCACATTCATATTCTCATGATGTTTCTACAACTCATAGTTCATATAGCATGGCATTAAACATTTGACATCCACCACATCTTCAGTATGCTTCTTAAAGCATCCTTGTCAGCCCTTAGTACATTTTGAGGTGGTTCATCTGGTGGTGTCATTTCCAAGACACAAAGCTTGCACTCCTATATGAGAATGATTCTCAAAGTCCTGAACTAGTCTTGGAAGTTGTTCCCAGTAAGTTTGTCCTTATGAATGATGGATTGGAGAGAAAAGTGATTGTTGTTTGTTTCTATTTGGTTCTACAAAAGAATTTCCAATTTTGTCAGAAACTCATTTTTGATGATTTAATTTGATTCAATCTGGGCAATAATAAATAGGTCTTTAATTCATTTATCATTCTCATTATTTTGTTTAAATTGACAACCCTCAAGTATCAATTTGGAAATTGAAGCAAATCAATTTTATAATGATCAAGATCTAAGATAATCAATCTATGGCCAGACCAACGCCACAAAACATAGTTAATCTTCAAGGTAGGCAACTTTTGGCAATTGCATCATATGCAATTCTTGATAGACGATATGCACAACTCTTTTCCATAGTAATCTGTATGCTTCTCGGCCCATACGCTCTGAGCATTCCCATTTAATCCTAATCCAATAGCCAATACGATAATAATGCACCTCGTTGATGTAGAACCTACATTATTACCATCACGCTTCCACAAGGTAGATGACACACCACACAGAAGCATAACCTATGCTTAGTCAAACAAGCTTTTCATGTGTATTTCTTGTGGAAAGCATCTTAGAGTTAATATATTTGATTGAGGGGTTTTATATATATCATATATATACATATACTATATCCAATCACCACATATATATAGTATGTATCATATACATGCTATATCCCACAACGTAAACATGCAATATAAAATAAGAAGTGATAGTTATAGCCATGTCTACTGTTAATCCTTGGAGCCAGAATGAATTACTACCACCTAGGTCAATCATAACATCGCATGCATGAACCTGTTGTTGGTGTAGATGTGGGCTTGCCAATCTGGGTAGATCGATTCAACCATTAAACTGGTCGTCACGCCTCTTGGCCGGACGGTTGGTCTCCACAAATAGTCGTCTGGCCTCCAATCCAACTAATGTTTGGACTCCTTCCAAGTGGTTGTTTAGGCCCACCAAGCTATCTTGTAGCTCTATCGTTCTACCCTCCATGGTTCTCCAAATGCTAGTTGTCTAATCTGGTGATGATCCTCTTCTTAGTGGATGCAAGATAAAGAAAACTATCCTATTGGTACTTTATTACATTCTAAAGAGAAACCTTGAGTTATATTTGAGGAGAGAAAAGGTAGGAAAGAATTGAGTTTACATTAGAAAGAGGGAGGTAGTGGATTGGTACATAGACTGAGATAAAAAGGAACCAAACCATCCAACCACACACATGATTGGGTATTGGCCATAACCATGCTACTGATTGGACCTCGAGAAGAGGGCGGTGATCGAAACTTTTAATTTATAACCCAAAACCTTCCAGGACCCCCGTAACTTTATTACAGGGTCAAAGTAGATATATGGAGTCAAACACTGGGATGTGGGGATGCTTAGGATGCTTAAAATCTCACTCTTAAGTCAGATAAGACAAGATGATAGTCAATAAAAGTAAGGAGCTAGAACTAGTCTAGTAGATTGTCCCGAAAGGAAACAAAACAAAATAAGAAAACAAAACAGAGTCCACAGATTCAACTTAATCAGAGAGAAAGAAGTTCTCAGTTATGTAACGACAAGTTGGGAAGTCTAAGCACCTGCTATTGGGTGTAGACAACCCTCGAACACCTCAGCAAGCAACCTACATTCAAAGCATAATACGTAATGCGACATCTATTCCTTGGGGTCATCCCACTCGCTTTAGAGAAGCATGACTAAAACCCATCAATGTCGTGAACCCTCTCTTGAGAATGACAAATTAGCTCTATAGAATATTCTAGATACCCTATCAAGTCTAGAATATTTTAAGGTGCTAGGGATAGATATGATCCAGGAAAAATAGGTTGTGGGCACGACTGTGTCGGGCTGGGCCCAGGCATGCCCAAGGTCTACAGTTCTGCACGGATCACCTTGGACCGTACTCCTCTCAGATTTCGATCCAAACTACCTTCTCTTGTCCATTTCTATAATGAATCTCTTGATGTAGGAAGAAATGATAGCTAAAGCAAGAAAGAGATCAACCAAATTGGCAATCATAATCAGAAAGAGAAGATAGAAAAGGAAAACGTACTAGATCTGAAACAAATTACTTGCTTATAGTAAAAGTACATAAACATGCCCGACATGGACTACATTGCCCATAAGGAGCTCAACTATCCATGGACAAGCATATTTGGCATCGAACAAAGATGAAAGAACATTGTTTTCATAGAAATAGTGGAGAACAGTAGAAGAAAGGATAAGAAGAAGAGATTTAGCCCGTAGAGGAGAGGCGGCTCTCACTCCTTAGCCTCCATATGGGATGGATCTCATCTTTGGTTCGTCCTCCTTGATCTTATGGATTCCTCGACATTCTTTATTATTGATTCTGCCCCAAATAGTAGCTCAGTGGATGTGCGGAGGTGGAAGATGACTAGAAATGGTGGGAAATGGGTGAACATAGGTGGAAGTGATGATGGATGGAAGCTAACTAAAGAGACAGGCTTAGGATGAGTTTGCCGGCCTTTCTAGGTCCTTCAAAGTCTCCCAGGGGCTCTGGGAACCAAGAGGGGTTGGAACCACAAGGTGGAAACTCCCCCCGATCGGAACCCCTCTCCAGGTCGCGAGGGGTGTGTATTTATAGGCACAGATCACCGACTTAGTACTGATGTCGAGGTGTGCACTGACTTAACTCCATGGTCATGGTCAAGGTCGTGGTGAGGTTGAGGTCACAGTCGAGTTCGCGGTCATAGTCGAGGTTGTGATCGTGATCGCGGTCTAGGTCATGGTTGCGGTCTGTCTTCTAGCATCATGGTTGCGGTCTTAGAAGACATATCGTGGGTCATGGTATCATGGACCAAACCCATCCCCATGCGGGGGGGAGGGGCTATTACTGGTGTTCGATGGGACCGCATCAATGGGCCTTCTGATTGGCGAGGATACATCTTGATAAAGGACTGGCCATTGAAAATAGGGTCCAAGATATCAAAAGATAGTAGGACCACTATCTCCTAAGCTGGTGCACATAGTATGATGCTTAGTCTACAGCGGTCGTGACAGATGTAAGTCTAGCTACAAAAAAAACCGTTTGTTCGGGAGAAATCTTGAAGAATAGATGTCTTCTTAGGTTCGGTGCCTGCAAGTCCCAAAATTGGCTAGTTTGAGAAACTTTATCTATGAAAAGATATAAATTACCAAAAGGTAAGAAACATGGGGTATTTTGGGCATATTAATGCTATAGTGACACAAAACCATAGATAAATGCTTACCATAAATAAGTAAATTTGGGTGTCATCAACTACACATCCAACATCAAAACTGCTTTTAGGGTGACACATGCAAATTGCACGCACACACACATAGATATGTATATATATATATATATATATATATATATATATATATATATATATATATATATATATATATATATATATATATATATATATATATATATATATATAAGTTTCAGATTATCTGGTCTTTGATTGGATATGCATATGAGAGTAGTTTGAATATTGACATCGTATGCAATAAATAAATGATTAAACCAAAAATACAATCATATCAATTATCCTAAAACATAGTAAATTGATGTGGCTTTGATACCACTGTTGGGAAATATGAGCACAAAGTATAGCAACAGAATTAAAAAATTTGTTTATCTGTATTCCCATAATAGCATAACCGCATCAACTACTATGAAATAGGAAGGATGGTTTAGTACATTATACCTTAATCTGGAGCAAGTCAAGTGAAGAAACTTGTTCTTTGCAACTATAAAATAGTTTCCCTTTGTCAGTGGCTGTGCAGATCATGATCATCACCACGAACAAAAGTCTAGACAACTTCTACAATGCCTCTTGTAGTCTCGCCACAGACTATAGGTTGACCTTTCTCTTTGAAGGGCTCGTTCTTCTAGAGTAGTCCACATAGACCAACTAGAAGTCCTATCGTTCAACTAGAACAGACAAGAAGGAGTTGTCCCTCCCTTTGGAGTACTAGTCACCAACTTGCTCTCCCACCAACAACGATCTTAGTTGTTGTTTTCCTTACTATCCCTCCCTTATCAGATAGGACTTGCTTGGTCTCTCTCAGTTACCACAACTAGAGAGGACAATAGTTGTTAGAGGAACTGATTCTTATTTGTCTATGTTGTATCCTGAGAAGCCCCCAATACCCCTCTATTTATAGGTGGGGTTTCGGCTAGGGTTCCCAATCAGTACGGGATCTGAGTGGGAGTGAAAGGGACCAGAAGATCTGAATTTTTACAACGTACAACATGCCAAATGGTTTTTTGGAAATCCCATACGGTCATCTAGTGCATGAGATGCTCATCTAACACTATGAGATGGTCGCCTGACAGTTACCCAATCGCACATGAATTTGAAAATTTGATTCCAGTTGATATCACATATTAATTCCTTGCACCATAAGTAATGTACAATCAAAACATGTTTGGGAAACTTCCAGAACATTTGTTTGGCCCAACTGAGCCATCTCACCTAGGAGAGACACTCATCTCACTCACCCAAACACCTATCTGGTGATTCGAGTCTAGCCGATTGGTTCAACTGCTTGTACCGATCGGTTGATAGGGTAGAACTTAACCAATTCAATTTCTGACCTAACAACCCAAAAGGATGTCTCAACAGTTGAGATGCTTGTCTGGCTGCCCAAACTACCATCTCACCTAGTGAGATGGTCATTTAGTAGTTCAATCAGCCAATTTGTTGACCTAAACGCTTTAGCAATCAATCCAATTGTCATTCAAGATCAAAGTCCTCTTCTAGATGAGTTTCTCTGTGTGTGACCCTATAGGTCCCATATCACATTGGCAGTGAATGTCCATAACCAACTTATGGCATCACAATCATGGAGTGGTGTGTAGTCATACATCAATGCTACCCAAGTGAATGGAAAGTCGGAGAACAACTTCAACCTACAATTGGTGTCAGGTGTTGTAGTCATTGTATAATTCCTTTGTCTCTGATATCTAGAGTGAACTCGAGGCATGGAATCATCATCCTCTCAACATTCAACTCATGTTTCTTGAACCAAGAGTAGAATGGCTGAGATAATGTGACCTCAATATCATATATTGATTCACATGTGCATGCAGATGCAATTATTAGTCTCTCTTATCATGTGGCCAAGATATCATACTACAGTAGGAGGGGAAAATCCCATATCTATCACTCACAGTCTGTACCCATGTGTCAAAGTCACCCAATCACAACCATTATAACAACCCATGTTTTAGGATTGTGTTTGATGATGTCAAAGCGTACCCAACAACATGCGAAAAGTGTAGTGATTCTAGGTTTAAGAATCACAATCACCACCTTCACTATAAGAGATGACTATGACCACCAATGATGGTTTTCATGTGTCACTCTCAAGTTGGGTTTGTCTGATACATTGTTCTTTAACATGTATATGTGTGCTTGGTTTGGTATGGACATATCATGACTAATGAGATTATATCATCAACCAACCCACACTCTAGTCTTATGTGTTACAGATGTCTATCAACCTTCCAAAGTAACAACTGACTAGGGACATAATGAGAATATGCATATGTACTCTTAACATCAGTATGATCTCATTTCCAAAGGCTAATACTTGAAGACATACATCATTGAGTAATATTATTCTCTAGACATTCAATATGTCTTCTCATTATCTCATAAATGAGTGAAATAGATGAATTGGAAGCTTGCTTTTGTATATATTATTATTAATCAAATCCATTATGTAATTATTCCATGTCAATCATCACATGTCTGGCTCATTGGGAATACCTAACCAACAACATTCTCTAGTGATGTGATTAAGGGATTGCTATCCCGCAGTGATGTGACATCATGTGATAGCCTGGTATGGCTGTGTGATATTGGTGATGGCCTTGTAAATGGCAGAGCTATGAGTATCATGTGATGATGATGTGACAAATTCACACCTTGTATGTTTTATATCTTCTGAAGTTGTTATATAGTTATTATTGCTATATTGAATTAGGGTTTGTATGTCCACTTATATGATGAAGCCTTAATTTACCCAATTGAGATAACTAATAAAGTGAAACTCTAATCATGTAGGTGTCATGTGCCATGTATCCATTCCAGTGTCAATTTTATTTCTGGATGGTGAAATGAGTCCTTCCTATGGGAAACTTGGAGCGCATATTTTTGAATATGCATGGGTGCAATTTGAGTATCTCCTTGCATCCACAATTGTAGCTTGTGTGAGATGGCCATGCATGAGTTGATCTCCTTGTGATATGTGATAGACAGTAGTGTAACTGGATGTGATGCCTCTTTTTAGAATGGTCATGCGTGAGCCTATTCTTCTAGCATCGTTACCTATACCAAGGTTGGCTAGGTGTTTATATATATATGGCCATGCATGAGCTAATTTTTCATCTTAACTATATGTCGCTATTTCCAATTAACCGATACGTCTCTACAGTGTTTCTCTTGTGCTAACCAAGAGGTGTTGAAGAGGTTGTGGATTCTGACTCTTCCATTGACCTTGTATGGTGCTGATTTTGACTTATTAGGGGTTAGTTGGATTTGAGTGGTATAAATC
Source organism: Alisma plantago-aquatica (assembly GCA_963693085.1). NCBI lineage: Eukaryota > Viridiplantae > Streptophyta > Magnoliopsida > Alismatales > Alismataceae > Alisma > Alisma plantago-aquatica. The sequence goes on from OY856411.1 coordinate 1,432,563,144, forward strand.
AAATCCTCAGGGAATTAATAAAAGATGTAACATTTCAGTGTAGCATAATTGCATAGGGTTAAATGTGAATAACATTTTATGAACCCTTTCCTTGTTTTTATACTGATTAGTTGATAGATCATATACATATTCTTCATATTTCTTCTTAAATAATAAGATGTTCTACAATCCAATTACAATTGCTTAAACTGTTCCATTAGTATTATCTGCCCATCATGACATAGCTTTACTTTCTACTCTTCTTTACCTTATCTGTGCCTTAATAGATGTTGGTAGAGAGTTATATCTCTCACTGGGATGTTTGGTCTCACCCCATGGATTTCGACATCTTTTAGGTGGTCATGCACGAAGAGATAGAGGTCATGCAGCTGAGGAAAAGCATCAACAAGAGTGGTAGCTAATAATGTTGGATGTGCTACTAGTCTTTTAGTGATAGAGTCCTAGATATCCTCCATGTACACTCAAGTCTTTGGGGTGTTCTTGATGTGTTTTGTGGTTATGTTATCGATGCAAAGTTTTTGGCCAGTGTGCCATTGTTGTATAGATATGGAATTTTTTTTTGGCAACCCAGGAGACTCGTAAGGCTTGTGCCGAGCCCAACCTGGGGATCTCAGCCCCATCCCATAAGGAGAATAGCCCATTAAGTCACATAGAGGCCAGCTGTGCTACGAGAGAAACAAATTTCAAATAACACCACCAGGGAGATTCAAACTCAAAACCCATCATGAGGGGCCCCGTGTTGCGACCACCTGAGCTACTGCTTGCCGGCTATAGATATGGCATATGTATATGTATATATGTGTAAGTATCTCATCTAACAGGTGATGATAGGAATTTTAAAGAATCGTGATGTAAGCACCTTGTTATCTGATATGTAATGCATATGGTAGGCTTGTGGACTTATATGTGATAAGTTTTTTCTTATGGTGCTTTTACAAAATCAATTTTAATTTCTTGTGTTTTCTGGTAATCTGTGTGCTTAGTTATGATTATGTGCTTTGGTTTGAGTAATATTGTTTGTGGCGCATTGTGGTTTCACATTGACTTTGCAAGAATTCTTGATTTAGTATAAAACAAATTAACTTCATGGAAAGCATATCTTGTCGTAGCCCCAATCATCACAGGAAAAAAGTAACTTGGAAAAAACGGGCTGTGAGTAAAACTTTATTGTAAAGTACCTATGTGTTTAAGGAACTGTGATGTAAATGACCATGTGCTAATGTCCAGATTTGAATAGCCAGTAATGCAAAGAATATGTTTGTACAATGCCAACTTCTTGTTTTGGACGAGGATATGTCCACCAAGAAACACTGCTTGACCCATGCCAACTGCCTCTCTATGCTAATCTGTAGAATGCAAATGTGTCGTACTGCTTTGGCTATAAGACTAGGTTATGATAGGGAGCACAGAATGAAAGAAACAAGTCTAAATAGGAGAATTGCAAATCCAATAAATAATAATAGGACATAAGAGAAGTATATGGATTTAACATAACTGGGATCAAAGACTAAAAATTGTGGTCCATGATATCTTGAAGTAGTGCACTACAAATAACCATGGATTGAATGGGGAAAAAACCATAGACATGATATTGACCGTGGAGTATAAGGATCTGTGCTCTAATGCTTGGAGCTACTAAAATCTACCAAAAAACGAGTACTGATTGAACATGGAGTATGCTACACTTTTTGAAGGATTAATGGGCTCTAGAGAGGGGGGTGAATAGAGGTAAAACAAGTTAAACCAAATTTGTTAGACCTTCACATTACTTCAAGAGATAAGATTGAAAATATAGAATTTGATGTGCAACTTAACATAAGAGAGATTGAATGAGATCAAGAACACACTATGTATAGTGGTTCCAAACTCCAAACTAGGAGAGTGTAGATTCACTAACTAGAGAGGTCAACCTCTAGGATTTTGCAACCATTGCATACTTATATTCCATTACAAGGCATACAATAAGACCTTCCTTTTGCAAGGCAAGGATACCTATCCTTCCTTTTTAAGGATCAAAAGGAGCCAATAAACCATATAAGGTCTTACATGTGCTTTGAGCAAGAGTCTTCAACCTCTACAAGGGCTTATCCACTTCTGCAACAAGGTGGACACCTTCACCAAGGAGGTCCCCTCTTGCAACAAGTCTTCTACCTTGAAGAAATTACCCACTCTTCTCAAGGATCTTTATCCTTCACCTTCTCCTTCACCGAAGAGAAGATTTCACCAACTTTTCTTGAAGAAAGTGATTGGGAAAGGGAAGATTGAGAGCTTCATAATGATTACAAGGAAATAACTCTCACACAAAAGACCTATCTCACTCAGATTGATGTTTTGATTTGTAAGAAAGAGAGAGAAAAGGGCTCCTAGTAGACAAATCCACTCAACTATAGCTATTGCATAAGAAGCAAACTTGAGATGAAGCCCAAGGGTCCCTAATTATAGTTGGGGATGTGTACTAGCCACTTGAAGCACTTGAAAATGAACTCTAGTCATTTGGGGTGTTGCAACAGATTAGTTTTTGATATTGCAACACTACAATGGCTAGAAACACTTTTTCTACACACTCCATACAATGTGGTTGGTCGAGTTTCAATAAAGCAAACTTGACCCGTAGCACTATGTGACAAAGAAAATTTGAAGTGTTGGATGAGTTTATTCCATATGAAACGCGGTCGACAGCATAAATTTGTATTGGCTGTGCACGGTTTCAGTTGAGTTTGTCCTGGGGAAACTTGACCGACCCTGGAAATTTTTCTAGAATCCATCAAGGGTGTCGGTCGAATTTATCAAAGATGAAACTTGGTCGATAAAATTCCTTGTAATGAATTTTAAAAATTGCCATTAGAGTGCTTGAACATTTGTTTTAAGTGCTCCTAATTTTTTCTCATCTTAATTACAAGCCATATCATCAATAAAAATGAGTATGAAAATTGTTTAAAGGGTTGCATTGACTTTGGCTTGTATTTGTTCAAGCTAGGGTTTGATTGAATTGATCATTTTCATGTACCTTATACCCGAAATTAATCTCGAATAGACATATTAGATACATATAATGGAATGGTTAAGTCATAATCAAAATATGGACAATGTATAACTGTTAGGTCAACATTCTCCCCCATTTTAAAATAACAAACCATTCCTCAACATATTCAAAAGGACTTAGAATTTAAACTTTTACCTTGTGAATTGTAAGGGGATACATGAATGAACAATAGAAATTTCTCCCCCTCAATTAATGCTTACCTCAATTTATTCCCCTCAGTTTATTCTATCTTTTACTCGTATGGTTAGTTTCTCCAAAAAGCATAACCATAGCATATACATACTATTTGATTCCTCTTACATGGTCACATGATATTTTAGAGAATTAAGTAGAAAAGGATTACAAATCAATATGTATTGATCTCATTTCTCCCCCTATGTCATATCAAAAAGGGAAAAGGTAGAAGAGCTAAAACGCAGGTCTTATCCAAAAGGGCACAAACGACACAAGCAACATCCATATACAAGCACCATACATAACCAGATAGAGAGAGTAAGGGAACTAGAGTCATAATCCAAATATGAAGCACATACCAAGTAAAATATGAAATGTAGCCAAACATATAGTTAATGTACATATAATAATATTACAAAAAAGATATGTTCTCACCAGATGATAATTGAAAAATAGCAAAGAAAACAATGAGATATGAAGAATAGTAAACCTAAGATACAATTCCCAAATATGTTCTACATGGAAAGTCTACATAAAGATATATAGACAAGAACTCTATGGACTAAGAAAACTTAACATCTAGGACATCTATGTCAATGTCCTCATCATCCTCAGGATGGTAGTCCTCATCTCCATCTAAAGTTGCATCAGGGGCATCAAGTGTGTCCTCACCACCATGTTCATCATCATCAGATCCATCATCACTATCAATGTCAGCATTCTCCACATCCTCATCATCCTCATCCACCATCTCCTCATCCTAAAAAGGTCCAAACGATCGAGTAGAAGGCCACTTGTGATGTTGCTCTGCCTAAGACATGCCACATGCATGTAATGAATTTGCTTGCTCAAAGTTGGGTTGAGAAACCTCCCTCAAAACTATCAAGCAAGGTGTGTTGGGAAATATGAGCACATAGTATAGCAGTGGAAACAAAATTTGTTTATCTATCTGTATTCCCATAATAACAAGATCGCATCCACTATTGTGAAATAGGAAGGATGGTTTAACAGGTTATACCTGGTCCTGGAGCATGTTTTGTGACAACAACTCATTGATATGCAACTGTCTTCTAGTTTCTCTTGGATGGTGGTGGTGTAGCTCCAGATCTTCACCACAAAATTTGGATTGGACAGCTTCTGTAGTGCCTCCTTTGGTCTCGCCACAGACTACAGATTGACTTTTCACTCCTAATAGAAACCAAAGGACTCATACCTCTAGAGTAATCCACACAGACCATTTATAACTCCTGTCATTCAACTAGAACATATAGGAAAGAGTTGTCCCTCTTGTTGGTGTACTACTCACCAACGTGCTCTCCCACAACAATGATTCCAAGTTGTTCTCTCCCTTCACTATCCCTCCCTAGTCGGGTAGGACTTTCTTGGGCTTTTTTGGTTATGACAACCAGAGAGGACAACAATTGTTAGAGCAACTAATTCTCAATTGTCTGTGTTGTACTCTAGGAAGCCCGCAGTACCCCTCTATTTATAGGTAGGGTTTGGGCCAGGGTTCCCAGTCTGTTCAAAATCTGTGTGAGACTAAAAGGGACCGAAAGATCTTGAATTCTCATAACCTGAGTCACTCCAAATAGTCATTTGGAAACCCAGATGGTCATTTGGTGTGCGAGACAATCATGTAGCATAGTAGATAGTCATTTCACAATTTTCCAATCACATATGAATTTGGCAAAATCATTTCCAATTAATGTGAACGTTAATTCCTTGTCCCAATCACATTGGACAATTGAAACGAGTAATATTTATCACAAATTCTAGAAAGCTACTACAACCTTCCACTAACTCAGTCCAGTCGATCGGTTCACCAGGTGAACCAATCGTCTCACTCACTCAAGCTAATTGGTTCATCTAGTGAGTTGATTAGTTGGAGCCATATTTGTGCAGAACATTAGCCAATTTAGTTCCAATCTTCCTGATGACCCAAACGGTCGTCTCAACACTTGATACGATCGTCTGATACTCTAAATTGTCATCTCACCCTATGATTCAATCAATTGTCAGTAGTCATCTGATTTATTGCTTGAATTGAGTACCTAAATACTTTAGTAATCAACTCAATCATCATTCAAGATTAAACTCCTCTTATAGATGAGTTTCTATGTGTGTGAGACCATAGTTCCCATATCACATTGGTTGTGAATGTCCATAACTAGCTTATGACATCACAAGCAAGGAGAGGTACACATCATTTCTACCCAAGTGAATGGAAAGTTGAAGAACAACTTCAACCTACAATCTGTGTAAGGTGTTGTAGTGATTTTATAATTACTTTGTCTTTGTAATCTAGAGTGAACTTGAGGCATGAAACATCATCCTCTCAACGTTCAACTCATGTTCCTTGAATTAAGAGTAGACTGTTTGAGATATTGTGACCTCAATATCATATATCAATTCACATGTCATGCACATGCATTTCTTAGTCTCGGTTATCAAGTGGCCAGGATATCAAACTCCAGTGGGAGGGACAAATCCCATCTCTATCACTCACAACTAGTCTCCATGTGTCGAAGCTACCCAATCATCACCTTTATGACAACCCATGTTTTGGGACTATATTTGATGATATCAAAGTATACACAACGACATGTGATGAGTGTAGTGATTTTAGGCCTAAAAATCACAATCACCACCTACACAATGAGAGATTACTATGACCACCAATGATGGTTTCCATGTGTCACTCTCAAGGTAGGTCTGTTCGATACATTATTCCCTGACATGTATCTGTGTTCCTGGTTTTATATGACATATCATGACTAATGAGATTCTATCATCAACCAACCCACACTCCAGTCTTACATGTTACAGGTGTCTATCTGCCTTCCATAGTAACAACTGATTGGGGACATAGTAATAATGTACATACTCTTAGCATTCGTAAGATCTCATTCTCCAAGTCATGTACTTGAAGACATACATCATTGAGTATTGTAGACATTCATAATGTTTCCTCATTATCTCATAACTGAATGAAACATAATGAATTGGAATCTTTCCTTTATGAGTAACATTATTATTATTAATCAAATTCTTTATGTAATATGCCATGTCAATCATCATATAATTGGCTCTTTGGGCATATCTTACCAACAAGGTGGAGGTAGGTCCATGGGAAAGAGCAAATAGTGGAGTGGCACTCGGCTGAGGAAAGGGTGTAGAGGCAGGTTCACCATCAGAGGTAGGGGGTACAATGCAAGTAGTATACTGGAAGGTCGGGTGGAACATACTATATGCATAAGAGGCACAATCAGTAGTATGGTAGGGCAGATGGGTGGGATAAGGATGGGTGCATGACAAGTTGATGTTAGACATTATTTGAACAAGATCCTGGTGGATGTGTTCCTAGACCTGTAGGTTGTATGCCTTTTAGTGCATCATGTCCAATGAGGGTATCATTAGACAATGAAAATGAGGCACGGTCAGGTCTAAGAGGAGTCTAGGTAGAGGTTAAAGCAGCATGGGTAGAGGAGGTGGGGTGAAAGGATTTCCTGATGGTGTCACCGATGTAAACTCCTTTTCTACTGAATTTTTAGCTAAGATCCTTGAAAAGGGATTGGCCAGTGTGATCTTGAAAAACACCACCAATCACGTTAGGGTAGGGCAGGTGGGAGTCTGTAGTTTTGTTCTATGTGTCAAACCAAGTCATGTGGTGGAAGTATGTATCTTTCCTTTACACCCATCTCCTCCTTTTATTGCTATCCTCGTTGACTGGAAATATATCCTTAAGTACCTCACAAGTACTAATGCATATATTTAATGACATTCTAATAACCCTTATTAGATCTTAATGTCATCTTGTCATGTCTTATACAAACAAGATTATATGGGATAAGTACATTTATAGAATTCATGATAAATCCATTGCTCCAGCCTATGGAATCTTAATCATGTTGGGCAGCCACCGCTGGGGGGAGGGGGTGCCTCTTAGCGTCTACCTCCCCCTGGACTCAAATGCCTCGGCGACATCTCCTTAGTTCGGTCTTAAGTTGAAAGGATGGTGCAGTGTTGGGTCTCCAAGGCAGCGGATGAGCAGAGATGCGATGTGTCGCTGGGCAATGGCCAGGCTGCAGTTCGGCAATGTCGACCTAGTCGAATCCATCCCACCCAGGAGTGGCAGATGGAGAGGAGAGGTGCCCTCCCGGTCTGATGCTCATGCATAGCTACTCCATCGTTGGAGTGATTTAGGTTTTCTCACCTTTCACCTCTGCTCTTACTCACCCGTTGCTGAGATCTAGATTCCTTGGGCTACACCATACTCTCAACTTCGACTGACCTACTTCGATGAAGCCTCCCTACTCCAATATCTGGTGTGAATGGGTTACCCTCATAGGCGGTGCCATCCTCAAGGATTCACTAAGAAGCCATTGTGCAAGCAGTTGTGGCTCTGTCTGCTCTGGTTCCTCTTCACTAACATAGTGGTCACCTATTCGCAGGCCATCCATATAAAGTTTTCGATGGCTGCTCAATGGGCAAAGGCTCAAGGTTCTCCTTTCCTTTCACTTGGTCCCTACTGGGTCTGGGAGCTCTCTGCTTCTGCTACCATCGGTGGTCTTCCTCGTCGGGCTACTGCTCTTGGTGCTGTAGGGTACTGGGTCACCACATAGGTGCTTGAAGATATGTCACTGAGACATGGAAGCAACTCAGGCTGCGTGAGGGATCAGGTTAAGGTGGGGGCAGTCTATGTCTTCTTCTTCCCCTAGCTTTCTTCCTGATGCGTGTAGCTGAGTCTCGACGAGCCCAGAAATCTGATGTTTCGTCGTTTGTTGAAAAGGAGCTGGATAATTACCTGGATACACCAGTGGAGGATAGGTAGTTATCTGTCTCAAGGACAATGGTTCGATGGCCCAGATGGACCCTGGTGAATCACTCTCCTACATCTCGGATCACTTGCGACTGCTGAAGTCAGCAAGGAGCTGCTGCTGCAGCTGGTTCTTCACTCTTTGGGTGTTTTGGGTGATGCTGTAGTGCTAACAACAGTTTCCTAAGTATCATGCTCTCCTCTGGTCACCAGCGGCACACAAGATGCTTCTTCCTGTTTACCTCCTGACCTCTGGTTGATCAAGTACGACACTGGGTTATCGGGGCTTCCTACTGGGTGCCCTCTGGTTGTTGCTAGCAGGAACTCCTGCTAGATGTTTGATGGATTGCTGTTGTGCAAACATCAGCTGTAGCCCAAGACAATAACTGGAAGAGTTCACAAGGATTGATATTATCAATCTTGGCCGTTTTATTCTAGTTGTCCTGAGGATTCACAGGTCTGCTGGAAGAATGTCTATTTCTCCATGGATCCTATCTGGTTCAATATACATCACTCAGTTGTTGTTCTAAAGTCTGTCTACGGATTTTAAAGGAGATGTTGACTGTTCTCTGTCTCCTATTCTTCATACATTCTAGGTGAGCATATAGTAATTGGAGAAAGGCTTCAGAGCACATCTACTGTCAATTTCTTGATTCTTCGACTCCTTCAGCCTGATTACCAGTCTGGTATGCATATTGGATATCTAACAATTTCTGCCAACTTGGGGTTATCATCCCTTAAGTCCTAGACATTTGAAGTTCTCTGATCATGTGCAATATGGTCTGATCTCTATCTGACCTCATCCGGATGGGTTTGATTTGAATGTAGTACTCTATTTTCTTTATTTGTGGGTGATCTTTAGGCTGAACTCAGGGTGTTGTATAGGGTTCAGGCCCTCAGTTTGTTTGTTTTGATGGGGATCTAATCATTTTCTATGTAGGTCAGATTTTTTGTTTCTTTTGTATCTTGATCACTCATTTGTGAGTATCAAGATTTTGGTTTCATATAATGAAGGTACCTACTGTACCTAAAGTTTTTGGTAATATAGCAACATGATTTTTAGCCGACCAAAAAAAAATCGTAATCATGTTATTTCTATTCTTCACATATGGCTAATGAGAGACTAATCCTGTAACAACCTCGCCTCCCAATATCCCCCAATTAAGGGATACCAAGAGGTCAGAGCCGTTATCCCAATTAACGGGATCAAAGGTTTGACAAATAATCAGTAATAATTATAAAATTCTACCAAACTATACTAAAAGCTGGTATAAAATAAAACTTTGCATAGCTTTTAAAAACTTTGGATATCTACTGCTATCCACAGCTTGAATCTATTCTATCTAATCCTCCTTGCACTTTATTTCTTATTTTCACACTGTGTCACTTTACTATTTGTTCTTTTCAAGGTTGTACCTAAAACACCGACAAACAAAATGTCGGTCAGCATATATGAATATGCCGATATGTGGGGACAACGAAAATTTCACAAATATGGCTAACAATCCAAATATCACAATCAAGTTAGTTAACAAGCCAATTTACGCTTTCAATGTGACATTCTCCACCGCTTTTGCCCTAACCATGGAATACCCTCTTTAGGCTTTCTCTTTTGCCATTGACTTAAGGCCACCTTCTCAATCCTAAGATTGGTGCCTGGGGTCACCTCTCATGGTGCCCATTAGTCATGCAACAAAGAGAACCTTCTCAATCCTAAGCTTGGTGTCTGGGGTCACCACTCATGGTTCCCATGGGACTTCCCTCCTAGGCTTGACCTTTTTGCATCATCCATCAGGGTGGCATGTAGGTGCGATAATACACACTTATATTATAATTGTGATAACCATAGTGACTTTATGATTTGCAAGTATGAACATCCAAACTGATGGGTTGCATTCAATGCGATCGATCATCCAAAAAAACTTCGGAAAACTAATGCGATTAACCATAATTAACCACATACTTGTCAGGCTGACTTGAGTGTAGAAATAATCCAACTAAGCAAGAAATCCAATAAATAAGCAAGCACACAAGATGATCCTAAAATATGCATCTAATTTTCCTATCATTGATCTGACCATCAAGGTCTATTAAACCAAGCTCGCTTCCTAGGGTTTCTAGTCCACTTTTAAGGTTTTTATTACAATTAGGGTTTCACTTCATTTTTACTTTCTTAAACCCTAATTTTATAAAATTACTCACAACCCCTAATTATCTCATCTAATCCTCACGAAAGGTACTAAGGTTAACTTTTAACAACATATAACCCTAATTTCAGATTAAAGGTCCTTTTCTTTCCTTTTATCCTTATTTAGGGTTTCTAAGGATACTAACCATCATATTAGGTTTAAAACCCTAAATCTTGCAATTTCATCTTCAAAATAGGTTAAGATTCATCTTTATTATTAAACAGGTTAACAATACTCAAATTAACCTATTTGCACTTATAAAACTATCCATTATCATCTATTAGGGTTTCTTACCAAAAATTAATACCTTTTTCATCAAAATAATATACTTTTGCAAATAGGAATGAAATCAGGTTTTCAAATTATATTTAATATGTTCCTCATATTTTTTTGATCAACTTTCATGTTTTAACTTTATTCATCATAGCTTCCTAGCAATAGTTATGATTTTTGCAAAGTAATTCATTTCCTTGAATTATTTGTTATTTTTAGAAAAACATCAGTCGCTAGATCCGTGGTCCACTGGACCACGCGTGATACAATGGCCCACACTCTGCGTGCTTATCTTACGATGAAATTAAAGGATTGGGCAAGAATGCCCATACCTGGCTAACACAAGCATGATGGCAAAGGGATCTTTTACCCCTTGTCTTCTTCAACCTCAGGCTGGCTCGCGAGCATCCCCCTGTCATGTCAACTCAGGAGTTGACTCCGGGCGTCTGGCGTCTCCGATCAATCTAGTTATTCTAGGAGCTTCGAGTGCTCGTCGTGAACCTACCTGACCTCTCAATCATGGGTTGGCTCCATTCCTTCACTTCCAGCAAGCAACCGACACTCCGACGATGGTGGTGGTGAGTCGAGGAAGAAGATCAGGGTCTTTGGCCAAATTCAACGCACCAACAGGTGCCTTGTTGCTCTCTGAAGTCGTAGGGGTAGAGTTTAGATGTGCATGTATCCTCAAGTTCCCTCCCCTATATATAAGGTCGACTGTATGAGTCCTACGGTTTGGAAACTTCCGCGTTCATCGAAAAAACTACCCATAAATTGGGTTAATCTTTCTCAGAATGAACTCCTGGAGGTGATGGACTCATCCAAACCTCAAGTTATCACATCAAATGTAAGAAAATAGGATTTATTTCCCCTCTTCCTTTCCTTCTATAACTCGGCTAGATGATGTACATCCATCGTCAGATCTTTGGTCCCCTGGACCACGCAGGATCTGATGGCTGTCATCGCTTCCCGGATTTCCTTTTCTCTTAAAACAAGGAATTTGTGTAATAGTTAGTTAAATTCAAAGGAAACTTGAAAAATTCATATCTCTCTCCTCGTTTAACATTTTCCACTCAACTTTTTTTAGAAACTTTGTCTTGGCATTATCTACTCGTATATTGAATTTGAAACCCAAATTCCAAAGGAAAAGTGTGTTTCCTTCATATGAAAGTTATTCACTAATAAAACCAAATTAATTGATATTTCCTGTTTCTTTTGCCATTATCTTATCATCTTGGATTCCTTGGATCTCAGGGAACCCCGAAAGGCATGAAATCCCCACTTATAGGATATTCCCTTACCTTCTAAAGGCTTCTACCTCTTTCTTACTTATTTCTTTATTAAAAAAAATTCTTTTCAAGGATTTCTCTTTATCTTTTATTTCCTTTCCCTCTTTTCCTATTTCTTTCATTAGAAATCACATATAAACGAAATTTATTCAATTGTGGCCATTAGTGCCACTTTCTAGAGATTTCCATGTATTTCTCATAATTATTTCTTAATATCCATTATCTTGTATCTTTTTCTACTATTTGGACTTTACTTATTTTCTTCTCTTTTATATCCATTATTGGATTAACATAATAATATGAATCACAAAATTCCTATTCAAAGGGATATTTGCAAATAAATCCATCCTTTGAAGCAAAGCATACAACATTTTCAATGAAGTACATATTCATAAAATAATTACATTTCAATTATGAAAACATATGTAAAATCGAGGTTGTAACAAATCTGGATTCTCTCTCATTGAATCCTTCCTTGTTGAACTCTTTCAACATCTTGCAATTATATGTGCTCAAGCTTATGTTGTGAAACTTTCAAGAACTATCTCAATAGGTATTGATCCCTATATCATAGTATCTTTCACCTAATCCTTCATTGTTGAAGGGGTTTTCTTGCCAACTCTTAGTATTCACAATATTGAGATGTTATTCCTTATCATATGTGGAATACTTATATATTATCCCACTAAATATTTTGTAATCACAGATTTCATATTTTATCTTTATTGAAATCAAACTCTTTGACTATCTTTGTCAACTCAAAAGATCCCCATTTATGAGATGCTTGTTTCAATCTCAAATTGAACTTTGTAGTTATTTAAACTTTATTTGCATTCATGAAGTTATAAACCTTTTAGTTGTATCATGTACACATCTCTCATATATTCCATTTAAGGAATCTGGTTTCTATCTTCATTTGCTAAATCTCTTAGTCTATTTTAACTACAATAACAAGCATGACAATTGGTAATGGAATTTATATCATGTTCAAAAATTTGAACTGATTTGAAAAACTAATCAACCAATTTGTCCTTTTATGTTATCCATGTAGATCTTTACCATAAGACCCTATTGCACCCTTTAGGTATTATCCATTTAGGTGGATCTATCAAGGTCCTGCCTTGTTAGCTTACATGGACTTCAAAATGGTTGAGATTATGTTTCTTAATAGTTTCTAGTTGGCTAGTTGGCTCATCCTCTTATGACCAACCTGTCTGAGTTGTTGGATTCACAATCCTTCAATTTTAGATGTATTCTTACTAGAACTATTTTGTTCTGTGTCATATGATGAACTTGAGATTCCACAACAACTTGTGATTCTCTTAGTTCTCATTGTACCTCTTTCTTGACCTTAAACATTTCAAGTTTTACTCTTACTCCCACTAATTCTTTAGAAATTTAGTTATCCTATCAACAAGACATTTTTTTATTGGATTGGGATTAATAGTAACATTCAACAATTGGAATTTGTGGATGAACCTTTTCAAGAAACTACTTTCTCAATGTAAGTTTCAATCCTGTAGACATATTGGGACATCCCCAAATCATATTGTATATGATGTCTCATAAACCATTCAGATGGTACACTATTTAGTCTATATATATATATATATATATATATATATATATATATATATATGTATGTATGTATGTATGTATATGTGTATATATATGTATATATATATATATATATATATATGATATAAGCAGACTAGATTAGTTGATAATTATATCATGACTCATCATGGTGTAATTCCTTCATTCTGACACATCATCATGTTCAAATGAATTTGACATGTGATACATTATCACAGTTCTTTTCTGAAGGCACTCAATGTATTGATGTAAAGTATTTCGACATTTGATCTCATAAAAGTTTATTAATACTTTTATCAAGTTATACTTCATTTATAATCTTATTGAACACTTCAAGAGACTTATGTTTTTATTTTACTGAGCACATAGCATCATATTACCAATAAATAAAATGAGGTATAAGCAATTATCTATTACATTCATTCATAAGATCTTCATGCATCATATGCAAGAGTTCTGATGGAAGCTTATCCTCCCATTACATCTAGTGAAGGATGTAATTTCATATTGTGCATAAACATGGCTTGCATGTTTCCTTAGGTTTGGTAACTAAGGGAATCTAGATTAACATCAATATGTATTCTAGATATGCATTTCTCATATATACGTGCAAGATACTAATGCCAATGATAGTTTTGAGTTATCAATTATAATCCTTTGGTATAAAAGTTATAAACATTCATATTTTATTCAAAGATCCTTAGATGCTTGGGCATTGCCATATAAGATCATATCTTTTGAAATAGAAACATCAAAACTCACTTTGCTGATTTATCATCGTTGTCATACAAGATGCTTTAAAGTAAATGTTTCAATTTCTTAGAATAATGAAATAACAGTTCTACTAACTCTATTACATGCCCATTGGACTAAGATAAATTTAACAAAGGATTAAAGCTTTAGCAACTCTTGCTCCACCTTGTCCATCTTTGTCCTTCTATGAGGGCTTTTACTTCTTGTTAGATCCTACACATCAAGTATGTCAGATCTCTATTTGGTATCACATACCAAAATGGAGAAGTAATTAAATTTATCTCATAATTTTTATACCTAAAGTGGAGGCCTCAGTGCCTTCCTTATTCTTCTTTTGTTCCTCTAACTAGAGTGGGAAATTTCTTTTCCAATGTCTAGGCTGGTGACAATGGTGACAATCACCTCTTTTCTTCAATCCTCATTTTGCTTTGAGATATGAAGACTTGGGCTTCTGGCTAGCTTTAGAACTCTACTTGTCTTTGCCTTTGCCTTTGCCTTTGCCTTTAGACTTTCCCTTTGTCTTGTTGATCATCATTGTAGACTTGGGCTTGTCTTTCTTCATTTATGTCTCAGCTGTTCTCAACATGCCCAACAACTCTTTCAACGGCTTGGTAAAGTTGTTCATGTTGTAGTTCATGATAAATTGACTATATGAATCTAGCAAGGACTTCAAAATCATGTTAGAAGACAACTCTTGACCCAAGGGGAATCCCAATCTATCTAGGTTCTCCACATACCGAATGAGCTTGAGTACATGAGGACCTACTGGATCTCCTTCAGCCATATTGCACTTGAACAATGCCTTGGAGACATTGTATCTCTCTTGTCTTGCCTGATCTTGGAACATGTTCTTGAGATGTGTGACCATCTCATAACATCCATGTTCTCATGCTGGTTCTATAATTCATAGTTCATAGTGCATAGCATTAGAAACTTGACATCCACGACGTCTTCAATATGCTTCTTGTAAGCATCCTTGTCAGCCCTTGGGGCATTTTGAGGTGGTTCCTCTGGTGGTGGTGTTTCCAGGATATAGAGCTTGCACTCCTATAATGATTCTCAACATCCTGAACTAGTCATGAAGTTGTTCCCAGTAAGTTTATCCTTCTCAAGGATGGATTGCAGAGAAAAGTGATTGTTATTTTTTGTCATTTGGTTCCACAAAAGAATTTGCAATTTTATCAAAACTCAATTTTGATTTAATTAAAACCTGTGTGATAATTATTAGGTCTTTAATTAATTATCATTCTCATTATTTTTTTCAAATTGATAACCCTCATGTATCAATTCAAAAATTGTAGTGAACTATTTTCTAATGAGTCAAGATCTGACATAATCCAACTATGACCCAACCAAAGCCGCAAAACCCAATCAATCATCAAGGTAGGAAACTTTTTCTAATTACATCATATGCAACTCAGGATAGACGATATGTGCAACTTTTTGCCATGATCATTTGTATGCTTTTGGGACAAGACACTTTGAGAATCACCATTTAAGCCTGACCCAATAGCCAATATGACAGATATGCACCCTACAAAGGAAGTACCTACATATCTACCTTCACACTTCCACAAGGTAGATGGCACACCATGCGAAGGAGTAACCTACACTTAGTTGAACAAGATTTTCACGTGTATTGCTATTGGAAAGCATATTAAAATTAATATATTTGATTGAGGGGTTTTATATATATCATATATACATATATTTATACATATAGTGTACCCAATCACCACATACATAGTATGTATCATATACATGCTATATCCCACAACATAAACATGTAACATAAAATAATGTGATGGTTATGGCCATGTCTACTGTAATTCCTTGGAGCCACAATGAAATACTACCACCTTGGTCAATCATCAAATCACATGTATGAACTTGTTATTGGTGTAGATCTGTGCTTGATAATATGGGTAGATCGGTTCAACCCTTAAACTAGTCATCTCGCCTCTTAGATGGTCAATTAGTCATCATGAATGGTCGTTTGGCCTCCAATCCAACTGATGTCTAGACTCCCTCCAAATGGTTGGTTGGGTCCACCAAGCGGTGCTCTAGCTCCTTTGTTCAGTCATCCATGGTCCTCCAGACGGTCGACTCATCCCACAAACTAGTCATCTCATCCGACAATGATCATCTTCTTTGTCGTTGTAAGAAAGAGAACTATCTTATTACTATTAAACTATTAAATGGTATAGAGAAACCTCGAGTTACATTCGATGGAAGTAAAGGTAGAAAAGAATTAACTTTACATTGGAATAAGGAGGTAGAGGCTCGGTACGTAGATTGAGATAAACATGAATAAAACCAAACCATCCAATCGCACACAAATATTCGGTTTAGGCCATAACCATGCTACACACTTACCATCAAAACCAATTCTAGGGAGACACAGATAAATTGCATATATATATATATATATATATATATATATATATATATATATATATATATATATATATATATATATATATATATATATATATATATATATATATATATATATCACCATTTATTTAATACCCGCACAGGAAGCCTGGATTTCACTACCCGGCAGCCAAAAAAGTAATTGTTCTTACTAGAAAAGTAATTCTGCTATCAAAAAAGTAACTATACCACTAAAAATGTAATCCCGTACAAAATACACAACAGATATATATATGTAACCGTGTTTTGAAATCTGTTTTTACAAATGTAACTATTTATGCATGAAACTCAACAGTTTGTTAGGTAAAGTAACCCTCTACATGTCAAAAGTAACGAACTAGAAAAAAGTAATCGAAATGGGGGGGGGTAGCTACCCGCACGGGTATTAAAGATGGGCTATATATATATATATATATATATATATATATATATATATATATATATATATATATATATATATAGTATGGTATTATGTGGTCTTTCATCAGATATGCATATGAGACAGTTTAAATATTCACATCATATGCAATAAATAAAGAATAAAACCAAAAATCCGATCATATCAATTATCCTAAAATATAGTAAATTGACATGGATGTGATACCACTGTTGGGAAATACGGGCACAAAGTATAGTAGTGGAAACAATTTTTTTTTATCTATCTGTATTCCCATACCAACAAGATCGCATCAACTACTATGAAATAGGAAGGATGGTTTAATGAGTTATACTTGGTCATGTAGCAAGTCCAGCAGCAACAACTTGTTGCTATGAAACTGTCTTCTAGTTGCTCTTGGATGGTGGTTGTATAGCTCTTGGTCTTCACTATGAATAGCAGTCTGGACAACTTCTGTAGAGGCTCCTGTGGTCTCACTATAGGCTGCAGACTGACTTTGCCTTCCTAGTAGCAACCAAAGGACTCCTACCTCTAGAGTAGTCTGCACAGACCAACTAGAACTCCTATCATTCAACTAGAACAAATTGGAAGGAGTTGTCCCTCTTGTTGTCATACTAGTCACCAACGTGCTCTCCCACAACAACTATCCTCAATTGTTCTCTCTGTTTGCTATCCCTCCCTAGTCAGGTAGGACTTTCTTGGGCTCTCTTGGTTACTACAACCAGAGAGGGCAAAAATTTTCAGAGACACTGATTCTCAATTGTCTGTGTTGTACTCTGGGAAGCCCCAATACCCCTCTATTTATAGGCAGGGTTTGGGATAGGGTTCTTAGTCTATTCGGGATCTATGTGGAGAGTGGAAGGGACCGAAAGATCTTGAATTTTTGTAACTTGTGACACTTTAAACGGTCTTTTAGAAACTGACATGGTCATATGGTGTGCGAAACAGTTGTCTGGCATAGTGAGAAGATTGTTTCACAGTTTCCTAATCGCATATGAATTTGGAAAAATTGTTTCCAATTAATGAGAACATCAATTCCTTGTCCCAATCACATTAGACAATTAAACGAGTAATATTTCTCAAAAATTTGGGAAAGCTACTAGAACCTTCCACTACCTCAGTCGATTCAATCAGTTCACCAGGTGAACCAGTTGTCTCACTCACTCGAGATGATTGGCTCACTTGGCGAGCCGATCGGTCGGAGCCATATTCATGTAGAACATAGCCAAATCAGTTCCAATCAACCTGATGATCCAAACGGCCATCTCAACACTCGAGATGATTGTCTGGTACTCCAAGAAGTTGTATCACCATGTGAGTCAATCGCTTGGCAGTAGTTAGCCGATTTATTGCATGAATTGAGTACCTAAACACATTAGTAATCAACTATATCATCATTCAATAATAAACTCCTCTTCTAGATTAGTTTCTATGTGTGTGATCCTATAGGTCTCATATCACATTGGGAGTGAATGTCCACAACTAGCTTATGCCAGCACAAGTAAGGAGCGGTGCCTAGTCGTACATCACTGCTACCCAAGTGAATGAAAAGTTGGAGAACAACTTCAACATACAATCTGTGTAATGTGTTATAATGATTGTATAATTCCTTTGTCTTTATTATCCAGAGTGAACTCGAGGCATGGAACATCATCCTCTCAACATTCAACTCACGTTCCTTAAATAAGGGGCAGTTTTGTTTGAGATAATGTGACCTTAATATCATATATTGATTCACGTGTGCATGCACATGCATTTATCAGTCTCGCTTATCAAGTGGCCATGATATCAAACTCCAGTAGGAGGGACAAATCCTATCTCTATCACTCACAGTCATTTCCCTTGTGTCAAAGCTACCCAATAGTCACCTTTATGACAACCCATATTTCAAGACTACATTTGATGATGTCAAAGTATACCCAACGACTGTTGATGAGTGCAATGATTTTAGGTCTAAGAATCACAATCACCACCTATAGTATGAGAGATGACTATGACCCCCAATGATGGTTTCCATGTGTCACTCTCAAGGTGGTTCTGTTTGATACACTATTCCCTATATTCATTTTCTTTGTTTGATATGCCATATTTTAAATAATGAGTTTGTGTCATCAACCAACCCACACTCCATTCTTACATGTTAATGGTGTATATCTACCTTTCACAGTAACAACTTACTAGGAACATATTAAGAATGTACATACTCTTAGCATTCATGTGATCTCATTCTCCTAGTCACGTACTTGAAGAAATACGTCATCGAGTATTGACATTCTTCATACATTCATAATGTTTCCTCATTATCTCATAACTAAATGAAATAGAATGAATGGAATCTTGTCTTTATGAGTATCATTATTATTATTCATGAAATCCTTTATGTAATATGCCATTGCAATCATCACATGATTGGCTCTCTAGGCATACCTTACCAACAAGGTGGAGGCAGGTCTAGGGGGAAGAGCAAATAGAGGAGTGGCACGTGTCTGAGGAAAGGGTGTAGAGGCATGTCCACCATCATAGGTAGGGGGTGCAACAGAAGTAGTAGATTGGAAGTGTGAGACCCCAGACCTATCTTTTGAGCTAACCTTGTTTTATTTTCTTAATAAGATTCTTAAACCTTAATCTAATTCTTTGATATTCTTTCTTAACATGTGACAATATTATGTTTTCAGTTCATTCATGTTTGGATGATGTTTGAGCTATGAATCCTTATTTTGGACCAAGTTGCAATTTATTGTGCCTTAGCACTGTGAGAGAGAGAATGATGCTATGTGGAGCCTTTCTTGGACCTTGGTTGATGATGTGGTATCCTGTGGTGATGCTAGGTTTTTCCTTGGTGTCAACCATGTCTAGCTTGGTTGGGTGTTGCGACACTTTTTTTGACCTTGTTGGTGTGTTTTGGGTATGTTTTGAGAAAAACACATTCTTTGAGTGGGTTTGTTTCGACCTTGGTGGCCTTAAGGTGTTTTTTTTCGAGATGGTTAGTCGCCTAGAGAGGTGTTTCGACCATGTAGGTTTGGTGATCCTTTGTAGTGGTCGAGACAAGGTTCCTTGATGTTTGTTTTGGACTCTAGGGTGGTGGTGACCCAAGTGGCCAATACCCCACCTAGGTTTCATCACCATGTGTTGCATGCATGTGTTAAGTGGTTGTATGTTCATTTTCTTGGTGGATAAGTGTCCTTTTGATGCCTTTAGGTGTTGACACCTCATATCCCACCTCACCTCTCTCATCCCTTGAGTATATAACCCCTTTGTTCTTCATGCAAGTATCTTTTTCGGACCTCCTTCTTCTCCTTTCTCTTGTGCTCGACCTTGGAGCTTTGAGGAGCAAAGAAGTGCCTATCTTGGGGCTTGGGTGGTCGACCAACCTTACATGTGGTGTCTTTGAGATTGATCTCCTTCCTTGTTGTGATTCTTGGTGGTTTTCCTTCTTGGTAAGTGGTTCTATCTCCTTGATCACATTTTTC
Organism: Alisma plantago-aquatica; assembly: GCA_963693085.1. Taxonomy (NCBI): domain Eukaryota; kingdom Viridiplantae; phylum Streptophyta; class Magnoliopsida; order Alismatales; family Alismataceae; genus Alisma; species Alisma plantago-aquatica. The sequence continues at coordinate 1,432,583,577 of OY856411.1, forward strand.
TTGTGGAACCCTACCTTTCTTCTTCTCCTTTCTTAGACATAGACTATGGTTCTACAACGGTGGTCATATTGAGAGAAACTTCTCATCACAAGGGTCATAGACCATCTTTGACATAGTGGCACCCAAGTGAGAGGAAGGTTTCTTCTCTTTCTCCTTTCTTCTTCTTGATCAGCCTTGATATGTTGTTTTCTTCACCTTGAGCTATATCATGACATTGGTATGTTCTCTCCTTGTGATGTGACCTTGTGGCCAAAGGTTTGCTCTTGGTTGGAGTTTCTTCATTCCTCTTAGAGATAGAGATCTAGGAGCTTGGTTATCTACCTAAGGCGTGCCATATAACTCTCTACCTTCTTCCATTATAGCACTATAATCTTGGTTGCATGTTTTTGTTTCTACCTATATAATGATCTCAACATGCTAGATGTTGTTGTTATGGTTTAGGGTTTACACCTTGATGATAATCTTATGTGAATTTCTTATATTCCTAAACCCTAATCTTGGTACCCGATTTTGAGAAGGTTATGAGATACATGGTTTCCTCTTATCATTGATCAAGGTTTTCCATCAACATGCATGTGGTTCGAGTACCATGATGTAGCATGGAGTTTTGGTTCTATTTCGCATGTGTTGAACATGAGTTTTAATGGTGTTTTCTATGACACACGGTTTATGGTTTTTGTGTTCATCTTTATATGGAGATGTTTCCTTTGATGATGATGATTTTTCTTTGGTGATAACCTTCTCTTTTGATCATGGTTTATCTCTATTTTTAGGATGGATATGTGCCTTGGTGGTAGATTGACCTTAGTGGTTGCTACATCTTGTTTTAGTTTCGGTCGAGACACCTATGACCTTGAGTTTTGTTCGTGATGCTTTTCTTTATTTCAGTTGAAACACATGCCCTTTGTACCTTAGTTTGTCACTTCCTTATGTTGTGATGGTTGTATGCCTACTTTGAGTCGGATGGACGAGACTCCCCTCTTTGTTTCAATTGTGACATAAGTTTTTAGTTTTTTGGTTCCATGGTGAAGTGTAGTGGGTTGCTACAATTGAGATTTCTTTGTTGTGGTTGAAACCCTAACACTAATGGAGTGTGGTCGTGACACCTACAGGGTCGATACACATGTTTTAATTGATGTTTTGTTTCAGTCGAGACAGTTGTTTGATGGTTGGTTGAAACCCTTGTATGGGTGATGGGTTAGAAACATGCTGTCTTGGTGGGTCGTAAAACATGGTCACTACAAGTGGACCATGGTCTCTACCTTTCTCTCACCTAAAGTGGTTGATACATTTGGTTGAGTATGGATCCCAATGTTATGTGATAACCATTACACATTGATGTGAAGATGAGTGATAGTCGTAATCATTAATTCTTAACCCTAATGCACTCAATATATGTGGGAGGTGATGAACCCAAGGTTTGGTGATTAAATGATATAATGAAACCCTAATCAGCTATGCATGTGAATCTCTAACCTTAATCTAAGAGTATGTTATTCTTTTTGAACTTGCCTTGATGTATGTCATGTAATTATAATTTCTCTCTCCTACTTGTGTGGATCTAACCATGTAGGTTGAATGAGTATCATAGCTTGTAAATTTCTATGGTGATAATCATGTGACACAGATTGATGGCTATGAACCTTGATAAGGCCTGATGAGATGATAATGATGTGATAGGGTCTGATGACATGATAAAGGCTTAAAGCCTACTATGAAGTGTATCCTCCAATGATGCGATGAGGGATTGGTATCCCATGGCAATGTGATAATGATGGTAGCCATGCATGGCAGTGATATCATGAGATGATGAGATAATTTTATAATTCAAACATTTTACATTTAAGAAGATGTATTATTTCCTTATATTCATTGAGTTTGTTTAGGGTTTCTAAGTTGTAACTAGATTTATGCTAAAAGATACTCAATTGTCTTAATAATCAAGTAAAACCCTAGTCATGTAGTTGCCCTGTACCATAGAACCATCTTCAGCATCAGTATTAGTTGGATGGTGAAACAAGTAATTCCTACAGGAAACTCAGAGCCCATATTGTGGGCTCTGATCTCCAAAACCCGAGATAAACACGATTAAATTCAGCGGAAGCGATTCGATTAATAGCGGAATACTAAAAATCACGAGAAATTAAAACTTTTTGAGATAAGACATTGAAACCATAAAATTTCCTTTAAACTGTTTACATCACTGTTAAATTACTTCTTGAGTAATTCTACACAGCATGATACAAAATCTCAAGAGTCAAATCAAAATATCAGACCATTACTCCAAAGACCTGAGAGTACATAGAACACATAAGACTGACTATCTAACTACACAACTCAGCAGTCTGAATCTCCACCTGAGATTTACTGCTGCTCCTAATGCTGCTGCTGTTGATATTGGCCACCTGAAGATTGATTCCTTCATCCTCGACGACCACCTAAAACGTTGAAACCTACGGGGTGAGACAATTTTAAATAATTGTCCCAGCGAGAGTTATAACTCTCAGCCAGAAGCTTTATAATAGCAATCACTGATCAATATGAATAATAAAAGCTTTAAGGTAATCAACAGCAGATTGTTATCAATTAGAACAACAATATTTTGGGAATATGAAGAACATGTATACTAAACAATGTAACTTCAACCAATGCATCTCGTAGTTCAACCTAAGCAGATATGCTACGCGGTTGATTATGTTTTACAAACATCATTATGCCCTGCGGAGATGAGGTATACCGCTCATACTCCAACCGATCACTGTTAAGTCGCATTAGTATCATACCTAGGTCATCAAAAGAGCCAGATTCTTATGACCTCATCTTCCTCAGTCAGTATGAGGATCAACATGCAGGACATCTAGTGTCTCTACTACCATAGCTTACCAGGGTATTCTGGTACTTCGCTATTAGAGTCACAGTGGCATTCTGTACTCTCTTCGCCATCGAAAGATTTCTTGTTTATCTCTCATCGATGCGGTATAACAAATTTCCTCGGGAGATTAGTGTAACATCACCCCGACATAAACATATATTGAAGGATTGATAGACTAGATACATCTACATCAATTCCTACACTAGGATGTAAGGGCATTCACATCCATGTTCCCCACATACTAAAAAGTATGTGATCCAAGAGTTCCCTTAGGAAAACCTATTTCACCATCATTTAACTCCTGAAAATGATGGATCTATGATCAAGGCTCTACATGGTATGATTATACTTGATTAGTTAGGTACATTTCAGTATTCTTTAAACATCATACATGTTTTCAAACATTAATCATTAGCATAGCAGCTATGAAAGTAGAATACTAAATGTAACAAGTACAACTCACATCAATTATCATTTCTTAATCATCTCATCACAAGTCATCTGTCAAGCATGACCTTGATGATATTCATGGCTCTCACATCCCATTTAATCATATAAGATGCTACTAACAAGGCATCAGGATATTTCACTATTCATAAAGCTAAAGCATGCTTTCAATGAATATAGTATCATAATCCCTACCTGGATATGATCATCATCTCATGACAACCTGCATGGTTAATTTAACTGATAACAGTAAACAATTCATTATAGAAGTTATACTTTCAAACTCTTAGAAGAGTCAAGTCCCCCAATTTTCATCAATTAGGGTTTACTATTCCCATTACATGTCACCACCCTAGAATGAGGGTTTACTATTCACCTCATGGTGAATTGAACTTGCAACATCATCATATATGAGAAACATCATCATTAAAGCCCTCAGATAAAATTAAGATTCATTAATTATCATAATTAGGGTTTCTATGATCTCACATAGGTGGATCATACCCTAATCATGCACATTCATGTGTATTAAAGGTACTTTACTTGAGTTCCCATAAAAAAGGGGCACTTTCTCTCTCCTATGATACTTTCTCTCTCCTCTTACTAGTAGATGGTGATTATACCACTCCAAATTAGGTTAGGTCAAGTCCTCATTGGCTAACATAAGCCAAAACATCACTATCATATGATTAGGGTTTGTTTAGAACAAGGTATTACTCAATTGAACCCCTCAAGGGTATTTTGGTAATTTACCCCATTGATCACCATCATGGGTCAATTCATTAGTCACTTAGTCCCTTAATGTCCTAATTTACCATTAGGGTTTAGATTAATCCATCATTGAATCAATTACACCATTAAGTGATTAAGTACAAACAACCCTAAAAACCTCCAATTGGATTAGGGTTTAACCTTCAACCTTCAACCTTTATATTGGGTTTAACCTTCAACCTTCAACCTTCAGCCCATTTGATCCTTAGTTGACCTTGAACTCGTTTAATCACCAAACGACCTAGACCCCATTTGATCCTTAAATGGGTGTGAACCCGCTTAGGACCAAACGGGTGTGAACCCACTTGGGTCCAAACGGGTGTGAACCCGTTTGAGCCTAAACGAGTGTACACCCGTTTGGATCCAAACGAGAGTGAACCCGTTTGGGCTCAAATGAGTGTGCACTCGTTTGGACTCAAATGAGTGTGCACTCGTTTGGACTCAAACGAGTGTGCACTCGTTTGGACTCAAACGAGTGTGGACTCATTTGGGTCCAAACCGCATGGACATGAAGAGTGACTCAAAGGTTATTACTGAAATGTAATTTCTATGTTGAGGCCCTCATCTGGCCAAAGCCATGCTAACCACTTATAAATTGGGTCAATTAGGATGAGCCTCAATCAATTGGACTCCAATTTAACCCTCAATGGAAAGACAATTAGGGTTAAGACTAAATCAATTAGGGTTTCCAATCGGTTAATCACCAATGTTCAACAAGGTGAATCAAATCAAGGTTGAACCTATCAATTGACCTTCAATTGGGCCCAAACTTGGCCCAAATGGTCTTGGGATCGTTTGTATATCCTCCAAAAGGTCTTGAGACCGTTTTCCCAAGAATTCATCAAAATCCAAGTTGATTTGATAGGGTTTGAACTCTAATTAAGTTTCAAATCAGCAATTTTATCAATTGATCAATATGTTGTAATTGGACCTTCAATTGACCAACTTGCCCTAACCCTAGACCTCCAAACGGTCTTGCGTTGTCACTAAACGACCCTGAGACCTTTTGGTGAACCCCCCAAACGATCTTGAGGTCGTTTGGGCCCTTCAACCCAAAGTTCAACAAGATCTAATATTTAATTCAGCAATTTGTACTCGATTAGGGTTAGGGTGTTGAAGTGCCTTCAACTCTCAATTGGTTATGAATTAGGTTATGATTATTTGTAGGAATGAAATTCAATACATTATGGACAGACCCTCAAACGGTCATCCCTTGGTAAACCCTCTTAAATGACCTTGAGACCGTTTACCCAAAATGGTCTAATTAAACAGGTTTAAAAAATCAGGACTTAATTCAATTGGATTTGCTAATTGATTAGCCTATATCTCACGATTACTTTATAGTTAATCCCTCAAATTTGGTGGGTGATTAGCCTACATAATTGTGAACAAGATTCGCATATGGTCGTTGCTTGGTCAACTGGACAAAATGGTCTTGAAGACCGTTTTCCTCCATGCGACGCTGAACCCGTTTGCCCACCAAATGGTTGTGCAAACCGCATGGGCAATGGGTGGAGGTCGTTTGATAAAGTAGAAATTCGTGGATAAGCATAGGAAATAATGCCCTCATCTTCTAGCTCAAGAACAGCAGTAGTTTCTCATGGATTTGCTTGCAAGGATGCAAGGGAAGATAGGGAAGAAAAAGAGCTAGCAACTAAATGCATAGAAAGAAAGATATAACAAAGCTTAAGGTTTAGAGTTATAAAACCCGCCTTAAGATTGTTCCTTGAGCTCCAAGTTTCCAAGCTCCAAGTCTTTAATGGCGTCTTTGAGCTCCATAGGTCGGCCAAGGTGGATTCTCCAAGGAAAAGTTGAAAAGGAATGGCTAGAAAGATGAAGCTAGGTGAGCTAGCCATGAATTTGACCTTGAAAATGAGTTTCCTCCATGAATCCAATCTAGAAGATGGTGTTTTCTTACCTAGAATAGGTTGGTCACCCCCTTGAGATCTTGGTCTCCTTCCTTAGTTAGTCACAGCAAGAGAGGAATGAAGAATGAAAGGGAAACGTTCCCTTTGATTGCAAAGGAGAGGGTATAAGTACCTTTGGGTTACATTCAATCATAAGGACAACTTATTTCTTCTTTTCTCATCTAGGTCCCTCCTCCTCTCGAAGGCACGTACAAGAGTTATAATCTTATGCAAAGCTCACCAAAATTCAAGATCTAAGGGTAGAAAATCCAACATGCATACTAAGGTACATATATAAAAGGTCTCCTTACTCATACTAGGTGATTTAATCACAAAAATGTTCCTTATTATTTAATTATTGAAATGAAGTGCACTCTTCATCATTATTAGTCTAAAAGATGTCAAAAGTCATAAAAGATATTTTAGAAGATGAAATTTACAAGTTGCACCCCAAGTTTTGGGTAAATTGCATTTTACCCCAAAACCAGGGTTTCAAGCACAGGGATTGATTCCATAGCTGCACCTTGGTGCTCAAGCTTGGGAAATCCCTAAAATTTTATCATAATCATTCTCATGATGTCTCAACATCAGAGGAACATCTCAACATGTTAAATTTGCAAGTTAACCCCTCTTACTGGGTAATTTGCTCATAAGTCCCTGTATTACAAACAATACTACAATCATTGTTTAAAAAGGCAGAAATGGAAATATATGTTCCTTAGAGGCTTAATTACATGCCAGAAAATAATCATCAATATCTTAATTACATATTTAGGCAAAACACCTAGGGTTAACTCATAACCCAGGTCAGGGATATTACAAATTATCCACCCCTTACAAGGATTTCGTCCTCGAAATCGATAAAACATACTAGGAGAAAAGAGCAGGGTATTTCCTTATCATCTCATCCTCTAGTTCCCAAGTGTCTTCTTCGACACCACGGTGGTTCCAGAGGACTTTCACAAGGCTTATATCTTTCTTCTTTAGCTTTTTAATTATGTTATCAATGATTGATACAGGTCCTTCCTCATAGGTTACATCTTCATTCAATTCTACTTCCATAGGTTGTAGAAACTCGGTATCAGGGTGACATTTCCTCAGCATAGAAATGTGAAACACAGGGTGTAACTTCTGCAACTCTTGAGGTAGCTCTAGTTTATAGGCTACCTTTCCAACCCGTTCAATGATTGGATAGGGCCCTATAAATCTAGGAGCTAACTTTCCTTTCCTTCCAAAACGAAGGGCTCCTTTCCAAGGCGAGACCTTGAGGTACACTCTGTCTCCAACCTGGAACTCTAGAGGTCTACGCCATCTATCGGCATAAGATTTTTGCCTATCCTATGCAGTCTTAATCTGTTGTTGTATTACTTTAATCTTCTCTGTGGTTTTCTACACAAGAACAGGACCCAACAATTGATGTTCACCAGTTTCATACCAACACAAGGGTGATCTACAACGTCTACCATACAGAGCTTCATAGGGTGCCATATCAATACTATGTTGATAGCTATTGTTATAGGCAAACTCTATTAGGCTTAGGTGTAGATCCCAACTTCTGATAAACTGGAGGGCACATGCTCTCAGCAGATCTTCTAAGGTCTGTATAGTCCTTTCAGACTGTCCATCAGTTTGTGGATGAAAGGATGTACTAAACCTTAACTTGGTGCCTAAGGCTCTGTGCAACTGCTTCCAAAAACAACTTGTAAACTGGGGACCTCTGTCAGAAACTATAGTGATAGGAACTCTGTGCAAACGCACTATCTCTTGGACATACAACTGTGATAACTTTTCAGCAGAATATGTTGTTTTGACATGTAAGAAATGAGCTGTCTTTGTCAACCTATCAACTATTACCCAAATGGAATCATGTCCTTTGCTTGTCCTAGGTAGGCCAACAACAAAGTCCATGGTCACATGGTCCCACTTCCACTGTGGTATGGGTAAAGGTTGCATTGTTCCTGCAGGTTTCTGGTGTTCAGCCTTAACCTACTGACACACTGGACATTTCAGGACAAACTCAGCCACATCCTTCTTCATCCCGAGCCACCAATACATATCTTTCAAGTTTCGATACATCTTGGTACTCCCTGGATGCATAGCATACATTGAAGAATGAGCTTCCTCCAAGATTAACTTCCTCAGGTTATCCACATCAGGTACTATCATCCTCCCATGATAGCATGCCACTTGATCATCTGAGTCATGGAAATCATCTTGCTTCCCATTACCATACTCGGATCTGATCTGTTGCACTACAACATCCACTTGCTGTGCTTCCTTTATCTTCTCTCTTAGGGTAGGTTTTATGTGCATCTCAGCTAACAAACCGGCCAACAATGATACCTTCAACTGCACATTGTCTTGTCTTAAAGAGATAAGCATATCTCTTCTAGAACATACTTAGGAACTTAGCTGTGCTCTATCCATGGTTGATGTTGCTGATTTCCTACTCAAAGCATCTGCAACCACATTGGCCTTCCCTGGATGGTAATCAATTGTACAATCGTAGTCCTTGATTAACTCCATCCAGCGACGTTGCCTCATGTTAAGTTCATGCTGAGAGAAGATATACTTAAGGTTCTTGTGGTCTGTGAAGATCTGAAATGTCTCTCCATAGAGATAATCTCTCCAGATCTTCAAAGCGTGAACTACAGCAGCTAACTCCAGATCGTGTGTCAGATAATTCTCCTCGTGTTTCTTAATCTGTCGGGAAGCAAAAGAAATCACTTGTTTATCCTGCATCAACACACATCCGAGTCCATTCTTGGAGGCATCATAGAAAATTATGTATCCTTTGCCTTGCTCTGGTAGCACAAGAACAGGTTCACTTGTCAACCTCTCCTTCAGCAACTGAAAAGATTGCTGGCACTTATCACTCCAGACAAAAGGAATATCCTTCTGGGTTAACCTAGTCAAGGGTAGGGCTATAGAACTGAAATTCTTAATGAACCTTCGGTAGTAGCCAGCTAACCCTAGGAAACTTCAAATCTCCATCGGTGTTTTCAGTTGTTCCCACTGTAGAACAGATTCTACCTTATTAGGGTCAACACGAATACCCGAGGCAGATACCACATGGCCAAGAAAAGATACTTCTGGCAACCAAAACTCACACTTGCTAAACTTAGCATATAGCTTATGTTCTCTTAGCAAGGTTAGAGCCTGACGAAGGTGTTGTTCATGCTGCTGAGCATCTCTACTATAGATCAGAATGTCATCTATGAAGACAACAACGCACTGATCGAGGAAAGGTCGAAAAATTCTATTCATGAGTTCCATAAATGCAGCTGGCGCATTTGTTAGTCCAAACGACATAATTGTGAACTCATAGTGACCATACCTTGTTTTGAAAGCAGACTTGGATATGTCACTATCCTTAATACGGAGTTGATGATATCCAGACCTCAAGTCTATCTTTGAGAAGACGGTTGCACCACGCAACAGGTCAAAGAGATCAGCAATCCTCGGAAAAGGGTACTTATTCTTTATTGTTACTTTATTTAATTGTCTATAATCGATGCATAACCGCATTGATCCGTCTTTATTTTTAACAAACAAAATCGTAGCACCCCAAGGTGATACTTGGTCGGATAAAACCCTTTTCAAGAAACTCCTGAAGTTGTTTCTTGAGTTCTGCCATTTCAGTAGGCGCCATCCTATACGGTGTCTGGGCTATAGGTTTTGTATCTGGGACTAAATTGATTTCAAAATCAATTTCCCGAGGTGGTGGCACGCCTGGAAGTTTTTCAGGAAATACATCTTCAAATTCCCTGACTATAGGAACTTCATCAGGGTTAGGACTTTCCATGGTAGTATCAACTACATGGGCCAAGAATGCATAACATCCTTGTCTCATCAGCTTATAAGCAACCATAGCTGATACAAGACAGGTGGGTAGAATCTCTCTTTCTCCTTGAAAGATCCATGTGTTGCTTTCATCAGCAAACACAGCCTGCTTGGATTCACAATCCAAGAAACCCTATACCTTTTTAAGGTATCCATCCCAAGGATTATATCAAATCCTTGCATCTCAAGTGGTATAAGATCCACTTGAATGCGATGATCAGAAAAGAAGAGGTTATAGGGAGAGCATACCTCCTGTAACACAGTAGACCCTCTCATCGGAGTCTCAAGAAACAAACTATCTGCCCTATGACTGACTATCATATTGCAATTATGAATCACCCTTCGAGTGATAAAGGAGTGTGTAGCACCCGGGTCAATCAAAACAGATACAACATAGGATTTAGACATATCATAATATAAAAGTTCCATCTGACCTGCCACAACCCGTGGATTGACCACTGCATCAGGTGGGTTCATAGCATAGAACCTAGTTGTCGCCTGAGGTTGAGTTGGTGCTGACGATCTAGCCTGATATGCTTGTCCACGTCCTCTAGCTGCTCCTTGAGACTGCCTTCTCTGTGATCCCTATTGATTCTGTCTCTGGGGCTGTGTCACACTGACAGGCCTAGACCTACAGTCCTTCATCAAGTGTCCCACGTTCCCACAGTTGTAGCAGCTTCTTTCTAGTTGTTGTGGTCTTGGTGGTCCTGTGACTGACATTGATGCAGAACTGCGAGTCTCTTGTAGCGGTAAACTCCGTCCTCTACCTCTAATTGGTGACCACTGAGTCTGAAAACTAGATCTGGGTGGTGGAGATGTAGGTGCAGAGAATCTAGGCTTCTTAAAGTCCCTAGATGAAGAACCCTGGAACTGCGGATATCTCTTACGGGTTTGCCTCTTCTCAACTACGGATTTCTCTATCATTCGGACTGACTCAACGAAGGCAGCAAACCTCTCCCGATTCTCTAGAGCAGACACGGGGGTAGTCAAGTCGGTGTTTAAACCCTTCTCGAACCTTCTAATCCTTTCTTCTTCTGTGGCAGCCATGTGCGGACAGAAGCGTAGCAACTCCATGAACTTAGCTTCGTACTCGCTAGCGTTCATCATGCCTTGCCTTAATCTCTCAAACTGAGAGATCTTCTCGTCCAGGAATGTCTTTGGAAAGTACCTGTTGACAAATCCCTAACGAAAAACTTCCCACGGGATCTCCACTCCAGGCCTCTTCTGCTCTTCCATGGTCCACCAGTGACCAACACTTCCTTTTAGAAGATAGACAACATGTCTAACCTTCTCAGCTTTCGGGATATTCAAGATTCTGAAAGCTTTCTCCAACTCGATTAACCACAGATCGGCATCTGCGGGGTCAGCTATCCCAAAGTACTCGGTTGCTCTGATGCGACGAAGTCGCTCGGACGTCTTACCGATACCTTTTCCTTCAGGCTTGGTAGGTGCCCTAGGTGCAGGCATGGGCATCCTGTCGTTGATATGTGTCATGGCAGTCATAAACTGCCCGAACATTGTCTGAACTACTGGGTTACCCATGTCAGCTGGGTCAAACTGAGGTGGCTCCCTGGGTGGCTCAGGTACAAGCTGTTCTATATCTGGGTTCCTTGCACCTCCTTAGGGTGCAGCGACGCTACTTTCCGCCACGTACTCCTCATGTGGTTCAGACATCCTTAACAATCTTCTTCTCTTGAGGAGCAGAAGACTCTATTAGATACGAAAGGAACACTAAGATTAGACTCGACATCCTAAGTCCTATGTCTCTGTAGACTCAGCGAACCTAGAGCTTTGATACCACTTAATTGTGGGCTCTGATCTCCAAAACCCGAGATAAACATGATTAAATTCAGCGGAAGCGATTCGATTAACAGCGGAATACTAAAAATCACGAGAAATTAAAACTTTTTGAGATAAGACATTGAAACCATAAAATTTCCTTTATAAAAGGAGATAAACTGTTTACATCTCTGTTAAATTACTTCTTGAGTAATTATACACAGCATGAGACAAAATCTCAAGAGTCAAATCAAAATCTCATACCATAACTCCAAGGACCTGAGAGTACAGAGAACACATAAGACTGACTATCTAACTACACAACTCAGCAGTCTGAATCTCCACCTGAGATTTACTGCAGCTCCTGATGCTGCTACTGCTGCTGCTGATATTGGCCACCTGAAGATTGATTCCTTCGTCCTCGACGACCACCTAAAATGTTGAAACCTACGGGGTGAGACAATTTTAAATAATTGTCCCAGCGAGAGTTATAACTCTCAGCCAGAAGCTTTATTAAAGCAATCACTGATCAATATGAATAATAAAAGCTTTAAGGTAATCAACAGCAGATTGTTATCAATTAGAACAACAATATTTAAGGAATATGAAGAACATGTATACTAAACAATGTAACTTCAACCAATGCATCTCGTAGTTCAACCTAAGCAGATATGTTGCGTGGTTGATTATGTATTACAAACATCATTATGCCCTGCGGAGATGAGGTATACCGCTCATACTCCAACTGATCACTGTTAAGTCGCATCAGTATCATACCTAGGTCATCAAAATAGTCGGATTCTTATGACCTCATCTTCCTCAGTCAGTATGAGGATCAACATGCAGGACATCTAGTGTCTCTGCTACCATAGCTTACCAGGGTATTCTGGTACTTCGCTATTAGAGTCACAGTGGCATTCTGTACTCTCTTCGTCGTCGAAAGATTTCTTATTTATCTCTCATCCATGCGGTATAACAGATTTCCTCGGGAGATTAGTGTAACATCACCCCGACATAAACATATAGTGAAGGATTGATAGACTAGATACATCTACATCAATTCCTACACTAGGATGTAAGGGCATTCACATCCATGTTCCCCACATACTCAAAAGTATGTGATCCAGGAGTTCACTTAGGAAAACCTATTTCACCATCATTTAACTCCTGACAATGATGGATCTATGATCAGGGCTCTACATGGTATGATTATACTTGATTAGTTAGGTACATTTCAATATTCTTTTAACATCATACATGTTTTCAAACATTAATCATTAGCATAGCAGCTATGAAAGTAGAATACTAAATGTAACAAGTACAACTCACATCAATTATCATTTCTCAATCATCTCATCACAAGTCATCTATCAAGCATGACCTTGATGATATTCATGGCTCTCACAGCCCATTTAATCATATAAGATGCTACTAACAAGGAATCAAGATATTTCACTATTCATAAAGCTAAAGCATGCTTTCAATGAATATAGTATCATAATCCCTACCTGGATATGATCACCATCTCATGACAACCTGCATGGTTAATTTAACTGATAACAGTAAACAATTCATTATAGAAGTTATACTTTCAAACTCTTAGAAGAGTCAAGTCCCCCAATTTTCATCAATTAGGGTTTACTATTTCCATTACATGTCACCACCCTAGAATTAGGGTTTACTATTCACCTCATGGTGAATTGAACTTACAACATCATCATATATGAGAAACATCATCATTAAAGCCCTCAGATAAGATTAAGATTCATCGATTATCATAATTAGGGTTTCTATGATCTCACATAGGTGGATCATACCCTAATCATGCACATTCATGTGTATTGAAGGTACTTAACTTGAGTTCCCATAAAAAAGGGGCACTTTCTCTCTCCTATGATACTTTCTCTCTCCTCTTACTAGTAGATTGTGATTACACCACTCCAAATTAGGTTAGGTCAAGTCCTCATTGGCTAACATAAGCCAAAACATCACTATCATATGATTAGAGTTTGTTTAGAACAAGGTATTACTCAATTGAACCCCTCAAGGGTATTTTGGTAATTTACCCCATTGATCACCATCATGGGTCAATTCATTAGTCACTTAGTCCCTTAATGTCCTAAGTTACCATTAGGGTTTAGATCAATTCATCATTGAATCAATTACACCATTAAGTGATTAAGTACAAACAACCCTAGAAACCTCCAATTGGATTAGGGTTTAACCTTCAACCTTTGGATTAGGGTTTAACCTTCAACCTTCAACCCATTTGATCCTTAGTTGACCTTGAACTCGTTTAATCACCAAATGACCTAGACCCCATTTGAGCCTTAAATGGGTGTGAACCCACTTAGGACCAAACGGGTGTGAACCCACTTGGGTCCAAACGGGTGTGAACCCGTTTGAGCCTAAACGAGTGTACACCTGTTTGGATCCAAATGAGTGTGAACCCGTTTGGTCTCAAACGAGTGTGCACTCATTTGGACTCAAACGAGTGTGCACTCGTTTGGACTCAAACGAGTGTGGACTCATTTGGGTCCAAACCGCATGGACATGAAGAGTGACTCAAAGGTTATTAATGAAATGTAATTTCTATGTTGAGGCCCTCATCTGGCCAAAGCCATGCTAACCACTTATAAATTTGGTCAATTAGGATGAGCCTCAATCAATTGGACTCCAATTTAACCCTCAATGGAAAGCTAATTAGGGTTAAGTCTAATTCAATTAGGGTTTCCAATCGGTTAATCACCAATGTTCAACAAGGTGAATCAAATCAAGGTCGAACCTATCAATTGACCTTCAATTGGGCCCAAACATGTCCCAAACGGTCTTGGGATCATTTTGATATCCTCCAAACGGTGTTGAGACCGTTTGCCCAAGAATTCATCAAAATCCAAGTTGATTTGATAGGGGTTGAACTCTAATTAAGTTTCAAATCAGCAATTTTATCAATTGATCAATATGTTGTAATTAGACCTTCAATTGACTAAATTGCCCTAACCCTAGACCTCCAAACGGTCTTGGGTTGTCCCTAAACGACCCTGAGACCGTTTGGTGAACCCCCCAAACGATCTTGAGGTCGTTTGGGCCCTTCAACCCAAAGTTCAACAATATCTAATATTTAATTCAGCAATTTGTACCCAATTAGGGTTAGGGTGTTGAAGTGCCTTCAACTCTCAATTAGTTATGAATTAGGTTATGATTATTTGTAGGAATGAAATTCAATACATTATGGACAGACCCTCAAATGGTCATCCCTTGGTCAACCCTCTTCAACGACCTTGAGATCGTTTACCCAAAATGGTCTAATTAAACATGTTTAAAACATCAGGACTTAATTCAATTGGATTTGCTAATTGATTAGCCTATATCTCACGATTCCTTTGGAGTTAATCCCTCAAATTTGGTGGGTGATTAGCCTACATAATTTTGAACAAGATTCTCATACGGTCGTCACTTTTTCAACTGGACCAAACGGTCTTGAAGACCATTTGCCTCCATGCGACCCTGAACCCGTTTGTCCACCAAACGGTTGTGCAAACCGCATGGGCAATGGGTGGATGTCGTTTGATAAAGTAGAAATTCGTGGATAAGCATAGGAAATAACGCCCTCATCTTCTAGCTCAAGAACATAAGTAGTTTCTCATGGATTTTCTTGCAAGGATGCAAGGGAAGATAGGGAATAAAAAGAGCTAGCAACTAAATGCATAGAAAGAAAGATATAACAAAGCTTAAGGTTTAGAGTTATAAAACCCGCCTAAAGATTGTTCCTTGAGCTCCAAGCTTCCAAGCTCCAAGCCTTTAATGGCGTCTTTGAGATCCACAGGTCGGCCAAGGTGGATTCTCCAAGGAAAAGTTGAAAAGGAATGGCTAGAAAGATGAAGCTAGGTGAGCTAGCCAATGAATTTGACCTTGAAAATGAGTTTCCTCCATGAATCCAAGCTAGAAGATGGTGTTTTCTTACCTAGAACAGGTTGGTCGCCCCCTTGAGATCCTTGTCTCCTTCCTTAGTCGGTCACAGCAAGAGAGGAATGAAGAATGAAAGGGAAACATTCCCTTTGATTGCAAGGGAGAGGGTATAAGTACCTTTGGTTTAAATTCAATCATAAGGACAACTTATTTCTTCTTTTCTCATCTAGGTCCCTCCTCCTCTCTAAGGAACGTACAAGAGTGATAATCTTATGAAAATCTCACCAAAATTCAAGATCTAAGGGTAGAAAATCCAACATGCATACTAAGGTACATATATAAAAGGTCTCCTTACTCATACTAGGTGATTTAATCACAAAAATGTTCCTTATTATTTAATTATTGAAATGAAGTGCACTCTTCATCATTATTAGTCTAAAAGATTTAAAAAGTCATAAAAGATATTTTAGAAGATTAAATTTACAAGTTGCACCCCAAGTTTTGGGTAAATTGCATTTTACCCCAAAACCAGGGTTTCAAGCATAGGGATTGCTTCCACAGCTGCACCTTGGTGCTCAAGCTTGGGAAATCCATCAAATTTTATCATAATCATTCTCATGATGTCTCAACATCAGAGGAACATCTCAACATGTGAAATTTGCAAGTTAACCCCTCTTACTGGGTAATTTGCACATAAGTCCATGTATTACAAACAATACTACAATCATTGTTTAAAAAGGCAGAAATGGAAATATATGTTCCTTAGAGGCTTAATTACATGCCAGAAAATAATCATCAGTATCTTAATTACATATTTAGGCAAAACACCTAGGGTTAACTCATAACCCAGGTCAGGGATGTTACACATATTATTGAATATGTGGGGTGCAAGTGGAGGCATCTCCTTGTATTCTTACTACACTGGGATGGCTGAAGTCATACCCTGGTAGGAGAACGATCGAGACCATATCTCCGATGATGTGATTCACTATATGTGATGTGTTTACTAGGATGACTGAGGTCATAACCTAGAAGGAGAATAGTTGTGGTCGTATCTCAATTCACTAGCATTGTGACCTATATACCAAGGCGAGCTAGGTTGTTTTGTAGTTGGACTTGATATGTCACTACAATAAACTCAGACTAACCGAGGGTGTGGAGAGATCATGTATTCTAACTATTCCATTGATCTTATATGGGTAGTGTTCAGCTGGTTTATGAGTGGTATACCTCATCTCCTCAGGGCATAATAAACAATGTAGTTCAACATGTAGTATTTTCTTAGGATGACATACTTCTCACATTGGTTGATGCTTTGCCTTATCTTTGAATTGATTTCTTGAATTATAAGGTGGTAATAGAAATAAACTATTATACAAGTTATTCACATTCCTTCTTAGAATTTTAATTGATCTACTGCTTAGTGGGAACTTCTTTATTTGCTTAACATGTGTTATCATGCTAATACATATCATTTAGCTAAATCTACTCATCCTAATAATATTGAAGTTTATTTGCTTTAATATACATGTGCTTTTAATAAACGTTGGCGGAGAGTTATATCTCTTGCTGGGACATTTGGTCTCACCTTGTGGGTTTCCACATCTTTTAGGTGGTCAATCATGAGGAGGTAGAGGTCATGTTGTTGAGGCCGAGCAGCAAGAGGAGCAATAGTCATGTCAAGTTTAGATACGCTACTTGTGTTTTGTAGTAAAATCCTATATGTCATCCCTATACTCCCAGGACCATGGGGAGGTTTTCTAGTTTGTATATCGAGATGATGCTTTGTCTCTATGCCTTTGTTGTACAAATATGGCATGTATGTATATAAACAGGTCATCACATGTAATATGATGTGGTCAGTGAGCCAGTGAACTATGTGATGTAATAATCTTTTGGTAGGATATATATATATATATATATATATAGAGAGAGAGAGAGAGAGGGAGGGAGGGAGAGAGAGACATATATATATGATATAGGTGGCTTTGTGGACCCTGACATGATATGTTTCCACTTGAGGTGGATGTATGATATTGGTGTTAATTTACCATGCTTTATGATAATCTAGATGTTATTGATAATTCTGCACTTTTTTTTGAGTAATCTCATTTTGTGGCATTAGGGCATCATAGGAAGACCAGATGGAACTAACTATATGCATAAGAGGCATAGTCAACAATATGGTAGGGCTAATAGGTAGGATAAGTATGGGTGCATGACAATTTGATGTAAGTCATTATCCGAACAAGGTCATGGTGGATGTGATCCTAGACCAGTAGGTTGTATGCCTGTTAGAGCATTATGTCCCATGAGGGTTTCATTTGACATTGAAAATGCAACACGGTCTAAGAGGAGTTTGGGTAGATGTCAAAGCAGCATGGGTAGAGGAGGTGGGGTGAAAGGATTTCTTGACTGTAGTGTCACTAATGTAAACTCCTTTCCTACTGGCTTTGTAGACAATATCCTTGAAAAGGGATTGACCGGTGTGATATTAAAAAACACCACTAATTAGGTTAGGCTAGGGAGGGTGGGAGTCTATAGTTCTCTTCTATGTGTCAAAGCAAGTCACATGGTGGAAAGATGTAACTTTCCCATTTGACAAGAATATTCTTAATAAGACAATGCATGATCACAACTTAGTTCAATGCAATATTCATTTGATTCTTTAGGTAGGCAAATTTTCTTAGTTGCATCTAAATACAAATCTTAGATTGATTATGTGCACAAATCCTGGTCAAAGACATTTGCATGCTTCTAGGTACTTAATCTCATTAAGATCACCTAGTTATGTCTGACCCAAAAGCCAACATGATAGTAATGCACCCTGCTTTGACATGCCCACTGTTAGCTGTGTGTGCAAGTTTTAAATTTATAAACCCAAACACTACCCCACAAGTATACATGTGTGTATAGTATTATCAAGATTGTTCGAGGAGAAAGGGTTCATTAGGCGTAAGAGTAATGAACTTCAACAATCTAGACCTTTTTAAATAGAGAGGTTTCGTTAAGTTAACTAAGAAATTAAAAGAAAATGAACTAAAATAGAAATCACTTGTATTAAGGATCAAATTGGGTTAGGAATTCTTGAGTATAGGGTTTCACATCCACGTCATAACATGAAGAACAAAAAAGATCAAGAACACTAGTATAACACAAGGGAGGTTTGTATCCTGCACCCACCTCTTGTAAGTGTAGAACAATCCTAACTTTGTATACCACTCCCATGGATATACTTAGTTTCAGACTACAAATATTTGTTCCCCAACACATCCTAGTCACTGTCATGGTCAAGGTAGTGCAACTAAGGTACATCTCCTTACTCCTATGAACATCTTCCCATTATACAAAGAACATAAATCATACACATGAAGTGGCCATCAAAGCATTTAAGAGAAATCAACACCGATGAACCTTAGAACAATGAAACAACTATAATTATATATGAAATTCATGTTCAACATAGTTATGACATGGGAGTTACTCCCCCATGCCTAATAAATATAGATCTACTCGTCCATGGCTATAGAAAGTAGATACACACAATAGAGAATTGGGATAGACATCATAATAGAAGGAAATAAACTTGGATGTCTGTGAAAGATGTAAGATAGAGTTGGAAATCCTATCAAGGAGTCATAAATTCGTCCTTATTACTGGAAACTCTCTAGAATTCTTCACATTGGAGTAGAGAGAAGAGGAAGACATAGATTTCTACTGCAATTGTTGGAGAAGAAGGAAGAAGAAGAATTTTTCCTCTTGGCAAACCATCTTTTCTCCCCTTGGATGCCTACAACATCTCCTCCATGTTCCTTTCTCAAGTCCCCCTCTAAATGGTCCAAAATATGTCATGGTAATTATCCCAAGATGGCTTGGCATCATATATATAAGTGTGAGGTAGTTAAATTCATGTTTGAGTAAAATATTTAGGTCAAATGGCTTGTTGGATGGCCAACACGACATGTTTGATGCGATAATTGAAGCCTGATCCAAGTTTTGGAAAGTCACATGACATGTCTTAATTTAGACATAATGTGTTGCTACAATTCAAGGAGTTCTGGATCCAAATTTTGGACTGGGACACAACGTGTCTAAAATTAGACATGACGTGTTGTTGCAATTCAAGGAGTTCTGGATCTAAGTTCTGAATTCGGACATGGTGTGTCTAAAATAAGAGACATGTCTTTTTCTGGACACGGCGTGTCTATGACAGTTTCAACAACATTGATTATCTGAATATTTGCATGATTGGGGAATGTGTTCATGGGTGATATGATGTTGTTGTTTCCCCATTTTGATGCCAAAATGTGGTACCTACAATCCAAACCATAGAGCAAGTAAGGATAACAATAAAGTGGAAAAAGCTAGCATGATTAAGGTTGATTATTGGGTGAAATTGACTTAGAAATGCAACTAAAAGTGGCCCAAAATATGATATAATATACACACATCACCCACATAACCACCATCACACTTACACGAGATGGATAGTACACCACACTTTGGCGTAACTTATGCTTAGTTGATCAAGTTTTTCATGTGTGTTGCTTATGGAAAACATCTAAAACTTAATATGTTTGATTGTGGGATTTTATATTTATATAATTATATATATACATATCCAATGACAGATATTATAACATCCCAAAATTTCAAGAGTAATTTAAAACTTAAAATGTATTTTTTTCTTAAATAGGAATAGTTGAGGTTCTAATGGAAAAAGAACATGAAATGAATTTTCTTGAAAGATAATGAAATAAGAAAATAAATTGAGACTTAAAAATAGACTTTTCCTTTCATATGTGCACTAAGTGTTACACGTAACTCAAAAGCATAAATGTTGGCTTTCATTTTCTCTCTCCTATTTTTAAAAAAATATTTAAATGAGATTAAAGATAATAGCAAGGGTCATTGAATTCGAAATTTAGGATTTGATGCATTGAATGAGTAGTATTATTTTCTTTTGAGAACTTTTAAGGTAAGACAAATCATTAATATCTTGGTTTCTCTTTCCTCCTCTATGACTTTTTCAAAAAAGAATAATAAATGGTC
The DNA here is from genome assembly GCA_963693085.1 of Alisma plantago-aquatica. NCBI lineage: Eukaryota > Viridiplantae > Streptophyta > Magnoliopsida > Alismatales > Alismataceae > Alisma > Alisma plantago-aquatica. Next base: position 1,432,604,157 of record OY856411.1, read on the forward strand.
CATAGGCATCAATTGCAAAAGTTATGAGATGAGATACTCCCTTGGATCATAGTAAATATTTACTTTTACATCTTGATAATTACTAGTTAAAGAAATAAAGTAATTTTCAAACAAATGAAGAATTGGAAATTCAATAAGAACCATGGATAAATCTCTACAAAAGATATGTTGGAGGAAACAAATGGAGATAATTTGATCCTAATTGCACCCAAAGTAAGGAATACACCTAAATAGGATTGATTATCAAGTTTCCATTGAAAAGAAGTTAGTTAATGCCTTAAATGAATCAAATAAATAAATTACTTAAGGGGCAAGTAAAGGATATCTAACTTTTGTATTTTGGCCCCAAATCTAGCCCACACATAGATTTAAATATTAAAAGTTTTCCTTTAAGATTTGGGACCAATCAGAATTAAGGAGAAAGAGTTATGAATAAATTAGGATTTCCTAATGTGGAAGGGTTATGGAAAATACATGTAATTTGTCACATTTTATTTCGGAATAGGAAACCTTGGCACATCCAGTTAATGTGTCATGTGTGTTGTTGGACCGTCAAATTTAAGATCCGACGATGCCTGGATCATCTCCTACCGCGGTGGGTTTTGGAAACCAGTAATAGTAAATCGTTAAATCCTCTCATGTTTCACTCTCTCTCCATTTCATGTGCACGCCTAAAAATAATCTCGATGGATTCATGAGGAGGTTCCGCACTAGACCATCCTAGGTTCTAACCCCTTTGGTGGACTACAAAAACTTTCCCCAATTGCTAGGTTAGTCGCCGACTACCCCCTCCATAGCCCAAGGCTTATATAAAGAGGTAAACACCCCTGAGAGGATAGTTTTGGATCCCAAAGTTTCGTATTGAGTCTCAAGTCCTTTCCCCACCTCCAATTCATAAGCCAGGCCATACAATTCTTCTCTCTTCCTATCTGTACCCCGCCAATGAACCTATTTTCCGTTCTCTCAGCCTCGACCGTCATAGAGCAATTGGACACTGCTAACGTGTTCGACCGAAGGAGGAGTAGAACCCCACATAGTCGCTTGATGCTTAGGAACCCCAGAGCTTAGAGTCAACTACCATGGTTGAGCGCATCTGGTTTCTGCTTGTTAAGAAGGAAACGAGCCGAGCTAGAACGAGATCTCAGGCAAAAAGACCAGCTTGCCCGGATTTCCCTTCATACGAGTAAGTGCTTTGTAGTCTTTTTACTTCTTCCTTGCCCTAACCCAGGAAGCTACACACGGGCTTGGGTGCTGATGTGGCTTGAGCCCATTCACTCTGCCCCGACCCCATGGCACGGCCAGTGGCCTGGTCAGTCGTTGAAGTGGTGGCCTATGATTGGCCAGTTAAGTTAAATTTTGAGAAAAAAATATAGGAATTAGTTGGTAAGTCAGATGGAGATGATCTATATATGAAAGTTGATTAAAAGAACACAAGGAATCTATTAAAAATAGTTTCATATCCTAATTCCCATCCTAACTTGAAAATATGTTAATATGTTATCTTTATGTGATTTCATATGTGAAAAACCCTAATTTAATAAGATTAATGAAATTGATGATCATAACATGTTTAATTGGACTCAATAGGTAAAGTCTAACAATTTTGGATAAGAAGATCATCTTGGATGTAATTCAAGATTAAGAATCCATATGTTACCAAAATTAGGGTTTAGATAGTTTAAGATGGTAATTGATAAAGTATAATTATTACAGGACATTAGGGTTTCTACAAATCTTAGGAGATCTAGGATTGACTCAGGATAAAAGAAACCAAGTTAGGATTTTCTTTGCTCTAGGTAATTGGGTCAAGCCACTATACATATGTACTTTGATTGAATTTTTTTCTATGTATGACGAGGAATTCTTCTTTCAATTTCAAGCTCAATGCTCAAATCATGTTCATCCTATGAATTGCATGACAATTGCTATATTTTAGGTCTTATGGTTGTTATTTTGATTAAGATTATGGATTATGATTAATGATCAATGATTAATGGATTTAAAGTTTGAGTTGAAATAGGGAGAAATCCCATTATGTTAAGATTCAAGTTCAAGATTTAAGTTCATGTTTATTGTAATGTTGATGTTAAGATAAATGGAATTGAATTAGTTTTATATGCTTCTCGAATCATGTAACTCAAGGGGTCATTATGGGAATTCGTGCCAATTATGGAATTTTATAGCCAAATCATGGGCATTTGTGTCGTTATGGGCTTTCCTAGCATTATGGGCTTTCCTAGCAATCACGTGCTCTTAAGTGGGCGTCATAGAGAGATGCATATATTAATTGTTCAATTCTTCATGTTATAAGATTCATGTCATCAAGAATGCTCAAGTTAAATTGAAGTTAAGGTTTTATTTCAAGTCAAGTATACATGCTTATTATCAATTCTTATAAAATGTATAGTGCCACTTACTAATGTGTGTCTTTGTTTTCACGTGGCTGTGGGACAAGATGTCCCTTCATCAAGGAGCAAAGGTATTTGAAGTGAGTGCTTCAAAGTATAATATCTCAGGACTTAGGTTGGTGGGGTGCCATCTACACCTTAGAAGATCCATTATCAAGTTTTTAAAGAAGATTTATGCCATAGATTTGATCTACGTGTCATGTATTAGGTTTTGTTCAAGGATGATATAGTTTATATTATAAGTTATGTCTTTCAAAGAACAATGTATGAATCAAGATTTCCAATAAATGCACGGTGTTTCATTTATGTTATTTCTATGCTTAGCATGTTTTGTAATGTTCATCGAAGCCAAGTGACACATGTTATGACAACATAGGGTATGCTTTGGTTGTCATATATGTGCTTGGATGGGCGTTGCAATATGGTATCATAGCAACGAGTAGATGGCCACTAAGCTAAAGATTCATATGTTCTAACCCTAGGTATAGAAGTAGGTGAAAGATATTAGAAACCAATGTAGAGGTCTAGTTAGGATACATCGGTTAGGATAAGGATTAGTGTTATGTGCCTAGACAGTTTTGGACTTTCATGTTAACTCTAGAATTGTGTATAGCATACTCTCTATTTTTCCCACGTGTTTTTGGTATGGGACACAGGCTCATGGGGTTTTATAGAGAGAATGTTATATGCATAATCATACTTGTCTTATCCTTTCAAGTGCATGTGGTATGGGACATGTGCATGCGAGAGGTACTAAGATAAGTGTGATAAATATTATCACCTTTGCATATATGAGCGACCGACATGTATCCAGAGGCAACAAATAAAATAAGAGTTGGCATTAAAAGTTTGAGACCTACAGTCACCTAAATCTAGTCAAACACATAGTAAGACCAAGCATGCATACAAAGAGTAGACATTTGATAAGCAAGGAAGATCCAGGGTAAAATCATAACCCCTATGAATGATTATCTGAAATGAATTATCCACATGATGGTTTTAATAATGAGGTCTAGATATTGTTTTACCATGAGAATGAGACATTAAGATGATATTAGAAATTAGTGTACATAGAATATGTAAAACCCTAAGGTGGGTAGTAAGTGAAAATTTTGAGCACAAAATTTATGTAAGGTGGGTAGAATTGTAACAACCCAAAATTTCAAGAGTAATTTAAAACTTCAAATGTAGTTTTTTTAAATAGAAATAGTTGAGGGTTTTAATGCAAAAAAAATGAAATGAAATTTCTTAAAAGATAATTAAATAAGAAAACAAATTGGGACTTAAAAATAGACTTTTTCTTTCATATGTGCATTAAGTGTCACACTTAACTCAAAAGTATAAATGTTTACTTTCTTTTTCTCTCTCCTTTTTAAAAAAATATTTAAAAGAGATAAAAGATAATAGCAAGGGGAAGGTAATTCGAAATTTAGGATTTGATGATTGAATAAGAAGTATTATTTTCTTTTGAGAACTTTTAAGGTAAGAAAAAACATTAATATCAGGGTTTCTCATTCCTCCTCTTTGGTTTTTCAAAAAAGAATAATAAATGGTATCTAGGCACCAATTTTGAAAGTTATGGGATGAGATACTCCCTTGGATAATAATAAATATTTCCTTTTTCTTCTGAATAATTACTAGTGAATGAAATAAAGGAATTTGCAAAAATAATGAAGAATTGGTAATTGAATAAGATTTTTGGAGAAATCTCTACAAAAGATATGTTGGGGGCAACCAATGGGCATAATTTGATCCAAAATTTCACCCAAAGGAAGGAATACACCTAAATAGGATTGATTATCAAGTCTGACAACCTCAATTTTTGCTCTCCTCTATTGTACTCCTTCTCTCTCATAAAGTCTCTCTTACTCAATTTAATTTTAAATTCATAATTGGATAGTCATGTGTTTCTGTTTTGGCCACTACCATGGTCAATTTGACAATGCGTAACTTTAACTGGAGTTTTGAACTAAGAACCTTCCTCTTTTTATATCACCAACTTGCAATCAAAATTTGAACTACTTCTATTAACTCTCCTTGATACGAGTTTTTGTTTCATGTTCTAGAGGATCCGAATACAAGACCAACGGCCCAAAAATCACCTAAATCGGAGTTATAAATCACTAGATATGGTTATTTGAAATTGAGTCTTCAGGATGTGAGCCCCACCACCATATATGGCAATGGGGGTGAGGGATGAAGTGCCCTGTTATAAACCCCCAAACTAACCCTAGTACCTCCTCTTATTTCTCTTGGCTTTGTTTCCACGCACTACTACAAAAATTGCATTCAACGTCGCTTTTATGGGCATCGGTTATTTATAAAAATCGACGCTTAAAGGATTCAACGTCGGTTATTAAGAAAAACCAATCTCTGTATTCGAAGACAAGCCAGACACAGGTATCACTTTGTATTTAGTGTCGGCTGACTAAAAAAACCGATGCCTAAAATAGCCCGCGAAATCCAATTTTTGGGCGAAAAAAATTACCCCCAAAGTGTTACATACATCGTCAGTTATTTACCTAATAACCGACGCCTAAAGATGATAAAATTTGTTTGAAAAGTTCCGAAGTCGGCGTCGTTTTTCTGTTAATTACCGACGCTGATAAGTGTACCCACAAAAAAATTTGGTTAAAGATTGTCTTGTTGGACGTAGGTTTTTAAGTAACAACCGACGTCGAAGAGTTTAGGTGTCGTTTTTTTTAAAACCGACGCCGTTTTTCAGCTTAATAGACCCACGAACAGCAATTGTTCCCCTTTCTTCTATTTGATCGCGAAGCCTTTCTCTGCTCTTGGTGCGTCACCACCAGCCTTCCCGCTGCTGCTCGTCGATGTCGCTACTTCTCGCTCACCGTCGACGCTGCCTGCTTCTTGCTCACCGTCGACGCTGATGTTGCTCGCTCGCTCACCGCTGACACTGCCTGCTTCTCTTGCTATGTCGCCTGCTAGTCACCGCCCCCTGCTGGTCGCCGCCTGTTGGTCCACTCTGCTCTCCACCGCTGCATTTTCATCTGCTTCCACTAGCAGCGGCACAGGTAAACTTGATATTTCGTCTGCTTCCACTAGCTGCGTCGCCGCTGCCTCCTGCTTCCACTAGCTGCCGCCTTTTCATCCTACCCTCCTCCCACCTACTGCACAGCTGTGGTCAAGCACCCACTGCCTGATTAAGCATCTGTCTTGATTTTACTGATTTCCATCAATTAATTAGTATTTATACTGATTTGTATCTACTGATTTGTACTTACGTATCTATTGATTTGTATTTATTATCTACTGGTTTTTATTCATTTATCTATTGATTAGTAATAATGTACTTTTTTAACTTGTCTAATTCTCATGCTTGACCTAATTTAATAAATTTTTATGCATGTTGAAATAAGATTCAAACCTGTCCATTCTATCATCCTAATTTGATTTTATTATGTGTGCTTTGAACCCTTGAAACATGTGTTTTAAAGATACATTGATGTTGAATGTCAAAATTAACTCACACCTGAGGTCTTCTAAATGATTATGTGAACTCCTAAATTAGTAACATATATTATTCTTTGTGCACTGCAATACCTTGTGAATCATCTATGCTCCATAAGGTCATTAAATGCCTAAATCTTGACTTGAAATATGACCTGGTATGTATGTTGATATATGAATCTCTAGTTAAAACTTCAAGATTGACCCCGATTCAAATCTTTGATATACGGAATCAAGGTTTAATTATTTACTATTTAGTATTTACTAACAAGCATGATTAATGATGTTACACAAAACATAGGATATGAATGATGAAATTAGGTTTTTAGGTATAAGATGATAACATACATGTATTTGTTGGCTTAGAAACCCGTCTAAGATTTACTCATTAGGAGTAAATCTTGGATAGTCCCCGGTTTGGGACTGTTATTGAGCACCTAATCTCACTTAGGATGTAAGTGTATAATGTGTATTGGGTTTTTGAGAAAATTTCGACAGTATTTCCCCGTTTGTTCTCTAAGTACATATGTACTTGGAGAACAGCGGGGAAATGCTACCAAAATTTTCTTGAAAACCCAATACACATTATACACTTACTAGTGAGATTAGGTGTTCAAGAATGGGATAGGTGGTACACATTTATTATATATAAGAATGACATCACATGTATAAACCCTAAAGTTTTAACCATAAACTCTAACTTATTTACCCTAGACTCTAATCTTGTTGTCATATATACTTATTTTCTCTTTGATCATAGAATAGATAGATCATGGATGTCCATTCACAATCACTGCACCCCAGAGTTTATTTTTGGTCTTGATCAGTTTATTAGATTTGTCGAGGAACATAGGAAACAACCTGGAGATAGGTTCTACTGTCCATGTAGGCATTGCGGTAACAACTTGAAAGTCAGTACTGGTGACGAAATGAGAAGTCATGTCATGTGCAACGGGGTTGTACAAGGCTATACAGAATAGCACTGGCATGGAGATATTTCAAACCCGAAACTAGTGGATGTCGATAGCAGTGCTTGTGTGGAAGAAGAAATTGCCTTCGATGACGTAGATGTGAATGAATCAGTTCCAGTAGACATCGTTGATGCGATGCTGGATAGTTGTGGGGTAGAGCACACCAAAACGGATCCACCTCCCATGTTTAGAAACATTGTGCATGATGCTGGGATACCGTTATACACGGGTTGTAAGTTTATGAAGCTTAACAATGTGTTGAGATTGTATAAACTAAAAGCTAATAATCGATGGAGCGACAAAAGCTTCACGTCATTGTTGTCTTTGTTGAAAGAAATTCTTCCTGAAGGAAACGAGTTGTCGATCTCAACATACTGGTTAAAGAAATTGTTGTGCCCAATGGGAATGGAGGCCAAGAAGATACACACATGCAAGAATGATTATGAATTATTTTAAAAGGACAATGTGGATTTGAATGATTGTCTGAAATGAAGTGTGTCAAGGTATAAATTGACGAATTCGGGGGAGTCCAAAATTGGTTCTCCCGCCAAGGTGATGTGGCATCTACCTATAATACCAAGGTTTCAACGCTTGTTTGCCAATCCTATAGATGCGAAGAATTTGAGGTGGCATGCAGATGTTAAGAAAAATAATGATGGGATCCTACAACATGCGTCTGATTCCCCACAGTGGAAGAAGATTGATTTATTATACCCTGAATTCGGTGAAGAGGACAGGAATCTAAGACTTGGGCTTTGTACAAATGGGATGAATTCGTACGGGACATTGAGCAGCCAACATAGCACTTGGCGAGTTATGCTTGTTATATACAATCTTCCTCCCTGGTTGAGTATGAAAAATAAGTATGTTATGTTGTCGTCTTTGATATCGTGTCCTAAACAACCTGGAAGATCGACGTTTATCTTGAACCTATGATTGATGACTTGAAGAAGCTCTGGGGTGAAGGTGTGATGACCTATGATGCTTCACGAAGAGAGACATTTTGTTTGCATGTTATGTTGTTTTGCACTGTGAATGACTTCCCAACATATGGGAATTTGTCTGGATATAGTGTCAAAGGATATAAAGCGTGTCCTATATGTGAAGAGAACACTGATTCAATATGACTAAAACACGGCGGCAAGACTGTATATCTTTCTCATCGAAGGTTTCTTCCAAAATTTCATCTGTATCGTAGGTTGTGCAAAGCATTCAATGGATAGAATGAGGAACGTAGTGCTCCTAAACTTATATCAGGGGAGGTTGTTTATGAAAGAGTGAAAGACATCGCCAATGAATTTAGTAAGAGATCACAATGTATGATGGCCACAAGGAGTGACAAGTGTTTATTCAAGAAGAAGTTGATATTTTGGGATCTTCCTTATTGGAGTTCCTTGACAGTCAGGCATTGTATCGATGTCATGCATGTTGAGAAAAATGTATGTGATAGCATCATCGGTACTCTGTTGAATATACCAGGTAAGACTAAAGATGGGATAAAATCCAGAATGGACCTACGTGAAATGGGAATAAGGACAGAATTAACATAAGTAGTTAGTAGCGATCGAAGAACATACTTACCTCCTGCTTGTTACACGTTGTCTAGAAAGGAGAAGAAAGCAATCTGTGAATGCTTGGTAAATGTTAAGGTGCCACAGGGTTACTCATCCAACATTCGTACATTGGTATCAATGAAAGATCTGAAGTTGATAGGTCTTAAATCTCATGATTGTCACACTCTAATGCAACAAATATTGCCCGTGGCAATTCGATCTATATTGTCGAAGCATGTACGGTTTGTAATCACCAGACTTTGTTTCTTTTTCTACAGTCTCTGCAACAAAGTTATTGACCCTGATACTCTTGACCAATTGCAAAGAGAAGTGGTTGTTACCCTATGTCAGCTTGAGATGTAATTTCCTCCTTCGTTCTTTGATATCATGGTGCATCTTGTTGTCCACTTGACTAGGGAAGTGAAAATATTGGGACAAATTTTCTTGCATTGGATGTACTCCTTTGAACGATACATGAGCATTTTTAAAGGTGATGTTCGAAACTGTTATCAGCCTGAAGGGATTATTATTGAGGGTTATGTGGCGAGAGAGGTTATGGATTTTTGCAATGACTTTCTGAGTGGTAATGACGCTCCCGTGAATGACAAGAATATTGAGGAGCATTTTGGCAAAGGAGTTTTGGGATCACGGGTGAAAGTAATCAGCCGTGAGCAGTTGGAGTAAGGTCACTTGTATATTTTACACAACATCGATGAAGTGAGTGTTTATATCGAGGAACATACCAATTTCATCAAGAGACAATATTTTCGATCCAATTCAATGTGGCTTGCTAGAGAGCATAACAAGAAATTTATTAAGTGGTTTGAAGATAAAGTCTTACGTCAACTATCTCAAACACCAGATACTCTTACTGAAACCATCAAATGCCTCACCTTTAAACCAAAATTGAATGTTATGTCTTATGAAGGGTTTGACATAAATGGTTTCTCATATTACACAAAGTGTCAAGATGATAAGAGTGTCGTCCAAAAAATTGGGGTCACCCTTCAAGCATCTTCATTATTTTTTGCAAGTGCAATGGATAAAAGTCCACGTGAAGCTAAAATGTCATATTACGGTGTCATTGAATATATATGAGAGTTTGACTATGTAGATTTTAGAATTATGCTCTTTAAATGTAATTGGGTTGACAACAACAAAGGAGTTATAGTGGATGAATTGGGTTTTACGTTAGTGAACTTTGAAAAGATTGGCGAAAAGGGTGAACCATTCATATTAGCATCACAGGTGAAACTAGTATTTTATATCGATGATCCTGCAAATGATAAATGGTCGGTAGTTCTTCATGGTAAAACACAGTTCATTGAAGATCCTATAGATGAAGAAGAGTACTATGATAAGTATGATGACTCCAGTCCATTCCCAGTTGGGTTGCCAACACCACCAATCATTGATGCTGGGGATCACAATGACTTGTATGTTCGCGGGGATCATAATGAAGGATTGTTAATTGATAAAAGATCACAATATTAGATGCAAGGATGTTTATATTTTTATAATGTTTTATTTTTCTGAATGTGAACTTTACAATGTGAATGTAGACTTTACAATGTGAATTACTTTACAATGTGAATGTGAACTTTACAATGTGAATGTGAACTTTATAATATGAATTACTTTACCATGTGAATGTGTACTTTACAATGTGAACTTTACAATTAGTGTTACTTTACAATGTGAAATTTATAATTTGAATGTGAACTTTCAGATGGATGAGCATTCCCATGATGACTTTGTTGATGATCACCGTGAGGGTGAGGACGTGATAGCGATGCCTGACAATGTTAGTTAATTTTAATTATGAATATATCCCTGAGGTTTCTATCTATATGTTCATTTATAACTATATCATGTAAGTGTGTTTTTTTATCAATTTTTAGATTGGTGATGTATCCCCTGAAGTTGTTACAACACTTGATGAGCAAAAAAAGAAACTTGAGAAAGTGAGGGGCGTCACAATGATGAACAAGTTAATACATCAAAGGGGAAATGGACCCAAATTGGCTATGGATTTTGATAAGGCAGGAAATCCATATGGAGTGAACCGCAACTCATTTGTTTCATATCTTGGGGTTCTTACTCGCAGCCATTGTAGTCCTATCCTAGAATCATGGCATAAAGTTCCTAAGGGGAAGAAAGACCACATATGGAAGGATTATTATTTGTAATTCTATTTGTGTAGCAATTCTATTTAATTTGCAATTCTATTTAATTTTAGGATACTAGTTAATAGCAATTCTATTTAATTTACAGAGCATATTTGATCTGGATGAAAAGATCCATCGTAAATGTGTGATGCAACGTTGTAGGAGGGTCCTAAGGAACTATAGGACCAATCTCACCCGAGATTACATACACGATGCTGAGAATAGGTTCTTGGTTGATTCCAATTCTAGACATTGATTAGTATTTCACTAACTCTACACTAATAATTATTTTTGTTTGTATTCTCTTTAAAAAATAAATATAGGAAGAAGGAGGCCACACATCAATGGAACTACTTGGACCCCAAAGACTGGGAGGAGTTTGTTACCCAAAGAAAAATAGATGAATTCAAGGTATCAAGTGCCACTCCCAATTCAATTAATATACGTTTTTATGTATTCACCTATTCAAGATTAACCTTTAGTGTTACTAACCAAATCAATGTGCTAACTAACTAGGCTAAGAGCGATGCTCAACGAGCAAGGCGTGCACTGAATGTGCACGACCACACAATGGGTCCAAGAGGATATGCAGGCATTCGCCAAAGACTACATGATGAGTCTACTCAGCCTGCTGCTACTCAGGAGACTATAGAGTCCTCTACTACTGCTCCCGCACCTCTACCTCGCCATGCTTTATGGATAGCTGGGAGGAAAAACAAGAAGGGAGAGATATCGAAGCCCGCAACCGCTGAGGCGGCTACAAAAATGGTAAAAATCAACTCTTAGATAAATCTATCGGTATTTACTTACAAATTTTTGTTGATGGTGATTAGTGGGAGCTGCATGAGCAGAGGAAGGAAGGCAAGTTCATCCCTCAGGGAACAAGGGATGAACTGACAGTTGCTCTAGGTAACCCGGAGCATCCTGGACGTGTAAGGGGTGCAGGTGCTAGTGTGGGCATCAAAGCGTTCTACGGGCCATCCCAGCGCAAAACTATCCCAAAAGTGGGACTTTCACAAGTTGAGGTAACTTATTCTGGTTTTTGAATGTTATTGTGAAAGGGAATTCAATAATTAGAAACTAGCATTTCTTTTATCCATGTATAGGTAGATTCCTTAATTGATAGGAGAGTCGAGGAAGTAATTGATAAAAGACTCAATGAAGCAATTAACAATTGGCAAGTGTCTCAGACTGCCACTCAGACAGTACCTATGGTGGACTCTCTTCTCCTACTACTCGTACTACAGAGGTTGGGAGTAATCCTATAGACCCACAACCTAGCACATCCTCTGTGAGTATTTTTATGGCATATATAATAGCTAGTCTGTTCAAGATGATATGTTTGTGTATATATGCATATAACATTCTTTATATAAATTTGTAGGGGTTGAAGCCATGCCAACTAAATAGTGAAGGATATATCGTTGCAGAGGCATCGGCTTACCCACCCCTTAAAGGGTGCATGTTTCATGGGAGTCCAGTACCTGATGGCATGGTATGTGTGAGCCCGATACATATAGTCCCTGGCTGGACGAGTCTTGCACTGCCTCATGCACACCCAGATGCTGAAACACTTGGTGAGGCAGTAGGCAGAGTGATACTGTGGCCCGAACCGGATGTCCTCTATACTGATATTGTATGATAAATTTTCATTACTTTAATTTGTTAGTGTGTATATATATATATGAGTCAATTGATATGGAATTATATATAGAGGTCAAAAAGACGAGACCCACTACATCTCGGCATCCACCTCCTTGACTCTCAAGTTGGCTTCCAGGGGACCTACACGCCTCGATAGGTCCTAATTGTAGGAGTGTGGCGGTATGGATCGGCGAACATAATCCAAATTTCCCGATAAATGTTACTATTTCAGAGAATGATGTAGGTAAATCATACGATAACAATCCATTTTAACAAGTTTAGCATACGTATTAATGCATACCTAATAGAAGTTCTGGATATGTATTAATGCAGGTCAAACATTTGAAAATAACATATTTATACAAGATATTTTGGAGTTGTTTAGTTATGAATGGCTGAACACATCTATGGTAGAGCTGTGGATATTGAGATTAATGCATATGGCAATCTGGTTTATACATCCATATACCTTGTTTTATATTCGGAAATCTGGTTTCTTATATATTAATACATACGCAATACATGTTTTGCAGCCACATACACAAGACATGTACAGATTTTGGGTTTTCCCTTGTGGGATTTTTGGTTCCATCTTTGATTAATCTTGTAGATACAAACATGTATTCAGTTACTTCATAGTGCTATGTTGCTTTTGAATATTTTGGTAAAAATAATAAGGCGGTGATAATAGCTCCATTCAATGTCGAGTAGGTTTACTTTTCTTGTAATTTATACTTAAGAAAATTACATTTTTATTGCGGATATTGAGTTATTAATTGTCTACTTTCTTACCTGTCGTGGTAAGCATTGGGAGTTATTAGTTATTGTCCCCAAGACATTCAGCGTCTATTATCTAGATCTTGCGGGGAGTGAGTTGGATGTATTATATGGACATGCAATTAAAAGGCCATTATTCTCGTGAGAAATATTTTATATTTTTATATCAGTTAACATCTGTTACTGCATTACTATTTAATTATGCAATTTAATGTGTTACATTAACATATATAGGGCTTTACAAGAGTACAAAAAAGTAGGAGGAAAGGTCCCCAGGAAAAAAAATCTGACTCATTTGGGAGAATGTGAAAATAATTTCCTGACTCCAATGTATATATTATTTATGTGAACTGTGCTTATTTGTATTTTTGAATATTTTGTATGTGTCAATTTATAATGTGCTACACAAGACAACATTTGGGCATGTGCCTACTATGTGATGTGATTTATGGACCTAATCACCAAAATGTCGTATTGGAAATCGATAACATACAACATGTATTATACATAGTCTCGTTAGATAATATGAAATATATGAATCTTATTATATATTATTATAATTATGTATATACGTCATTCTCTTTGTAGGACTTTAAAACTAAGGACTTCAAAATAGGTGCAAAGCATTTTGATGTACATGCTCCCTATACGAGAGATGAATTAGATGATGTAAGAGAAGATTGGGCAAAAGCCCTGGAAAGAGTGGGAATTTTTAAATATAATTTTGTTGACAATGATGACAATGATGAATAAAGAATAACTTTGTTCTCATAATTAATTTTGTGTGAATGTGAATGAATTTTTATGAATTGTCACGTGTGTGAAAATCATCAATACATGAATGTTTCTACATGTGTCTGAATTTGAAAAGAGATGAAATAAATGGAACTGCAGGTTGATACTGGTTTCTACATGTGTCTAAATGTGAAAAGAGATGAAATAAATGGAACTGCAGGTTGCTACTGGTTTCTACATGCGTGTGATGAAAAAATAATATGAATTAAATTTTCTTATACATGAGTGTCAATCACATATATATAATATTATCCATCATGTTAATTTTGTAGGTTTGTAGCCTGTTGTTGGCTGATATCAATGGATGTCGTAAACCTACTGTTCATAACTGAACTACAGGTTCTCATCCTGCGACCAGACACAGCAGGCCTGCAAACTGATAAAAAAAAATCGGCGTCGGTTATTTGTAAAAACCCGACGACAATAGATTACAGTGTCGGATAAACACAAAAACTGATGCCTAAGGAAGAAGATATGGCTTCGGTTATAATTGAAAAACGGACACAAGGTTCTTGCGTCGGTTGGCATCTTAGTAATTGACGACTATTTCCCTAAATAGCTAGGCACCACGACCGTGGTGGCCAGACACCACGGCCGTGCTGGACAACACGGCCATGGCAGCTGGCCAAACAACACGACTGTGTTGGTCAGCACGACCGTGGCAGAGGGTGAAATGTCATCAGTTTCCACTAATAAATCGACGCTTATAGTGCCCTATATGGTGCCCTTTCTGTGGCGTGAAGTTTTATGATGTTGATTTTTATTCTAATAACAGACGCTTATACCCCCTGTTGGCGCGCGTTTTCAGTGGCGCGCAAAGGGTTATGGCGTCGGTTTCAATACCGACGCCTAAGGATCTTCCTTTTAGCGGTGCCCACATAGGTGTCGCATTAAAACCAACGCTAAAGGGCTTAAATAACTGACACTAAAGGCCTGTTATGTACTAGTGCCTCCTCCTTGCTATTTTATGGCCAACACCACCACCCGATTTGTTTCTGTATGTTGTCTCCGCCCCCAAGGAAAGTAGGAGTCCATACTCCTCCCAACTGAGCTATCCCAACGTCGTTGGCCCTGGTGATCACCTTAGTGTCTCGTGTACCTCCTTTCTGTGCCATGCTTGGCCACCAAGGATCCTTCTTCCCCGCTCTGGCCGCCCCCTCATCGGTCTCCTACTCCCCATGCCCGAGCCGTCTGGGAGAGGTACAGAGGCCAGCGACGGCCCCCGACACATCATGGTTGCTACCGGCATCCCTCAAACCCCCACCTTCCTCCGACCTCCTCCACTGATAGCCGACATGGTTGTAGAGACCACCGGGGAGACTAGGGTGTCGTCCCCTGTCTCTCCCTTGTTCCCGCATGGGAAACAGAGGTGCCCGTTAGGCGTCGGGCGGAGGAGACAAGTCGAGACTGGGGGATGTGAGCGCTTGAGTGAGAGCAGCCCAATAAACACCACAACCCAGTAAGAAGAACCCGGCCCAGGGATCAGGAGATCCTGTGTGGGGCGCCCTTGCTGGGTGTAGGTAGTGTCTCCCTGGCTCTAGATCTAGGATCTAACGATCCAAGATGCTTACATTGAGGTAAATCTTATAAATGTTGTAACTTTATCCTCCTTTGGCCAAACCTATCATGCTATACATGAAAATTGATCAGAAGAACAAGATCTAGCTCCTAAAAATGGTTTCAGACGCTGTATCTTCTTTTAGTTCCCTTGATTTCTTAAAATATGAACTTCGAGCCTCTTTGACTATGTTTAATGTACTTTTATGATCAAGTGTGGAACTTTGGTGAACTTCACCCTCTTAATCATGAAATTAGTATCTCTTTGGTATCTTTGAGTTATAGAGGGCTCTAATCACTCATATTTCTCTTGAATGTCCCTTTTACATAAGTAACATACCTTTGGGCTTTAATGATGTAACTTGCCCATTCGATGCTAAAACCGATACCTAAGGATACCAAATGGGTAATCAAACGTGATATCAGTAATTTATGTTGCTGGAACCCTAAGGGACATCCGACCTACTTTGACTATGTTTCATATGTCCTTATCTTGCGGATGTAGACCCTCTTTTATGTTGGGTTACATTGACTTGATGATCTATGGCCCTTCTTGCCCTATTGTGAGTCTTTTGATCCTAGAATGTATGTAAATGCCTAAAACCGTGATATGGTCATAGAAAGTGCACGAAACATCATTATGGCATGAAACTTGAACCACACCATCATGATGACCTCTAGATCAGTACAAGATCATATAATGAACCAATAAACAACTTGGAACCCAGCTTAGCCAAAACCCAAAAATGCATCTAATTAGGGTTAATGATGAGAATCTAATGCATATATGTAATCTTGTTGTTAATCAACTTGGAACCCATTTCTCGTATTTTGTTTTTAGGTTCAGAGATGGCTAGAAGGTTGATGGGCTAGGTGAGCTATGCTAGGTGTACTTGTTGTAAGATCTAGATTTAGTGGACATGAATGACTTGTACCTTGACACTGGGAATATGTAACTAAATTCATGAATATAATGCATTTTGTATACTTTATACTTGTTGAATGTTGAGACTGTGTTGGTACCTTTATCTTGTTATCTTCTCATGTGTGCTAAGCTTTACACTTCTGCATGTTGCCTTTGGTATACATTTGGCTCATGAGATCGGGATGCCATTTCTGTGACAGATGGTATTAGAGCATGAAGAATAACTACTACAAACATTGCTCACATGAAACACAAACTAAACTCACCGTACATCTCAACCCTAGAAACTTAACGAAATATATTTGTGGATTAGGTTGAATTAGCCTCTAGGTTAGAACCTAGATGTTCTAGAACTAGGTGTAGACTTGTGTAAATTACCTCCCTAGACATGATTCGTGACATGTGCTTAGGATGTTTACACAAGTTTGCACCATGTTCTTTCTAGTTCTCTACGTGTCATGTTATTAGACTGCCTAATGAGTGTGGTAACTCATTTTGGTTTTGGTTTTATTCAGATGGAGTATGGTGGTTTTCATCACCTATTTAAACGTTGGAGAAAACATATTTCAAGTATTATTATATGTAGATATGAAAAATGTTACCACACGTAGAAAGGTAGTGAGTTTCCATGCAACCTAGGAGAAAGAGATGCAACATCAAGTCTAGATGAGAGAGTTTAGATGATAGTGATAGTCTCTAGAGTTGTCTAGAGCCATGATATAGGTTAGGCAAGTGAGTAACCTAGAAATCTAAGATGATGATAATGATATTGATGATGATGTTGATGTTGATAAGACCCAAGTTTGTCCTTGAGAGGGCCAAGTAGTTTGATGATATGAAATGAGTTTGACCAAGCAACCCTAGCTAAACCTAGCACCTTATATGATACATACCACTTGGTTGATGTGCTAAACATAGCTAGTGGGTTGACATGCTTGCTTGTACCTAGTCTTGTATGTGTGGAGATATGATATATGGTTCGAGACCAACATGGGCCTCAATCTCTTTACAAAGGAAGACCTTTAGCATGGGACATATGAATAGGGTGACCTGTTGATATGATTTGACCCGTATCAGGAGAAGGTTAGGGTGACTTGTTTATATGTGCTAAATGTTGAATAATATGAATGATGAAATACTTGATGATGAGTCCCTAGCTAGAATACTTCTAAGTATATGAGTTGAGTGACCTAGTGGACGGTTTCCTTGAAAATGTTGAACCCTAGATGTCCTATGAAAATATCTAACCCTAGAGAAAGAGGCAATTGAATATTTGATGCTTGCTATATAGGTGAGGGAGATGTCCCAAGACCCTAAGATGATGTACATGATGTGTGATATCCATGATGAGCCTCATACATGGGTTATAGTTGTATATAAAGGAATCTAGTGGTTACCTTTGATTCTCAAAAGATTAGTAGAATTTTTTAGTAAGGGTAGAATGTTGTGGATAGCATACCTTGCTAGACTTATACCTATCTTAGCTTGAGTGGCTTGAGCTTGCGGAGCTCTATCTAGGTAAAAGTGAGAAGTTTCAAAATCCCGATGATGATGATAATGTTATTCCTCGAATGATGCTCGATACATGAAAGAATCTCACTTAAGTTAAAATCTTGATATATGTGCAATGAGCCACTCTCATGAGAGAGACCTAGTATGAAATCATACCATACGTGAAAGATATAGATTTGAAATAACGATCTAGATATGATGATGTCATAAGATCTTAGCTTGAACAATCATGGGTAACATGCCTAATCTCGTACCCAAAAAAATGATTAACTGGATATGTCGATGCTCTTGGGGTCATAACTTGAATGAACATGATGAATAAATTGTTTAATTTTAATTTTGAAATGAAAGATAATGAATATAATTGATTAGAATTGGTAGAAATTTTGGGGAAAGCAAAAACATGCATGAAATCTAGAATAAAGATGAGATACACACTTGATGATAGTCTCGTTTGAAAGTCATGACCACGAACATGTCCGTTTGGGAAATGATAACTTGGTTTTGATAATATACCTTTGTCTCGTATGAAGATATGACCATGAACCATAATGTAAGGATATTAAGGGCGGGTAAACACAAATTCCATAATGATGTTATAGTATGATGGAACCATAAGTAAATGTGTATATCATCGATATGAGTACGCCCTTGATGATGATAGCCTAAGTTTGCACCCCATTGTAGGGAATGCCTTGACAACCATGGTTGAATAACCAGACCTGATGTATCCTGACTTGACTCTTAACTATAATCATGGATGAATTTCGAGGACCAAATTCCTTATTAGGAGGGAAGGATGTGATAACCTCAATTTTCTCTCTCCTCTATTGTACTCCTTCTCTCTCGTCAAGTCTCTCTTACTCAATTTGATTTTAAATTCATAATTGGATAGTCATGTGTTTCTGTTTTGGCCACTACCATGGTCAATTTCACAATGTGTAACTTTAACTGGAGTTTTGAACTAAGTATCTTGCTCATTTTATATCACCAACTTGCAATCAAAATTTGAACTACTACTATAAACTCTCCTTGATACAAATTTTTGTTTCATGTTCTAGAGGATATGAATTTGATTCCAACGGCCCAAAAATCACCTAAATCAGAGTTATAAATCAATATATATGGTTATTTGAATGTTTCCATCTAATGTATTATTTTATTTGGGTTTTGCAACCTTATTAGGCCCAAATACGAATCAATACTCAATTGCAACTTGTGGCTCAGTGGCTTGATTTATCCTCTGCTCAGTCCTCTTCAGGAAATCTTTTGACCGCCGCTATCATATATGGCAATGGGGGTGAGGGACGAAGTGCCCCATTATAAACCCCCAACCTAACCCTAGTACCTCCTCTTCTTTCTCTTGGCTTTGTTTCCCCACCTACTTGCTATTTTATGGCCAAACCACCACCCAATTTGTTTATGTATGTTGTCGTCTCCCCCTAGGAAAGCAGGAGTCCCTCCTCCTCCTAGCTAAGCTATCCTGACGTCGTTGGCCATGGTGATCACCTTCATGCATCATGTACCTCCTTTCCATGCCATGCTTGGCCACCAAGGATCCTTCTTCCCCGCTCTAGCCGCCCCCACATCCGTCTCCTGCTCCTCATGCTCGAGCCGCCTGGGAGGGGTACAGAGGCCAGTGACGGCCCCCGACACATCATGGTCACTGCCGATGTTACAACCCCAATTTTGGGTTCATAAGGAGAGAAATGTAATTTCTCATTTTAAACAAATGATGATATAATTTGTGTTGAATAAATGAGTTTCGTTGAAAATAGCCTTATTGTTTGATTTGTGGGCTTTATTGGCTATTGGGCCCAATAACAAGGATATTCAATTAATTAATGAATAACTGAGAATTCAAGATAAGAAAGGAGTGGAAACATCTAGAAGGAAAATCCAAAGAGGATTTCGTGCCTCTTAGATTACTTGGGTTCCAAGGAGTCCAAAGTTGCAAAGAAAATGTAATAAGAAAAGAAAATATCAATTAAGTATTTCTTTGTTAATAAAGAAATTAAAAACATTGGTGAAATGTGGAAAATATGTGAAAAGAGGAATGAATGGGTAATCCTTAGTGGAATTTCGTGTCCCAAGGATTACTAATAATAAAAGGAACACTAATGAGGAAAATAAGAGAGAAATAAATAGAAATCCACAAAAGGAAATATTTTAATAAGGAATAAAACAAGATAATGAGAATAATGCATATTGATGCATTTAAGGATAATGAGTATTCCTTAAAAAGAAATTTCGAATTATTAGAGTTTCTTGGGATCCAAGGAGTCCCATTGAAGAAAGAGGAAAGATAAATACCATAATTGCAAAATAAGAGGATAAAATGATACTATATTAATGAATTTCATGGTTTTATTAAAGAAGTGGCATCTTCTACAAAAAGGATATATATATTTCGTGGCTAATGGATTAAAAGCCAAGAATAAAGAGTATAGGGGAAAAGGTTTTCAAAATACTCAAATAATATAGTTATATTAAATGATAATAATGGGAGAAAATATTGCTTCTTATCTAAGGAAGATAAGTTTCCTTTTGGGAAAAGAATTTGAGTCCTCGTGAAGGCACACGTCAGGAATTCTTTGCTCACCCTTATATAAGAGGGTCGATTTCCCAGTGCGAGTCCAGGAAGGATCCTGCGCACTTCTCTCTCTCCCTTTTTCTTGTTTCTTGCATGCAAAACCTAGCCATGGGGGCTAATGTAACCTGGAGCGAGGTGGAGATGTGAACGGGATCTTGATGGGGGAACGTTGCTCCCAGGCCCCTGAAGAAGAGGCCCAACCGACGTCCCTTGACCCTAGCAGCTGCACAACGCCACAGAACGGCTACAGTGCGGTCACAGTTGCAGGCCGTGTAAGGGAGGACCGGCCGTTCTGGCCGTGAAGCAAAGGTGCTCGGAGGTGCGTAGAGGCACGGCGGGGTCAGGAGGGTGGCTTCCGGCAAGTTTGGGGCCTGGAAGTGGAGGGAGGAGGTCTGCATAGCTCTGTGCTCAGCGGCTAGGGCTGCAAACCTGCAAGGAAACGCAGGCTTGTCATGCCTAGAACTGGTCGTTTCGGCCATGTTTTGCGGCTTGGTTGGCTGCGTCGGGGAGGGTCAGAGGTAGGGCGGCCACTTCCGGCCGGCTGCAGGCCAAGGAGCGAGGAAGAAAGCCGCGTTGGCCGCTGCTAGGGCGACGCAACGCACCAGCGCAGGAAGGAAGACGACCCACAGGTCGTTGGACCGTATTACCCCTCCACAGGCTGAAGGCGCGGGCACTTAACCAAGGGGCATAACCGTAATTCGGTTATGTTTCCCAAAGAAATCGATTTGCATGAGAAGGGTGACGTGGCGCATAGCCATTGGTCCATCAGGTAAATACTTGCTAAATTCATATCTAAAGATTGGTAGCTCCGATGGAAAGGTACAAAATATGAAAATTGATTAGGAGAATGCGTAGAATGCAATAAAAATAATATTGAAACTTGATTCTTATTGGAATTTGAAAAGTGATGAAAGTTATTAACTTTAATGTAATGATGATTAGGAAACCCTATGTTGATGTGTTTAATGTGATTAGTAGGGTTTAATTGATGGTTAAAGTTGATATTAACCTGTTAATCATAAAGAGATACATTAAGATTGAAAAAGTTGAATTTTGCACGAAATAAGTTAATTTAGAGTTTCATGTGCATGAATATACTCTAATGGGCCTTGAAACCCTAATTTTAGTTAATGAGATTATTAATGTCTTTAATTGATCAATTTGATGATGGGAGTTGAAATATGTTGAATCTAAGCTATTAGAGTACAAAAGTCCTTAATTCTGGATTAATACCCTAAAGGTAGTAATTAGGGTTTTCTCAGGAATAAAAGGGTAAAATTATGACAAAATGAATTCATATGCGACTTGGATCATAATGGGCTATGAATTGATGATAAATGCTTATAATAATTTTGCAATGGATTAAATGGATTAAAATAATAGCTTTAATGAAAAGAGGCTTGATGGACTTAATTGATAGATAATGGTGTTGTTAATCTGAAAATGAGATTAAATGTTGTTAAAGAATAACCTTAACATCTTTTGTGATGAATAGATGAATAATTGGGGTTTATGAGTACTTAGGGTTTAAAATAATAAAATATGAAGGGGAAACCCTAATTGCAATGGAAACCCTAAAAGTGGACTAGAAACCCTAGGAAGCGAGCTAGATTTAATAGATCTTAACGACATGAGTAATAAAAGGAAATTGTATAATTGTTTCAGGATCTTATTGAATGCTTTCTTGCTTGGATTCTTATTGCATGGTTAATTATGTCTCAAATCTGCAATCAAAGGTATGTGGTTACGCTTATGAATAACCATTATAGTTTCTTGATGATTTCCGAATGTTTCCTCACAATCAATGCTATCTAAACAGTTTGGATGTTCATACTGCAATTATAAAGTCACTATGGTTATCACAATTATAAAGAAGTGTGTATTCTTGCACCTACATGCCACCCTGATGGAAGATGCCATAAAGATCATGCCCAGAAGGGTTGACCGATGGGCACCATGAGAGGTGACCCCAGACACCAAGCTAGGGAATGAGAAGGTGGTCTAGGATGCATGACTATGGAGCACCATGAGAGGTGACTCCCAGGCACCAAGCTCGGGATTGAGAAGGTGGCCTTAAAGTCAATGGCAAAAGAGAAACCCTAGAGGGGTATGCCAGGGTTAGGGCAAAAGCAGTGGAGAATGACACATTGAAAATGTAAAGTGGCTTGTTAAATATTTTGATTGTGATTATTAAATTGTTAGCCATATATGCAAACTTTTCGTTGTCCCCACATACCAGTATATTTCGATATACTGACCGACGTTTTGTTTGTCGGCGTTTTAGGTACAAATGAAAAGAACAAACAGTAAAGTGGCACATGTGGAATTAAATGAGAAGTAACATACACCGGAGGATTAGTTAGAGTAACATCTTCATGGATAGAAGTTTAGAAATCCCAGTTTTTCCAAGGTAAGAAAAGTTTTATTTTATACAGTTTTCAGTTTAGTTGGTAAAGTTTATTAATTATTACTGATTATTTGTCGAACCTTTGATCCTGTTAATTGGATAACGGCACTGACCTTTCGGTCTCCCTTAATTGGGGGTTACCGGGAGGCGGGGTCGTTACAATTGGTATCAGAGCATAGGTTCCTCATCTAATCTTTAATAATTATTAAATTTTACAAATTCCATAGAACCGAGGGAGTTATTAGATGATTATCTGAAAGACAGAGGTGTCTAGAAAAGGATCACGACCGGGGGCTGGCAATATTTTCCTCTGCTCCGCTAGTCGGAATACGAGGACTCCCGGATCCGTGTGACTTCCTGGCCAAAGTCTTAGGGTATGATTCGAAATAAGATACCTTTAGGACTCTCTCATCTTGTTCATCCCTTCTCAACTCAATTTCTGTTAAGGACCCTAAGGATTAGGATTCTCCCTCTTCTCCTCACCCTCTTGAGGTATGGGTAAGGTTGAGATAGATTAAGGAATCCTCCACCAATTAATAAAAAGCATGTAAATAAGATGTCATAAGCTTAGTAGAGTAAGCGTAAAGGAATAGATACATGCTTAGGTCGTATGACATGAGTTGTCATTGCCCTCAGGAGATACCTGAGGATAGACCTCCTTGGTAAGAGGATGTGTAGAGAGAGTTAGTCTTGGGGGTAGAGACCTCCATTAAAAGTAGAGACCTAGCACATCCTTTGAGGATGATGGTAACCCTAACCCTAAGTGAAGGTTAGAGATGGCATGGTGAGTTAGATGGCATGGTTGACCGAGTGTTTGGTTGGAGATGCCTTTGGAATGCCATAAGAGGATATATGACCTAGTACCTTTAGCGACCCAACCCTGGAGAGGGTCATGCATGCCCTAGCAAGGGATAGCTCCTTCGTGGATGAGGTTAGAGGAGAATCTACAATTACCCTATGGGCTTAGGCAAGTGGGGTATAGCTTGATGACATCCTGGTTAAGAGATCAAGATGGATGGCTTATGGAAGGGCTATGGATGATCTTGAGCAAACTTAAGTTCGAGCATAGGCCTCACCCATGTGGAGGTATGCTGGTGAAGCTTGATCCTTCATGGAGAAAGGACATCTGGTAGTAAGGCTGGATGTAGAGTTAGCTCTAGAGAGAAAAAGATGGACTCAAGCAAGAAGGTTGGAAGCTTAGGTTCCGAGACATAGGGAACAGTGGATAGTAGAGGATGATGCGACCTAAGTGGATGATAGTGGTTGCCTTATGTTTGACCCCTGAAGGTTGATGATGTCCTGGTTGCCTTTAGAGGAACCAAACCTTAGAGAGAGGATGACGCTTCTGGTACCTATGGTTTAAGTGAGTACCTACTGGATGAGATAAGGAGTGCTTTAGACCCTGAGGAGGTTTAAGTAACCAGTTGTGAAGCTTTATACCTAGTTGGTTGTCCTGGAAGAGGACTCGACTCTGAAGTGTTTCTCGAGTAGAAGGATCAAGGAAGTACATGACATATCTTGAACATGCTTGATTCATGGTTAAGAGTTTGAGCATGCAGTTGGATACCCAAAAGTGAACATAGGGTTCCTAGGCTGAAGAGGGGAAGTGGTGTATCCAATGCTCAGGGTGAGTTTTGAGTCTCCATAGTTCGAGCATGGTACTCTTAAGAATAGAGGTAAAAGACACCCCTTAAGTTAAGGGTATGTTTGATGAACCCCTCACAGCTAAGTTGATCTAAGGTTAAGGATAAGAACAAGTATGACCTAGCATGGCTTAAAAGGTGGTCTACTTGTGCCTTAGTAGTTGTTGGGTTAGGCATGCTCATGTGAATGTAAACCCTAAGGACAGGTGTGATCTTGCTGTCAAGAGTTGTAGTTTCCTCCCATCCTGGGAGAGGGACCCTTTGGTAAGGTGAATACCAGTCTTGTTGGTTTTGAGGTAACCTAAAGAGGTTCATAGAATCTTGAGAAGCTAAGTGATGAGTATATGGCATGAGAATGAACCTATAGACCCATAGATATCCATCTCTAAAGTGCATATGGACGTGTTACCATGGAGGTAACCGGTATGGGGCCTGACCAAGGTAGGTAGGTTGCCATGACCCCTATGAAGGGATGGAAGATAGTCATGAATGCAGAAAGAGAGATGATGAAGACTTGGGTAAGGTTCTAAGTTGAACATGTACTATGATATAATCCTAAGTCTTTCCTAGGGTCAGGTAGGGATAAGACCGATGGAAGAAGGAGTTGCCTAATTTCCTAGTTGCGCATGACCATAGGGTCGGGAGGTAACAACTATCATTGCCCGAGGGACATGGGTTAGGAGATTGATCACCTTCATGAACTCATGGGACCCAAAGGGCAGATGAGTAGGGCACTATCTGGATGCATAAGGGAAAAAGGAAGACCCCAAAAGTGTCGGCACCCTATAGACCTAGAGGAGATGACCAAGGATTGTGTAGTGACCCAAGTAGGTTCGAGACCAGTTTTCTGTGGAGATAATTTTGATATCATAATGCTTGGTGATGAAGAGACATAAGTTGCACGTTCCGACTTAGATTTGAAGGTGTACTGGCAAGGTGGGATGTACCATCTCTACTCTTGGAATAGGAGGAACTCTGTATTTGGACGGCCGCCAAATGCTTATTTCCTCTTGTTATGGGAGTGAGAGATAGGACAGTACGCATGCCTTACACCAAGGATAAAAGATGATGTGAGTTGGAACGTTGCTATGAGGTATGATGAAAGAGATGATAACATACCTTTGTGGAGAGAATAATACATGGATGGTTTACAAACACCAAGAGTATTAAGGAGATCATCTTGTGAGGATGTTTTATCTTGAACTAAGTGGATTTTTGCAAGTGTTGCAAGGAATCACAAGGTTGAGTTTGATCACCATGAGGATGAGGTAAGAGTTCCTTAATGAAGACAACCTTAGAGTTTGAGATGAGATGATAAGTATAATGCATGGAGGAGTAGGTCTTCAACACCTAAGGATAAGGAGTGGTAATGAATGCTCTGGTGGAGATATAGCTACCTAGTTTAGCTGGAAGCTAGAAGAAGTTGAGGTTGTTTGACTAACCCTATGTTTGGAAGGAAGATGTGTTTTGGCTAACACTCGGATGTAATAGGATATGTTGAACAAGTTAATGGATGTTTGGGTAGCCAGTTTAGTCCTTGATGTAGTAAAAGGATGATGATAGAACCTCGGATGCACTTCTTTGATAGGAAGGTAATAAAACCCTGATGAGAGTGGTTTAGGGTTTCTGAGGTAAAGATCTTGAGGAATCGTGACATATAGGAGGTCATGGTTTTAAGATCACCAGACACTGTGATACTAAAAAGATAGTGATTGTAATACTTTGGTTGCTTGATGTGATGTTGCTTGTAGCATGTGACCATGCAAGATAGGAGGTGAAGGACGAACACCAATAACCCAGTGCACGGATATAAAGTATAAAGAGTTCCCGAGAGGGAATGGGAGTTCATCACTATGGATGTTGTGGTAAGTCTCCCCTTGCCCAAGGAAGGTCAAGATGCAATGTGGGTTATGGTAGATCGTCCTATCTAGATGACTTGAGAAAGAAAGTGTACTGTCAAGGGACAGTCCGGGTTGAACTACTTATAAGAGAAAGAGATGGTTCAACCCCACCATGATGCAAGTTCTAAAGTTCTTAAGCATGACCTAAAGGTTCGCTTCCATAGGGTGGAAGTAGGTGTACGAAGAACTCAATGTTAGAACTGCTTATCACCCCTAACTAATGAGTAGTATGATCCAGACTAGAGGGTCTGATGAGAGCATGTGTGCTCATTGAGGGTGATACATAGAGACAGTTCTTAAAGATGGGATGTTAACCACCATGGCATTTATCGGGATGCAAGAAGTTCTATAGGGAGGTTGTGTCGGTCACCACTTCATTATGATGATGTTGGTGAAGGAGGCCTCACGAAGGTCAGAAAAGAACCACAGTGTGTGCATATGAAGTCGCTTGATCATGCAATGGCTGAGAGAGAGCCCAAGGGTGACATGAGTCACGAGCGGATGCAAAGCAGACTGACATGCAGTTCACTATGGGGAAATATAATGTGAAAATCTGACCCCTCTGAGCTACAACTGAGAAAGTTGAGTCCCCGATATATGGGTCCATTTGAGATGGATTGGTGGAGATGGTTGTGTTTAGCCTTGCCCCTCAGGATAACGTAATGTATAATGTGTTTCGTGAGTCTGATCTAGAGAACTATGTGAGGTACCCAAGCCATGTGCTGAGCCCTGAACCTATTCAGCGTTATGAGAGGCTGAAATGTCCTGAGTCACCTATGAGGGTACGATATACCAAGGTAAGAAAGAACTCATATGGAAGAATATGAGATGATGAAGGTTCTTGGGAAGCACCATGGAAAGGGTGTAGCCACATGGGAGTCATGATGGACATATGAAAGGCTTATCCTGTTTGTTTGCTTGCTTGGTGGAATTTTGAGGGCAAAATTCTTATAAGAGGGGAAGGATGTTACAACCCCAATTTTGGGTTCATAAAGAGAGAAAAGTAATTTCTCATTTTAAACAAATGATGATATAATTTGTGTTGAATAAATGAGTTTCGTTGAAAATAGCCTTATTGTTTGATTTGTGGGCTTTATTGGCTATTGGGCCCAATAACAAGGATATTCAATTAATTAATGAATAACTGAGAATTCGAGATAAGAAAGGAGTGGAAACTTCTAGAAGGCAAATCCAAAGAGGATTTCGTGCCTCTTAGATTCCTTGGGTTCCAAGGAGTCCAAAGTTGCAAAGAAAAGGTAATAAGAAAAGAATATATCAATTAAGTATTTCTTTGTTAATAAAGAAATTAAAAACATTGATGAAATGTGGAAAATATGTGAAAAGAGGAATGAATGGGTAATCCTTAGTGGAGTTTCGTGTCCCAAGGATTCCTAATAATAAAAGGAACACTAATGAGGAAAATAAGAGAGAAATAAAGAGAAATCCACAAAAGGAAATATTTTAATAAGGAATAAAACAAGATAATGAGAATAATGCATATTGATGCATTTAAGGATAATGAGTATTCCTTAAAAAGAAATTTTGAATTATTAGAGTTTCTTGGGATCCAAGGAGTCCCATTGAAGAAAGAGGAAAGAGAAATACCATAATTGCAAAATAAGAGGATAAAATGATACTATATTAATGAATTTCATGGTTTTATTAAAGAAGTGGCATCTTCTACAAAAAGGATATATATATTTCGTGGCTAATGGATTAAAAGCCAAGAATAAAGAGTATAGGGGAAAAGGTTTTCAAAATACTCAAATAATATAGTTATATTAAATGATAATAATGGGAGAAAATATTGCTTCTTATCTAAGGAAGATAAGTTTCCTTTTGGGAAAAGAATTTGAGTCCTCGTGAAGGCACACGTCAGGAATTCTTTGCTCACCCTTATATAAGAGGGTCGATTTCCCAGTGCGAGTCCAGGAAGGATCCTACGCACTTCTCTCTCTCCCTTTTTCTTGTTTCTTGCATGCAAAACCCTAGCCATGGGGGCTAATGTAACCTGGAGCGAGGTGGAGCTGTGAACGGGATCTTGATGGGGGAACGTTGCTCCCAGGCCCCTAAAGAAGAGGCCCAACCGATGTCCCTTGACCCTAGCAGCTGCACAACGCCACAGAACGGCTACAGTGCGGTCACAGTTGCAGGCCGTGTAAGGGAGGATCGGCCGTTCTGGCCGTGAAGCAGAGGTGCTCGGAGGTGCGTAGAGGCACGGCGGGGTCAGGAGGGTGGCTTCCGGCAAGTTTGGGGCCTGGAAGTGGAGGGAGGAGGTCTGCATAGCTCTGTGCTCAGCGGCTAGGGCTGCAAACCTGCAAGGAAACGCAGGCTTGTCATGCCTAGAACTGGTCGTTTCGGCCATGTTTTGCGGCTTGGTTGGCTGCGTCGGGGAGGGTCAGAGGTAGGGCGGCCACTTCCGGCCGGCTGCAGGCCAAGGAGCGAGGAAGAAAGCCGCGTGGGCTGCTGCTAGGGCGACGCAACGCACCAGCGCAGGAAGGAAGACGACCCACAAGTCGTTGGACCGTATTACCCCTCCACAGGATGAAGGCGCGGGCACTTAACCAAGGGGCATAACCGTAATTCGGTTATGTTTCCCAAAGAAATCGATTTGCATGAGAAGGGTGACGTGGCGCATAGCCATTGGTCCATCAGGTAAATACTTGCTAAATTCATATCTAAAGATTGGTAGCTCCGATGGAAAGGTACAAAATATGAAAATTGATCAGGAGAATGCGTAGAATGCAATAAAAATAATATTGAAACCTGATTCTTATCGCAATTTGAAAAGTGATGAAAGTTATTAACTTTAATGTAATGATGATTAGGAAACCCTATGTTGATGTGTTTAATGTGATTAGTAGGGTTTACTTGATGGTTAAAGTTGATATTAACCTGTTAATCATAAAGAGATACATTAAGATCGAAAAAGTTGAATTTTGCACGAAATAAGTTAATTTAGAGTTTCATGTGCATGAATATACTCTAATGGGCCTTGAAACCCTAATTTTAGTGAATGAGATTATTAATGGCTTTAATTGATCAATTTGATGATGGGAGTTGAAATATGTTGAATCTAAGCTATTAGAGTACAAAAGTCCTTAATTCTGGATTAATACCCTAAAGGTAGTAATTAGGGTTTTCTCAGGAATAAAAGGGTAAAATTATGACAAAATGAATTCATATGTGACTTGGATCATAATGGGCTATGAATTGATGATAAATGCTTATAATAATTTTGCGATGGATTAAATGGATTAAAATAGTAGCTTTAATGAAAAGAGGCTTGATGGACTTAATTGATAGATAATGGTGTTGTTAATCTGAAAATGAGATTAAATGTTGTTAAAGAATAACCTTAACATCTTTTGTGATGAATAGATGAATAATTGGGGTTTATGAGTACTTAGGGTTTAAAATAATAAAATATGAAGGGGAAACCGTAATTGCAATGGAAACCCTAAAAGTGGACTAGAAACCCTAGGAAGCGAGCTAAATTTAATAGATCTTAACGACATGAGTAATAAAAGGAAATTGTATAATTATTTCAGGATCTTATTGAATGCTTTCTTGCTTGGATTCTTATTTGCATGGTTAATTCTATCTCAAATCTGCAATCAAAGGTATGTGGTTACGCTTATGAATAACCGTTATAGTATCCCTACGATTTCCGAATGTTTCCTCACAATGAATGCTATCTAAACAGTTTGGATGTTCATACTGCAATTATAAAGTCACTATGGTTATCACAATTATAAAGAAGTATGTATTCTCGCACCTACATGCCACCCTGATGGAAGATGCCATAAAGGTCATGCCCAGAAGGGTAGACCGATGGGCACCATGAGAGGTGACCCCAGACACAAAGCTTGGGAATGAGAAGGTGGTCTAGGATGCATGACTATGGAGCACCATGAGAGGTGACTCCCAAGCACCAAGCTCGGGATTGAGAAGGTGGCCTTAAAGTCAATGGCAAAAGAGAAACCCTAGAGGGGTATGCCAGGGTTAGGGTAAAAGCGGTGGAGAATGACACATTGAAAATGTATAGTGGCTTGTTAAATATTTTGATTGTGATTATTAAATTGTTAGCCATATGTGCAAACTTTTCGTTGTCCCCACATACCAGTATATTTCGATATACTGACCGACGTTTTGTTTGTCAGCATTTTAGGTACAAATGAAAAGAACAAATAGTAAAGTGGAATATGTGGAATTAAATGAGAAGTAACATACACCAGAGGATTAGTTAGAGTAACATCTTCATGGATAGAAGTTCAGAAATCCCAATTTTTCCAAGGTAAGAAAAGTTTTATTTTATACCAGTTTTCAGTTTAGTTGGTAAAGTTTATTAATTATTACTGATTATTTGTCAAACCTTTGATCCTGTTAATTGGATAACGGCACTGACCTTTCGGTCTCCCTTAATTGGGGGTTATCGGGAGGCGGAGTCGTTACAGCCGACCTCCCTCAGACCCCCACCTTCCTCCGACCTCTTCCACTGATAGCCAACATGGCTGTAGAGACCATCGGGGAGACTAGGGTGTCGTCCCCTGTCTCTCCCATGTTCCCGCATGGGAAACGTGGCACTCATTGGGCGTCGGGCAGAGGAGACAAGCTGAGATTGGGGGATGTGAGCGCTTGAGTGAGAGCATCCCAATAAACACCTTGACCCAATCAGAAGAATCGGCCCAGGGACCAGGAGATCTAGTGTGGGGAGCCCTTCATGGGTGTAGGCAGTGCCTCCCTGGCCCTAGATCTAGGATCTAACGATCCATGATGCTTACATTGAGGTAAATCTTATAAATGTTGTAACTTTATCCTCCTTTGGCTAAACCTATCATGCTATATATGAAAATCGATCAGAAGAACAAGATCTACTTCTAAAAATGGTTTCACATCCTGTATCTTCTTCTAGTTCCCTTAATTTTTTAAAATATGAACTTGGAGCATCTTTGACTATGTTTAATGTACTTTTATGATCAAGCTTGGAACTTTGGTGAACTTCACCCTCTTAATCATGAAATCAGTATCTCTTTGGTATCTTTGAGTTATAGAGGGCTCTAATCACTCGTATTTCTCTTGAATGTCCCTTTTTACATAAGTAACATACCTTTGGGCTTTAATGATGTAACTTGCCCATTCGATGTTAAACCTGATACCTAAGGATACCAAATGGGTAATCAAAATTGATGTCAGTAATTTATGTTGTTGGAACCCTAAGGGACATACGACCTACTTTGACTATGTTTCTTATGTCCTTATCTTGCGGATGTAGACCCTCTTTTATGCTGGGTTACCATGACTTGATGATCTATGGCCCTTCTTGCCTTATTGTGAGTCTTTTGACCCTAGAATGTATGTAAATGCCTTAAACCTTGATATGATCATAGAAAGTGCACGGAACGTCATTATGGCATGAAACTTGAACCACACCATCATGATGACCTATAGATCAGTACAAGATCATATAATGAACCAATAAGCAACTTGGAACCCATCTTGGCCAAAACCCTAAAATGCATCTAATTAGGGTTAATGATGAAAATCTAATGCATATATGTAATATTGTTATTAATCAGGTTGGCTTATGATCTAGATGGTAATGGACGTGTTAAGTTAAGAATCTTTGAATTAGGTATGGACCTTATATAGTTATATGAATATCATTTTCTTGCTTGAAAAGACATGTATTGTATGCTTGTTTGTTTACTTGCTCAAATATTGCCATGTAGTATTGCTATGTCTTACTCGATGTTTTCCTGGTCAGTTTTATAACTTGAACACATATATATATAGAACTCCATTATAATATTGTTGATAAAGGGTTAGCTCTTGACTATGACCTTGAGGTCCCTCTTGTATAAAAGGGTTAGCTAATCTTGAGCACCCTTACAGACCCTTCCGACGGGAAGATGGTCAAAGGCCTTAAACATGCTTGATATTGTTGATATAATGGAGTGAAATGACATAAAACATGGTTTTGCATTTTGTTAAATAGTTAACATGTTTATTCTTGTTCGTTTAGTCTTGAAATCTTTTCAAATTATGCAAATCGTATACATATATGTATCTTTCTGCCACTAATCAACACCTCCTGTGTTGACCCATTTCTCATATTTTGTTTTTAGGTTCAGAGATGGCTAGAAGGTTGTTGGGCTCGGTGAGATATGCTAGGTGTACTTGTTGTAAGATCCAAATTTAGTGCACATGAATGACTTGTACCTTGACTCTGAAAATATGTAACTGAATTCATGAATATAATGCATTTTGTATAATTTATACTTGTTGAATGTTGAGACTGTGTTGGTGCCTTTATCTTGTTATCTGTTCATGTGTGCTAAGATTTACACTTCTACATGTTGCCTTTGGTATACGTTTGGCTCACATGATCGGGATGTCGGTTCCGTGACATCAAGTTTGGATGGAAAAGAAGTTAATTAATGCCTTAAGTGAATCATATAAGTCAATTACTCAAGGAGCAATAAAAGGATATCTAACTTTTGTATTTTGGCCCCAAATTTTTCCCACGTATATATTTAAATATTAAAATATTTCCTTTAAAATTTGGGACAAATCAGAATTAAGGAGAAAGAGTTATGAATTGATTATGATTTCCTAAAGTGGAAGGGTTATGGAAAATAAATGTAATTTGTCACATTTTTTTTGGAATAGGAAACCTTGGCCCATCCAGTTCATATGTCACGCATGATATTGGACCATTAGATTAAAGATCCGATGGTGCCTGGATCATCTCCTACCTCGATGGGTTTTGGAAACCAGTAACAGTAAATTGTTAGATCCTCTCATCTTTCTTTTTCTCTCCAGTTCATGTGCACACCTAAAAATAATCTCAATGGATTTTTGAGGAGGTTCCACACCAGACCATCCTCGGTTCTAACCCCTTTGTTGGACTACAAATTCCCCCCCCCCAATTCTAGGTTAGCTATCGGCTAACCCCTCCATTGCCCAAGTCTTATATAAAGGGGTAAACACCCCTGAGAGGATAGTTTTGGCTCTGCGAGTCTCGTATCGAGTCTCATGTCCTTTCAATCCCCACCTCCAATTCATAAGCCATGCCACATAGTTCTTCTCTCTTTCTATTTATACCCTACTGACAAACATATTCACTGTTCTCTCAGCCTCAGCCATCTTAGAGCAATTGGACACTACCAACGTGTTTGACTGAAGGAGGAACAGGATCTTGCATGGTCTCTTGATGCTCATGAGCCCTAGATCTTGGAGTCAACCGCCAAGGTTGACTGCACTTGGCTGCTACTTGTAAAGAAGGAAATGAGATGAGGTAAAAGGAGATCTTGGGCAAAACGACCAGCTTGCCCCCAACTACCCTTCGTACGAGTAAGGGCTTTGTAGTCTTTTTCCTTCTTTTCACCATGACCCAGGAAGATCCACACTAGTGTGGGTGCCGCTGTAACTTGAGTTCATTCGCTCGGCCCTGACCCCATGGCACAACCAGTGGCCCGGCCAACCATTGAGGTGGAGGCCTATGATTGGACAGTTAACTTAAAATTTGAGAAAAATATAGTTATTAATTGGTAAGTCATATGAATATAATATATCTATGAAAGTTGATCACAAAAACACAAGGAAACTATTAAAAATAGTTTCATAGCATGATTCCCATCCTAACTTGAAAAGTATGTAAAGATATTATCTTTATGTGATTTCATATGTGAAAACCCTAATTTCATAAGATTAATGAAATTGATGATCACAACATGTTTAATTGGACTCAATATGTAAAGTCTAACCATTTTGGATAAGAAGATCATATTAGATCTAATTCAAGATTAAGAATCCATATGTTACCAAAATTAGGGTTTAGATAGTTTAAGATGGTAATTGATATAAAGTATATTGATTACATGACATAAGGGTTTCTGCAAATCTCAGGTGACTAGGATTGACTCAGGATCAAAGAAACCAAGATAGGATTTTCTTTGCTCCAGGTAAGAGGGTCATGCCACTATACATATGTACTTTGATTGAATTTTTTGAAATGTATGATGTAGGAATTATGCTTTCAATTTCAAGTTCAATGCTCAAATCATGTTCATCCTATGAACTGCTTGATGATTTCTATATCTTATGTCTTATGGTTATTATGTTCATTAAGATTATGGATTACCATTAATGAACGATTATTAATAGATTTAAAGTTTGAGCTGAAAGAGGGAGAAACCCCATCATGTTAAGATTCATGTTCAAGATTTAAGTTCATGTTTATGGTAATGGTAATGTTAAGATAAATGGAATTGAATTAATTTTATATGCTTCTTGAATGATGGACCTCAAGGGGTCGTTATGGGCATTCATGCCAATTATGGGATTTTATAGACAAATCATGGGCATTCGTGCCATTATGGGCTTTCCTAGCAATCATGTGATCTTAAATGGGCATCACAGAGAGATTCCTATATTAATTATTGAATTCTTCATGTTATAAGATTCATGTAATCAAGAATGCTTAAGTTAAATTCATGTCAAGGTTTTCTTTCAAGTCAAGTATAGATGCTTATTATCAATTCTTATAAAATGTATAGTGTCGCTTACTGATGTGTCTTCGTTTTCAAATGGTTGTGGGATGAGATGTCCCTAGATCAAAGAGAAAAGGTATTTGAAGTGAGTTCTTCAAAGTAGAAGATCTCAAGACTTAGCTTGGTGGGGGTGCCATATACATCTTCGAAGATCCAGTATCAAGTTTCTAAAGAAGATTTATGCCATAGATTAGATATATGTCTCATTTATTAGGTTTTGTTCAAGGATGATATAGTTTATGTTATAAGTTATGCTTTTCAAAGAATAATGTATGAATCAAGATTTCCAATAAATGCAAAGTGTTTCATTTATCTTACTGCTATGCTTATCATGTTTTGTAGTGTTCCTCCAAACCAAGTGACCCATGTTATGACAAAATAAGGTTTGCTTCCGATATCATACATGCACTTGGAGGGGCATTATCGATACTTATAGTATGTATTATATATATACTATAACCACAAAAGACATATTCAATTATAAAACACAAGCGATGGTTATGACCATACTATTGAAATTCCTTGGAGCCACAAGGGATTACTACTACCTAAGGTCTACATCATATGCAACAACCTATGGTTAATGAAGATCTATACTTGAACCAAACTGGGTTGATTGGCTCAACTCTCGAACCGATCAGATTGTGTGTCCTGGTTGGTTGGTTGGTTTCTCAAAATGGCCATCTAGTCTCCATCCCAAACAACTTCTGGACACATCTAGACGATTTCTCAGACTCCTAGTCAATTGGTTCGACTCCTCCTTTTGTCACCCCTCCTCGTTCCTCCAACCAATCGGTCCATATTTTGAAACAAGTAGATCGTTTGGTACAAATCATCTTCTTTTCCATAACTATTGGTATGTATGCCCAGAGAGCCAATCATATGATGATTGTAATATGGCATTAGATATCTGATTTGATGATAATAAAGGTAATTTCATCTGAAAATGATGAAATAGACATAAGTAGATGTCTAAAGAATGATGTTACTCGATGACATATGTCTTTAGGTTGAGGACTTGAACAATGAGATCATATGTATGCTGAGTACATACATTCTTGTTATGTCCCTAGTCGAATATAATGTGGAAGAAAAATAGACAACAATAATACATAAGACTAAAGTGTGTTTTGATTGATGACAGAGTCTCATTAGTCATGATATGTGATATCAAGTCAAGCACATAGGTACATGTTAGTGAAAAGTGTATCAGACAGACCCACCATGAGAATGATACATGAAGACCATAGAATGGTAGTCATAATAATCTCTCATAGTGATGGTGGTGGTTGTGGTTCTTAGACCTAAAATCACTACACTCATCACATGTCGTTGGGTATGCATTGACCATCTAACATAGTCCTGAAACATGGGTTGTTATAAAGGTGATGATTGTGTGACTTTGACACATGGGGATTGACTATGAGTGATAGAGATGGGATTTGTCCCTCCTACAAGAGTATGATATCCAAGGACTCTTGACTAGCGACACTGAGAAAATTAGGGCCATACAAATGTGAGTCAATATGTGATATTGAGCTTACATATATCTCATATAGTCTACTCTGGTATAAGAAATAAGATTGAATAATAATGAGGATGACTACTCCATTCCTCTAGTTCAATTTGGATATCATTGACAAAGGAACTATACAAACACTGTAATACCATACACAGATTGTAGGTTGAAGTTGTTCTTCAACTTTCTATTCACTTTTGGGTAGCACTGATGTGTGACTAGGCACCACTCTTTGCTTGTGATGTCATAAGTTGTTATGCACATTCACTACCAACGTGATATGGAATCTATAGGGTCACACACATAGGAACTCATCTAGAAGAGGAGTTTGATCTTGAATGGTGATTGAATTTATTACTAAAGTGTTTAGATATTTCAATTCACACAACATATCAGCTGATTAAACTGCCAAACAATCCGTTCAAGTGTTGAGACATCCGTTTGGAGTGTCAGGTTTATTGTATCATGTATTGGCTGGAATTCAGCATGAACCGGCCTGCGAGATACCCGTCTCACTTGTATGAGATGATAGTATGGCATGGTGTGAACCAAACATCCATTTCGGGATTGCAACTTGATTTCCTATAGGATCGGTGCTGACGTAATGACGTGCACTAATAGGAATTTAATTTTGGGCATATGTACAGAACTAATAAATGCCAGATGACTATCTGGACTATTCCAAACGACCGTCTGGTATTCCATACGACCATCTCGGCCAGTGTAGGTTGCAAAACATCTAGAATTGTTGCAAAAATTCGGGATCTTTCGGTCCCTTCGACTCCCACACAGATTGGGAACCCTGACCCTGGCCTATACTATAAATAGAGGGGTACTGGGGGCTTCCCAAAAAACAACATAGATGATTGAGAATTAGTTTCTCTGAAAATTATTGTCTTCTCTAGTTCTGGTAACCAAAAGAGCCCAAGTAATTCCTACCTGACTAGGGAGGGATAGAAAGGGAGATGAACAATTGAGGATCATTTTTGTGGGAGAGCAGGTTAGTGGCTAGTACACCAACAAGAGGGACACCTCCTTACTATCTATTTTAGTAGGCTGACATGAGTTCTAGTTGGTCTGTGTGGACTACTCTAGAGGAAGGGGTCCTTTGGCTTCCGCTAGGAGACAACACCAACTCGCAGTCCATGGTGAGATTAGAGCAGTTGTTGCATTAGTTGTCTGAGTTTTTTGTCTGTGGAGGAGTAGATAGATGAGTCCCAGTGCAACTAGGAGTTGCAAAGACACCATCTAAGACAGAGTGCACATCTACATCGATGAGGATTGTCACTGGACTTTCTCCAAGACCAGATATATCTTTGTGAAACCATCCTTCCCATTGCATAGTTATTCACACGATCTACTGGTTAATGGGAAATATGTCAATAAATTTTTTGTTTTTGCTGCCTATCTGATGTCGTATTTCCCTACAATGGTATCAGAGCCACGTCAATTAATTATGTTTTAGTATAATCGATATGATCGTATTTTGGTATTATCGTGTTTATTTATTACATGCGATTTAAATATTTAAACTGGTTGATGTGCACGTCTGTCTAATCACCACATAGGAACCCAAATGTATATATATATATATATATATATATATATATATATATATATATAATTTACACGTGTCGCCCTAAAAGTGAGTTTGGATGGTGGATGTGTAGCATGGTTATGGCCAATAATTCCTATAATCTGTGCATGGTTGTGTGACTGGTTACGGTTTGTGTACCGTGCCTCTATTTTATCTTTCCAATGTAAAGCTAATTCTCTCCTACCTTTTCTCCCCTCAAATGTAAGTCGACGTTTCTCTATAATCATGTAATAGTAGGATAGTTTAATTTCTTATTTTGACGAAGAAAAATGAGGCCAAGTGACCGTCCGGAGGAGTTGAGCCAACAGGCTGGCGATCCAATGAGGGGCCTGAAGGACCAGATGAACTAATCATTTGGGGGATCAAAACGATCAATGATAGGATTCCTAACCAGCCATTTAGAGGAGCCATACAACTGGATAGAGGTGACTAACCAACTGACCAAGAGGCGAATTGACCAGTTCAAGGGTTGGACCAGTCAACCCAAATTGACAAGCACGAGTATTCATCAACAATAGGTTTCATCCTGTGATGTGGACCTAGGTTGTGGTAATTTCTTGTGGCTCTAAGGAATTACATTAGGATGACCATAACCATCACTTTCATCTATTGCATATTTTCATTGTGGGATATAACATCTATATGGTATGTATTATATATGTGGTGATTGGATAAAGTATATGCATTTATGCAAACTCCCTCAAATACAAAATTAAGTCTTAGATGCTTTCTAAAATAAGCACACATGAAAAGCTTAATTGACCAAACATGGGCATGACCTAGTGTGGTGCACCATCTATCTCATGGAAGTGTGATGGTAGATATGTGGGTCTTCCTTAGTAGGGTGCATATTTATCATGTTGACTTTTGGGTCAGGCTTAACTAGGCGACCTTAATAGGATTAAGTTCCTAGAAGCATGCAGATGAGTATGGAAGGAGTTTCACATATCATCTATCCAAAAGTTTCATATGATGCAATTGGAAAATGTTGCCTACCTTAATAATTGGCCATGAGCGCCAACGTTGGTTGGGTATTGACTAAATTATTTTAGATCTTGGACCACTAGAATATTGTACGTTGCAATCTTTCGAATTGATATTAAGGGCTATAAATTTGAACAAAATAGTGGGAGTGATAATTAATTAAAAGCCTAAGTAATATCGTCAAATTTATCAAATCTAACAAATACAAAATGTCCTAAAAAGTTGCAAAATTTCTTTGTAGAATAAAATGTCAAACATGTTACTATTGCGACCAATCCTTTAGAAGGAAAAAATGGGGTAAAGTTCCACAACTGGTTAAGGACTTTGAGAAATGTTCACATAAAAGAATGAAAGCTCTATCTTCTTTGAAGATCAGTGTCAATGGAACTTGCTCCAAATGTGTGTAAGGATGAAATGGGTGCTTACTTGAAGCATGTCGATGATGCCATAGACATTTGAATACCTAATGCTATGTTGTATGAACTATGAGTTGCATGAAAAACATGAATACATGGACATTTTTAGATGATAACCCATCTTAAGAATTGTGTAAAGCAAAGAAGCTATAATGTCTTTGAAGCACT
The DNA here is from genome assembly GCA_963693085.1 of Alisma plantago-aquatica. NCBI lineage: Eukaryota > Viridiplantae > Streptophyta > Magnoliopsida > Alismatales > Alismataceae > Alisma > Alisma plantago-aquatica. The sequence goes on from OY856411.1 coordinate 1,432,643,721, forward strand.
ATATGAGTGTAAACTGACAAAGCAAGGTTCAATAGATCCCCATATGCTCAATATGATTGGGCATGGGGAGTGATTGGAATTTCTCTTAGGTCAAGAGTTTACCATAAATATGATTATGCAAGTGTTTCATAAATCATATAGTCAGTTTATAAAATGATTGACATTTTGATGCTGAAATAAGGAAGAAGAAGGACAAATCTGTGACGATGATCAACATAAGTGAGTCATATGGTAAAAGCAAGGCCAATAAGTGTTGTAAAGATAAGTTGAAGCTCAAGTCTCCTGCACTTAATATATGGAGAAAGGTAAGTGTAAAAGGAATATGTCCTTTTCAGTTAAAGGAGAAAGAAAAGAAAGTGACACCAATGTCACATGTTTGGACATTGGAAAGAACTATCCTCTTTATAGAGGAACTTAGGAAGAAGATGGAGATAGAGATCTCTACGATAGGACCTCAGAAGTAGTAAGCTGGAACTGTGCAGAGTAAGGTTTTCTGTCTCTATAGTTGGAAGTTTTCATTCATGGGCACATAATAGAATTAGTGAATTGTTGTTATGTACTTTCCATTGATGAAAACGTTATGTGTTTTGTATGACAAGAACATAATGTTTCATTTTAAAAGATATGATCTTTTGTGGTAATGCCATATGTCTCAAAAACTATACTTGATAGTTGTAAAGACAAACGTGTATGACATATATATTGAATGACTTGATGACTCAAACAACTCAATACCTATAGTATTGTCATCTAGAGTGAATAAATGGGAAATGCATTTCTAGAATCTATATGATGGTTATCTAGACTCTTTTGGTTATTGAAACAATAGAAACATACATGTCTTATTTATTAGGCAATATGACAAGAGAATCTTCATTAGATGTAGTGGGAGATCATCTATTCCATTAGGACTAGTACATACTGATGTACATAGACCTTTTAGAATGAATGCTAAAGGTGGTTACATGTACCTCATTATATTTACTTATGTGATCAGTAGATATTGAAATTTGCATTTAATGAAATACAAGTATGAATCTATTGAAGTGTTCAAGGAGATTATTAATGAAGTACGTAACTCACGTGGTAAAGTAATAAGATAAATTGATGTGATCAATGTTGAAATATTTTAACCAAGAGTTTGAGGACCTTCTAGAGAGTCTGTGACAGTGTATCACAATGAACTCCACCTAAAACATATTGATGTGTTAGAAAGAAGGTTTCACACCCTGTTAATTCATGGTGAGGTTATCAATTAAATATAGCTGATCTTACTAATTTTTTTGGGCACATGTTTTACACTAAAAATAATGTACCATCTAAAATGGTTCAAAAGACACCATATGAGATATGGCATGGGATCTGTCCCGATGTGTCTTTTATAATGATTAGGATTGAAGGCTTATATAAGAAAATTGTTTCTTAAAAGCTTTATCCAAAAACCACATAAATGTTATTTTGTTAAATAGTACCTTATCCCAATTTGATAACAAAGTGTTTGTTAGTCTGGATGATTGTATTCCTAAACGGGAACTTAGTTCCAAAGGAATTAGTGGGAGTAAAAGTAGAACTCAAAATGTTTAAGACAAATAAGAAAACATTGAACCTAAAGAGGTACAATAGGAACAAGTTGAATCACAAGTTGTTGTGGAATTTCAAGTTCCTTATGTCTACAGAAAACTCATAGTTATAGTAGAACACGCCTTGAATTTGAAAGATTATGATATCTTTTAACTCAAGAAGGTGGTGAGTTGATCATAGATATGAGTGAACAACTTACCAAAAAACTATTAAGGGACCATAATCTGAGAAATGGCTTGAGGCCATGAGATCAATGTTGGACTCCATGCAAACCAACAATGTATGACCTTGGTGGATCCTCTTGAAGGGGTAAAACCCATAGGGTGCATTTGGGTCTTTGAAAGGAGTCCAACATGGAAGGATAGTTTGGTTGCAAAAGATTTTCAAACTAGTTCAAGGTGTTGAACATGATGAAGTCTTTCACTAGTTACCAATGGTTAAATCCATCTAGTACATGCTTGTTGTTGTAGCTTAGCATGACTATAAGATTTGGCATATGGATGTTAAAACCGCATTCCTTAATTTGAATAATTAAGAGGATGTGTACGTGACATATCCTAAAGGTTTTATAAATCCATTTATGCAAATAAAGTCTATAAGCTACAAAGGTCAATCTCTGGATTGAAACACATCTCAAAGCTAGAATCTTCTATTTGATAAGACATTCAAAGGGTTTGACATGACTCAAAATGAAGATGGAATCTGTGATTACAAAAGATTTTGTGGGAGCAAAATTATTTTCCACATAATGATGGGGAATAATGTTCTTATCCAGTAAATGTTAAAACCTAGAAAGTAATGTACCTTCTCTATGAAGGGTTAAGGTGAAGCATCCTATGTGATAGGGTTCGAGGTCTATAGAGATAGATCTAGAAAGCTTCTTGACCTATGTAAGATCACATACATTGGAAAGATGCTAAAGGGTTCATCATGCAAGACTCAATGAGACAATGCTCGTCCATGTTCCCTAAAGTTAGTCATTTAAGAGCCTAGTATCCCAGTTCTTGTGAAGAACAGGAACACATAGATAGATACCATATGCATTCGCAATTGGATCTATCTTGAATACAATGTCATGTACTAATCCTGTTATCTCATATGTATTGTACATGATGAGAAGATATCCAATTATCTGTATGTATTGGACATGACGAGAGGATATCCAATCATCACATATGTATTGGACATGATGAGAGGACATATATGCCTACCTAGCAATGTTGTATGTATTGGACATGACAAGAAGGTATATGTCAGATGCCAGTGAGAGTCACTGGACCACCATAAAGAACATCCTTAGATACTTGTGAAGAACAAAAAGGACCAGTTCATTGGTTATGGTGATAAGGAAGAGTTGCATGTAAGGGGTTACTCCCACACAAACTTCTGAAATGACAAAATAATCACAATATATGTTTGACCTTAAACGAGAAGTGTAAGATGGAAAGGGTTTCGAACTAATGACAGTTGTCTATATCTACAAAACAAACTGAGTATCTCTATGTTATAAGAATAATAGAGGATACGATATGGATCAAGAAGTTCATATGGGTGAACTTTTTTGAGGTTCCAACTGTTGATGACACAGTAGAAATATTGATGACAACAATGGAACTACTAGTTGGGTTGGGAATCTTAGATAGCATGCTACGATACTTCCATATCATGCGAGATGTCGTATAACAAAGAGATGTGAAAATTGTAAAATACCAATTTTAAGCAAATGTTTTTGACCCACTATAAAAGAACTTGCAATAGAAACATGATGGACATGTTAAGATCACTTGGAATATGATTCGTGGGTGATTGGCTCTAAGTGCAAGTGGGAGTCTGTTGGTATGTATGCCCAGAGATCCAGTCATATGATGATTGGTATATGGCATTAGATACCTAATTGGATAATAATAAAGGAAATTCCATCTATTATGTTTGTCTCAGTCATGAGATGATGACACATACATAAGTAGATGTCTAAAGAATGATGTTGCTCGATGACATATGTCTTCAGGTTGAGGACCTGAATAATGAGATCATATTTACGCTAAGAGTACAAACATTCTTGTTATGTCACTAGTCGGATATTATTGTGGAAGAAAAATAGACAACAGTAATACATAATACTAGAGTGTGTGTTGACTTATGACAGAGTCTCATTAGTCATGATATGTGATATCAAGTGAAGCACACATGTACATGTTAATGAACAGTGTATCAGACAGACCCACCATGAGAATGATACATGGAGACCATGGAATGGTAGTCAGAATCACCCTCTCATAGTGATGGTGGTGGTTGTGGTTGTTAGACATGAAATCACTACATTCATCACATGTCATTGGGTATGCTTTGACATCATCAAACGTACTCCTAAAACATGGGTTGTTATAACGGTGATGATTGGGTGACTTTGACACATGGGGATTGACTGTGAGTGATAGAGATGGGATTTATCCCTCCTACAGGAGTATGATATCTAAGGCCTCTCAATCAACGAGACTGAGAAAAGTGTTATTACTGTCTAACAACCTTCACAATAACATCCAACTAGGGACATAACAAGAATGCACATACTCTTAACATACACATGATCTCAATGTTTAGGTCTTCAACTAATGACATACATCATTGAGTGATCTCATTCTTAAGACATTTATTACGTTACATAATTATCACATAACTGAATAAAATATAATAAATTGGAAGATTGTCTTTATTATTAATTAAATCATTTATAAGATATGTCATTACAATCATCATATAATTGGGTTTCTGGGTATATATACCAACACGATGAACATGTTCAATAGTAGTTTGTGTAGGATTTTGAGATGTGTAGGTTTCCCATTGCAATTGTTCCACTTAGATATAGTTCTTCTACCTTTCCTTTATGTCCATGTGGACGAGTACGTAGAACTATTCAGAACATGTAATCATTCAAGTTTACTTTTTCTACAACTATGACTTTGTTGCTCTATTTATCCATGTTATTTTGGGAGTAATTTAGCTTACCTTCCATCTAATTGTTGTGAATGTATGCTTGGGTATTCTTGAGTATTCTATAGGGTAAAATTCATGAAGTGGTCCCACTAGTGGGTCCACTCCTTACACATACCACCATGTTTGAATCAAAGTTATCCCCTCAATGGAATGATGGTGCACCTTCTAGTGAATTTGAGTTACCACGTACTCAAATCATCATGCAATGTTATTTCAAATCCATATGCACATACCAATTTTTTAAAATCTGATTTAACCCCTCACTCAAAGCATCATGCACCTTCTTAAGAATTTGAGTTATGCCCTCAGTGTGATCATGATGCACCTTTCTACCAAATTTGAGTTATCATGCATTTGAATCATGATCCACCTGCTATTTGTTATCCTTGATTACATACCACCATCTTTGAATCTAATGCATCCCACCACTTGAATCACGATAAGCCTTCTACAGAATTTAAGTTATCACATAGTCAAATCACTACATTGGTTCTACTTATATTCCCTGTGCACATACTTAAATCTAAGGTTTCTCATCACTCATATCATGGTGCACCTTCTATCCAATCATCATTACCTTGTAGCACATACTTAAATTCATGTGCACCAGCTACTTCTATTCCCTATGTGCATACCCAATAATCTAAATCATCATCACCCCGTCATACAAATGTGTCACATAGGTACAAATCATTTTGAATTTTGAGCATCCGTTAAGATTTATTTTGAAGTTACAAGTACCCAACACTTCCCCCTAAGAACACATTATATGTGGAATTCTAGGTGGATAATGACAAGTTGGTTAAGATTTTATGATACAGAATGGATAAATAGGGGCCATAAACCCCATTGGAATCACATACTATCAAATTGGAAGCCAAGGCCAAATCAAGATCTCTGAAAACCAATCTATGTGGCACAAAACGTCGGGACTTAATCCCAGTTCAGTACATTCATGCCTACAAGAGGAGGCCATATCTCCAATCCTAAGAGCTGCTGAAGATTCCTGGTGTAGGCGTTATTTGATAGGTCCAGCGTCTCAAGGTTTTTCAAATCGCCGACCCAGGTTAGGATCTCACCCGAAAAGTTGTTGTGGCTTAGGCGGATTGTTAGGAGGCCAGTACATTCACAGAGGCAACTTGGGAGCTTGCCGATGAAGCTATTTTTTGAAATCGAGAAGTACGATAGTTTCCTACCGGAGCAGAGATTTTATGGGAGTTCTCCCTCGACAGATCCGTGAAACTCGTCAAGTTGGATAAGTTGTCTGGGACACTGCCTTCGAGTTGGTTGTTGCTGAGGGTGATACCCTAGAGATTGAATAACTTGCCAATGTCCTTTAGAATGCTGCCTGTGAGGTTGTTGGAGGAGAGGTCGAGATAGGGTAAATTGGAAAGTTTGGTGATCGATTCAGGGATGGTGCCTATGAAGCTGTTGCTGGAGAGGTACAATAAACTGATTTTGGTAGTGTTGCCGACATCAGTGGGGATGGGGCCCGAGAAGCTATTCATACTAAACACGAACCAGATGAGCTGTGTGGACATTGCAGAGGGCAAACCTTGGGGGATCTCGCTAGTGAGTTGGTTCCCGCCTATGAAAAATGTTATCATCTTGGTGAAATTTTGTAACAAGGCCGGCAGGCTGCTGAAAAGGTGGTTGTCAGAAACCTCCAAGTATGTGAGATTTCGACACCCGTCCAGCTCCTCTGGGAGGTAAGATTTGAGGTTGGTGTTGTTGAGAATGAGGAAGTTCAGCGACGCCAAATGCCTGAGTTCCCTGGGATTGGTGCCGCCCAGGCACAGGTTGTCTCTAAGATCTAGAACCCAAAGTTGTGTGAGGTTTGCGAGGGATGGTGGGATGGGACCTGTCAGGATGTTGCCGCCAAGGTTGAGGTAACAGAGGCATGTTGTTGTAAAGTTGTCTATGAATGTTGGAAGGCTGCATGTCAGACTGTTCCCTACGAGGTTGAGGTGATGTAGGTCCTCGAGGTTGATGGAGAGCAGGTCGTTGACGTTTTCGGTGACGCCGACAGGGTTGATCCAGTCAAAATAGCTATCGAGGTTGAGATGTTGTAGCTTGTTCAACCCCATGATGTACGAGGTCAGTGATCCGATGAGGTTGTTGCTTGGAAGGGATAGGTTGAGCAATTATTGCGGGAACCACAGTGTGGATATGTTGACAGTTGGAGGTCCCAGGTAGTTACGGCCCATGTTGACAATCTTGTGGTTGGATAGCCCCATGAGGGAAGGGATTGGTTCGGCGAGACTATTGTGGTACAAGTGTAGCTCGACGAGCTGAGAGAGGTCGGTCAACTGGTTCGGGATGCTAACGAAGTTGTTGCTGCTGAGGTTCAAGTACTTGAGGCTCTTCAATTGAGATATGATGGGCGGGATGGAGCCATTGAGGTTCATTACACAATATGACTGGTGCGTGGATTTGGCTAGATTTTATATGAGTAACACTTCTTCTATGAGAATTTATATCCAAACCTCCATCAATTTAAACACATAATATGAAGCGACCATCTAGTATTGTGCAGAAAGATTTTTGATATAGTACTAGAAGTTGAAAGATTTTACGATGAATAAAAGGATAAAAATATATAAGTAATTAGTGTTAGTGATAAAAGTCATTAAAAACACTACTAAATTTAAATTAAAAACGAACCAATATAATTATTAAGTATTGCTAGATATATATATAAAATTATACACATATTTTTTTATAATTATATTTATACTTACATATGTATACATGGTATAGTGAGCATTTTTAAAGTAAAAAATGCTTATAAAGAATATCTATAAATATATATATGTATTTTTCGATTAAAAAATATTAATTAATATGTATGACAATACTTACATTGTACATGCATAGTGATAATCATGTTTGTACGAATTATTATGTTTCTCTCTCTCCATCTACTACTTCTCTCTTTGTATTTAGTACACCTTCTCTCTCCTTCCACTACTTCTCTAATTATATTTGTTGTGCACCCTCTCTCTCCATCCACTTCTCATTGAATTTATTTAATGACTTTCTCTCTCCATCCACTATCTTTTATTCAATTTAATAGGCACTCGCTTCATCCACTACCTTTTTGTGTCTATTAATTAGAATCATTCTCTACATCTATTATTTCTCTCTCTTTTTCATTCCACATTCTATCCATCGACTAACAATTATTACTCTATCTCCGGCCATAGACTAATTATAGTCATTTTCAAAATTAAAATTCACAATGCTAATTGTGTTTTGCGTGTTTTCTTGAAGTAGAGGTGTGAGTTTTAGTGGATAACATGTTTTATAAATAATTTCCCATGTTGAATTGGAAGAAAACATAAACTATGCATATACAATCCAACAACATAGGTGTGCTACAACAGTCACGCATCACCTGGGGTGTGTTATAGTTGAAAAATTATGCTCCATTCATCCACATCTTTACATAAATACCCCCACACATATCTAAACCATAAAGATGAAGTTTCTATCTCTTCATGTATTCATTACATGATGTGCAACCATGATGTATTTTGACACATCTTAACCCCTCAATGTGATCATGATGCACATACCAATTTTTTGAAATGTGACTTAACCCCTCACTCAAAGCATCATGCACCTTCTACAAAATTTAAGTTATGCCCTCAATGTGATCATGATGCACCTTTCTACCAAATTTGAGTTATCATGCATTTGAATCACGATCCACCTGCTACTTCTTATCCTTGAGAACATAGCACCGTCTTTGAATCTGATGCATCCCACCACTTGAATCATGATACACCTTCTACATAATCTAAGTTATCACATAGTCAAATCACTACACTGGTTCTACTTTTATATTCCATATGCACATACTTAAATATGAGTTTTCTCGTCACTCATATCATAGTGCACCTTCTATCCAATCATCGCTACCTTCTAGTGCACTCTTTTTATCACGTATTCAAATTCATGTGCACCTGCTACTTATATTCCCTATGTGCATACCCCATAATCTGAATCATCATTGCCCCGTCATACAAATGTGTCACACGTGCACATGTCATTTTGAATTTTGAGCATTCATCGAGATTTATTTCGATAAAGTGAATTCTAGGTGTATGATGACAATTGGCTCAAATTTTATGATACAAAATGAATAAACATGGGTCATAAACCCCATATGAATCATGTACTATCAAATTGGAAGCCAAGGTTAAATTGGGGTCTTTGACAGCCAGTCTAAGTGGTAGGAAAAGTCGGGCTTTAATTCTGATTCAGTACACTCATGCCAACAAAAGGAGGCTATATCTCCAATCCTAATAGCGGCTGAAGGTTCCTGGTGTAGGCATTATTTGATAGGTTCAGTGTCTCCAGTTTTTTCAAATTGCTGACTCAGGTCAGAATCTCACCCGAAAAATTGTTGTGGCTTAGGCGGATCATTTCGAGGCTAGTACATTCACAGAGGCAACTTGGGAGCTTGCCGGTTAAATGGTTTTTCGAAACCATGAAGCACCATAGTCTCTTGTCGGAGCAGAAATTTTGTGGGATTTCTCCCTCCAAGTCATTATCATCAGCAGTAAAACATTCAAGCCCCAACATCCAAGCACCGAGGTCCTTAGGTAGGGTGCCAGAGAGGTTGTTGGAGTCTAGATACAGCCTCTCGAGACTCGTCAAGTTGGATATGTTGTCTGGGACACTGCCTTCGAGCTGATTGTTGTCGAGGATGAGACCCAGAGATTGACCATGTTGCCGATGTCCTTTGGAATGGTTCCCGTGAGGTTGTTGTAGGAGAGGTCGAGAATGGTTAAATTGGCAAGCTTAGTGACTGATTCGGGGATCGAACCACTAAGGTTGTTGGAGTAGAAATACAACTCGTTGAGTTCTGTCAAGTTGCGGATGTCCTTTGGAATGGTGCCCATGAGGTTGTTGGAGGAGAGTCTCAAGTAGTTGAGTTCACTCAAGTTCCCAATGCTCTCTGGGATGGTGCCGGTGAAGCTGTTGTCGGTAAGGTCCAACATACTGAGTTTGGTAGCCTTACCGACATCAGTGGAGATGGGGCTTGAGAACCTGTTGCTACCGACCTCGAACACAATGAGCTGTGTGGACATTACGGAGAGCAAACCTTCAGGGATCTCACCAGTGAGCTGGTTCCAGGAGATACAAAATTCTATCATCTTGGTGAAATTTTGGAATGAGGCCGGCAGGCTGCCAGAAAGGCTGACGTTGTTGAGCCAGAGGAATTCCAGTGACACCAAATACCCGAGTTCTTGGGGATGGTGCCGCCCATGCGCGGGTTGTCTTCGAGATGGAGAACCTAGAGCTGTGTGCGGTTGGGGAGGGATGGTGGGATGGGACATGTCAGGTTGTTCTGGACAAGGCTGAGGTGACGAAGGCCTATTGCTGTAAAGTTGCCTATGAATGTTGGGAGGCTGCCCGTCAGACTATTCCATGTGATGTTGAGGTGTTGTAGGTCCTCGACATTGATGGAGAGCAGGTCATTGGCATCGTCGATGACGCCGACAGGGTTGAGCCAGTCGAAATAACTATAGACATCCCAAACAACGTCGAGGTCAAGATGCTGCAGCTTGTTCAACCCCCTGATGTACGACGTCAACGATCTGATGAGGTTGTTTCTTGGAAGGGATAAGTTGAGCAAGGATTGTGGGAACCACAACGTGGATATGTTGGCAGTTGGAGGTCCTAGGAGGAAGTTAAGGCCCATGTCGACGATCTTGAGGTTGGATCACCCCGTGAGGGAAGGGATTGGTCTAGCGAGGCTGTTGTTGTACATGTGTAGCTCGACGAGGCTCCTCATCTGGGGTATATATGCTTGAAGGGATGGTGTCGTTGAGGTTGTTGTTTATAAGGTCGAGGAAAGTGAGGTTGGGGAAGGTCGAAAAGTTCAGGTGGGAAGAGATTTGTCCAGTAAGTTTGTTGTTGTATAGGTGTAGCTTGACGAGCTGAGAGAGGTCGGCCAACTGGTCTGGGATGCTGACGAAGTTGTTACTGCTGAGGTTCAGGTACTTGAGGATTTTCAGCTGGGATATGTCGGGTGGGATATATGTGTAGACTTTTAGTTGTGTGAGGGTTGAGACACTTAGAGAGTTTAATTACAAGGATGAACCTAATATATCTGCAACATCCAACCCTAATAAAAACTGAGTTTTCTTGTAGTGTAATGTACCGCCTCATATATAATAGAAGAATCTTCGAGGTAATAGGAAACATTGTAGGTGAGTTCATTAAAGTTGACAACCACACAAGTAACAAAACTAGGATCCGTTTCACATGTTTTCTAGTGGAACTTGACATGGCCCATCTAATCCAAATAGCTATCCTAATCAATGGCATAGAATATAAATTGGAGCATGAGTCAATTTTTGAAATCTACTAGCCTTTGGTAAATATTGGCACATGATGCAAAACATGCCATGTGGAAGACATATAGAAGGAAGAAGAGGAGGAACATAACAAGGAGATGGATGCGGGTGTCTAGTTGGTGGTAGAGGAGGAGAGATGGAAACCCTAATATGGTAGAAATATCCATACAAGGTGTGTAGGGAAGAGAAATTTTTCTAATAAGAACAACAATAATTGTAACGACACTCGCAATCATTAAGATAACAAGTGTCATTAACAATAATAAAACATGTGGAAGCAAATCATTTGCAGCGGAATTACTGAAAATCACTAAAAATTAAAACTTTTTGCAAAGAGATCCATTCACAGGAAAACTCTTTCATTCAAAACCACAGTAAAACTTTACATCCTGGTTCACAAGTACACGACATGTACAATTTCTTTTCAAGGATTACAACATTGACTGCCCTGCTAACAAATATACACAGGCAGTATATAAACTTTGAGGCACTATGCCAAAACTCCGATTGATTCATTTAAAACTCCGAGGACCTGAGAGTACAGAGACGACACATAGGACAACTATCTATATGACTTGACAGACAATATCTCCACCTGAGATCTTATTGTTGTCCTTGTTGTTGTTAATGTTGCTGCTCTTTCTCTATTCTTAGGGATTTCTTGCCCTGCCTTCCATGCATACCTAAAAATGTTTCCCACGGGGGTGAGACAATTGAAAATTGTCCCAGCGGGAGATATAACTCTCCGCCAAAACATTACTATTGCAGTTATTAAGTTAAAACTAAGCAGGGGTTACTTTTACATTATTAGGCAGAATTATTCATCATAGAACAGAATAAGATAATCTCCTATTCTCAAGGAGAACATTGCATCTACCCATGGTAGATAAGTAATTCATCTGTCTACTTTGCAGAGAATATAAAGAAACATAATAACATTTATCCGCTAAGGAATGCACAAGGAAATACAACATCAGCCAATGAATCTGCGTATTCAATCCTTAAGCAAACATGCTATACGGATGATTACATTTTACAATCACATTTAAGCTCTGAGGAGATGAGGTATACCGCTCATACTCCAACCGGCCAAACTCTAATTGGTTCCTTGAATCATTGAATTCATGGAACCAATCATCAATTGGACCTATACTCATACTTCAATTGAGTTTAATAGGTAAACCTTCAACTGATTTGACCCTCAATTGACCCTCAATTGATCATCAATTAGGGTTTGATTCAATTGAATTAGGGCTTGGAATCGATGATCCTTCAACACTACTCAATGCAGAACTAGTTGCATTGAAACCATTGAACCATCATCCAAATTGGGTATGACCTAACCCCAAACGGTCTTGAGGTCATTTGGATGACCTCCAAACGGTCTTGGGACCGTTTTCCTATCATATCACTCAAATCTAAGCCATCCAATTAAAGTTTGGTTCATTGGATTGATCACCAAATCACCATTGCATTGTGTAACAGCTTGGTACCTTTAGACCTTCAAACACCTAACCATACTCAACCCTAGACCTCCAAACGGTCTTGGGTGACCACCAAATGGTCTTGAGGTCGTTTGGATGACCTCCAAACGGTCTTGAGACCGTTTTCCCATCATATCACTCAAATTCAAGGAATCCAATTAGGGTTTGGTTCATTGATGTGCTCACCAAATCAGCAATCTATCGCAGATCAACTTGATATCTTTAGACCTTGAAACACTTAACTATACTCAACCCTAGACCTCCAAACGGTCTTGGGTGACCACCAAACGGTCTTTAGACCGTTTGGATGAGCTCCAAATGGTCTTGAGACCGTTTGGCTCATCCAACCTTTGGACTTTAGTGAAAAATCATCATGGATTGGTCTATCGAGTTGATCAACAAATCAGCACTTTATTGCAATATGATTAGTACCTTTGGACCTTCAATTGGTCAACTATAATTGACCCCAGACCTCCAAACGGTCTTGGGGTGACCCCCAAACGTTCTTGAGACCGTTTGGGTGATTCCCAAACGGTCTTGAAACCGTTTGGGCTAATCAACCCAAAATCTCAACTTAACTCATTGGAATTTCAGCACTGTTTTCAATTAGGGTTTGCCTAATTGAATGGCCTTCAACTCACGATTCCTAGGGAGTTAACTCCTAAAATTTTGAGGGTCATTATACCACATCATTGGGAACAAGAATCTCAAACGGTCAACACTTTGTCAACGCACTCAAACGGTCTTGAGACCGTTTGCCCAAAAAGGTCAAGTTAATCAGGTTGAAAATCAGCACTTAATCCAATTAGGTTTCCCTAATTGATTAGCCTACAACCTACGATTCCTTTGGAGTTAACCCCTCAAATTTGGATGGTGATTAACCAATATCATTATAAACAGGAATCCCAAACGTTCAACACTTGGTCAACCATTTCAAACGGTCTTGAAACCGTTTTCCCAAACAGGTCAAGATGATCAGGTTGAAAAGCAGCATTTAATTCAATTCGATTTGTCTAATTGATTGACCTTCAACTCCCGATTCCTTTGGAATTAACCCCTCAAATTTGGAGGCTCATTAGCCTACATAATTAGGAACAATATTCCCAAACTGTCAACTCTTGGTCAACCATCTAAAATGGTCTTGAAACCGTTTGCTCCCAAACGGTTTCAAACCGTTTGCCCTTAAACGGTTTGCTGAAACCGCATAGCCAATTAAATTAAAACGATTTGGATTAGCTATCAAGACCGTTTGGCTTGGTAATTTTCTCTGGATAAGAATCTTAGATGATGTCATCATCCCCTTCCTTCGAACAACCAAGAACAGCAACCGTTCTTGATGGAAATTACAGCAAAGAATAAAGTATGTATCAAATTGAAGAAATCAATCAACAAAGCATAGATGATTGATACAATAGCAATGATTAAGGGTTTGAGTTATAAAACCCGCCTCCAATTGAGCTCCAAAGCTCCAAGCTCACTCCATTAATGGTGGATGAAGCTCTAGCAACTCCCCCTAGGCTCGTTCTCAAGCTTTTGATTGCAAAAGTTGGCTAGGGTTGAAGAGGAGATCGAAATAAGAAGGAATCCATAATTTATTTTCGATTTCCACCATGAAATCATGAAGAAAAAGGGTCAAGAAGCTTAACAACAGGTTGGGGATCATCCTCCTGTTGCTCCTAAGTCCCCTTGAGCTCACCCAAAGCAAAGGAAGAAGAAAGGGCCGAAAAATCCTTTCAATTCATTTGGAAAAGGCACTTTTATAAGGAAATTGATGAGAGAGAAAATGCCTTATAAAAATCCAATTAATCCAAAAAATTATGGCCGCCTCTTCCCCCTCAATTCCATGGATACGAGGCATCTTCATGTGCCTTTAATTCTCCTTCATTATCCTCAATTTAAAGAAAAGCAAATTAAGCACCTTAATGCTTATTATATTAATATCCCATATGTGAGTGGAAATTACTTTTCTTTATAATAAGGTGAGTGGAATTTCACCTACTTAAGATATTTTCGTTCCTTATCTTGGTAAAGGAACGTCCATCCTTATTCAAAATCAACCAACAACACTTTGGTTGAAGGCCCTTTAATTAATACATTCATTTTTGCCCTAAATTGAATTAGGGTTACAATTAGGATTAAATCTTGATTATTTTAATGTCAAGATTCTCTCTCCTCCAACTTAATTAAAATGATATGCCCCTCTCATTTTCTTTGCTCTACATGATTCCAAGAAACATTAAGGACCTTATTGAAGTGGTAATTTGCATATTGAACCCTAGATTTTGGGTAAATTGCACTTTACTCCAAAACTAGGTTTTAATGCAGAACATTGTCCAACAAGCTCTATCTTGGTGTCCAGGCTTGGGAAAACCATACCACTACATAATATTCATCCTTATAATGTCTCAACATAAGAGGAACATCTTATCATATGAAATTTGCAAGTTAACCCCTCAACTTGGGTAATTTGCACTTTAGTCCAAAATAAGCAATCATTGCTTCAACATTGTTCAAATAGGACCAAAATTGAAACATAGGTTCCTTTTGAGCCTTAATTACTTTTCACAATATGAGATTAAACATATAATCATCTTTCTTAATCAAAACACCTAGGGTTAAAGTATAACCCAGGTCAGGGATGTTACAAATTATAAACCCCTAACAAGGATTTCGTCCCCAAAATCCCAGATAAAGGGAACAGATATTATTCATTCATCATATCATCATGTCTCTACATAACACCTCATTGTTATGGAGACATCCTAAAACTTTGATCAACATAAAGTTCCTTCTGAGAATATTCTCATAGAGTCAATTGAGATCTTATCTTAAAGACATATTTAGTTGTTATGTTTATGCAAAGCATAAACCCCTAACATATGATGTTCATATCATTTTATATAATCAGACTGATTTCATAGTTGACCATTCTAGGTAGCCAACCTAAACCATCTGATAATTCTTAGATACCAGAATCTCTTACCTTGGTATCAGTCACATGTGTTGAAAACACATCATATTTACAACTTTATTGAATAGGGATCACCTCCCTTGTTCTCTTTCTCATCATATGAGGGTCATACTTTTACTTCCTCATATACACATATTGATCTGAATTCCTATCAGATCTTTCTTTCTTGTACTTAAGGTATGATACATTTATCCATACCATATTTCCAATTTCATGATACTCATTAGATTGTATCAGAATGATTGCTTGATCAGGGCAATCAAAAAGATATCAATCTAAGAGTTTCCATACTCACTTTATCATCAATAGTTGTATACCTGATCGGGGTTTACAAGTACTGAGATCAAGTAGTATTCACTTTCATGCTATCATATTTCTTGCTTTTCATATTATCATAACATAAGATTTAACATCCCTGGATTTTATCCAGACATCTCTTCTATACCTCTTCCTCTTTCATAGAGGTAAGAACAATATAGAGCATTTAAAGGAATACTGAACAGAATTCAAATTCTAGTTCTCATCATTTTTTCCCTATATAACAACCAATAGGGAAAACAAAATCAACAATTCTCCTTTTTATAACAAAAAGAGGTTTAGTGTACTCAACATGTACACATTAATAACATACCTTGTCCTCACATCATGGTCTTACAGGTAAAAGGTTAACATCTTTACCTTTACTTAATGGCTACTTCCCTGGCACATTAAGTATTTATTGTACTATTAGTACCAAAAACCTTGGATTTTTAGAACCATTAGGCAAATGTCTCTAAAATTATAGAGACCATTCCCTACTTCTCAGGTTATTGCCCTTCCTTGAGCACTTGCCATCACAGATTTATTATCTGTCTAAACTCATGGCAGAGTCTACTTTCTTGCCATAAGTTAATCTTTTCCATATTTTCCCTTGTTCCAACATGACTAAGTCATTTAGGAACTCTTTTAAAACTCAAGCTTTTTGTATTAAGGACTGATGGCCTAGGTTTTAAGACTAGTATCCAGTCCCCTATATGCATTACTATTGCCCTAATCTGCCCAACAAGAGCATGATCATAGGATTCTCTATCCTGATCATGTCTTAATGGGGATTCTGAGGCACTCATTCTATTATTGCATGATCCCTTGCACCACTTCTTGGTGCAACAACATTGCTCTCAGCAATGTGTTCCTTGTGCTCTCCAGTCATTTTAAAAATTTACCCTTTCTCTGCACAAGCAGAAATCATTATAGGGTATACTGGAGGACACTAACACAGACTCAACAACTTAGTCCTATGTCTCTGTAGACTCAGCGAACCTAGAGCTCTGATACCACTAAATTGTAATGACACTCGCAATCATTAAGATAACAAGTGTCATTAACAATAATAAAACATGCGGAAGCAAATCATTTGCAGCGGAATTACTGAAAATCACTAAAAATTAAAACTTTTTGCAAAGAGATCCATTCACAGGAAAACTCTTTCATTCAAAACCAAAGTAAAACTTTACATCCTGGTTCACAAGTACACGACCTGTACAATTCCTTTTCAAAGATTACAACATTGACTGCCCTGCTAACAAATATACACAGGCAGTATATAAACTTTGAGGCACTATGCCAAAACTCCAATTGATTCATTTAAAACTCCGAGGACCTGAGAGTACAGAGACGACACATAGGACTACTATCTATATGACTTGACAGACAATATCTCCACCTGAGATCTTATTGTTGTCCTTGTTGTTGTTGTTGTTGCTGCTGTTTCTCTATTCTTAGGGATTTCTTGCCATGCCTTCCATGCATACCTAAAAATGTTTCCCATGGGGGTGAGACAATTGAAAATTGCCCCAGCGGGAGATATAACTCTCCGCCAAAACATTACTATTGCAGTTTATTAAGTTAAAACTGAGTGGGGGTTACTTTTACATTATCAGGCAGAATTATTCATCATAGAATAGAATAAGATAATCTCCTATTCTCAAGGAGAACATTGCATCTACCCATGGTAGATAAGTAATTCATCTGTCTACTTTGTAGAGAATATAAAGAAACATAATAACATTTATCTGCTAAGGAATGCACAAGGAAATACAACATCAGCCAATGAATCTCCGTATTCAATCCTTAAGCAAACATGCTATACGGCTGATTACATTTTACAATAACATTTAATCTCTGAGGAGATGAGGTATACCGCTCATACTCCAACCGGCCATTGCGAAGTCGAAACCGGTACCATACATAGGTCTAGGGAAGAGTCGGGTTCCCATGACCTCACTCCTCCCGGTCAGTGCGAGAGAACCTGCAGGACATCTCGTGTCTCTGCTACATAGCTAGCCAGGGTATACTGGCAACTTTGCTATAGAGGTAGTGTCAGCTGCTCTCTCTTCGCGATCATGAGATTTCATGTTTATCTCCATCGATCCGGTATTAACCTTGGGAGATGTGTACAGCATCTGGCCCAAAACATCGGGAGATTAGTGATACATCTATCCCGACCTATTCATGAAGGATTTGAGAGGTTTCTTGTTTACCTCCTCACAATCACTTCAAGAGGACGTAAGGATATTTTCTCCCATTGACCCCCGTATATTCAAAAATATACAAAATCCAGGATATGTCGCGGAGCAACCTGTTTCACCATCACCTATTCCTGACGATGATGGATCTATGGTCAGAGCACTACATGAATAGATTTCACTTGATTATTTAAGTACATTATCATATTCTTTTAGCATTTGTCAAGTTCTCAAACATATTTTATTCAGATAAATGCTATAAAGAGACATGTACCACTTTGATCAGATACTTATTCGCATGACTCAGAAGCCATTCACATCTTGTCACCTCTCACTAGGCAACAACTTTATTCACATGGCTCACAAGGCCCTTCACATCTTATCACCTCTCACTAGGCAACAACTTTATTCACATGGCTCACAAGGCCATTCACATCTTGTCACCTCTCACTAGGCAACAACTTTATTCACATGGCTCACAAGGCCATTCACATCTTGTCACCTCTCACTAGGTAACAACTTAAAAAAAAAGTCTTACAAGCCCATTCTAATCTTGTTACTTCTTTCTAAGTAACAAAAACATAATGGCACATATGGCCAATCAACTCTTATCAAATGAACATCATAGCTCATGCCTGGCTGTGATCATCACCTCATGAGACCTGCATGATTGTCACACATGATAATAGACTTATCAAGTTCACAACACATCATGCAATATAGGGTAACACCACTATTCCCTTACCAAGGTTAGGCTTTACCATCAATTAGGGTTTTTCATCCTTTTACCCAAAGCTAGGGTTAGGATTTTCCTTTCTTATCAATTAGGGTTTCATATTTGTATTATCACTCCAACCCTAATTTATTGCTACACTCTTCTGGGAACATTCATTGATATCATAAGTATTCATTCATACTTAATACATTCATCATGTATCATTAAATGATTATCATCACAAGGTATGAGTTTCTCTCTCATCCTTAAGTTGGGAATTAACAAAACGACCATGTTAGGTCACTTTCAATTTAGCTCTTAGTCAAGCATAGAGCACCACGGCCGTGCAACCAGGAACGGACGTGCTAGAGGAATCCATCACGGCCGTGCTACCCTACACGGTCGTGCACCATGAAGCTACCACGGCCGTGCTACCTTGCACGGTCGTGCAAAGTGAAACCACCACGGTAGTGCTACCTTACACGGTCGTGGTTCAGGAGTTCAGCTCATGAATCATATTCAAGTATGAATTCTATTCTTTCATTAGGGATTAGGGTTTCACATACCATCTCCCTTCTATAGAATAGATATTGCATATAGCATCACCCTTCACTAGGAATTTCATATCACATTGCCCATAATTAGGGATTACTAATCATTCCCAATTAGGATTTCTCATGAAATCACCCTCAATTAGGATTTCACATGGATACATCCTCAACTAGGGTTTCACTTGGATACACCCTCAACTAGGGTTTCACTTGGATACACCCTCAAATAGGGTTTACTATTCATCCCAATTAGTGATTTCATATGTAGACAACCTCTTATTAGGTTATACATGGAATCAACCTCAATTAGGGTTTACATCATGTATTAGAATCCATGCATTTGTTATGCATTATTGATTAGTACCATTAAGGGTATCTCTCACCTAATTACATTAGGTTCCCAAAAAGGTTTGATCAATTGGACCTTCAATAACATGAGGTATCCAATTGAATTAGGGTTTTCAATGTTGATTCCTTCAATCATTGAATTCATGGAACCAATCATCAATTGGACCTATACTCATACTTCAATTGAGTTTAATAGGTAAACCTTCAACTGATTTCACCCTAAATTTACCCTCAATTTATCATCAATTAGGGTTTGATTCAATTGAATTAGGGCTTGGAATCGATGATCCTTCAACACTACTCAATGCAGAACTAGTTGCATTGAAACCATTGAACCATCATCCAAATTGGGTATGACCTAACCCCAAACGGTCTTGAGGTCATTTGGATGACCTCCAAACGGTCTTGGGACCGTTTTCCTATCATATCACTCAAATCTAAGCCATCCAATTAGAGTTTGGTTCATTGGATTGATCACCAAATCAGCATTGCATTGTATAACAACTTGGTACCTTTAGACCTTCAAACACCTAACCATACTCAACCCTAGACCTCCAAACGGTCTTAGGTGACCACAAAATGGTCTTGAGGTCGTTTGGATGACCTACAAACGGTCTTGAGACCGGTTTCCCATCATATCACTCAAATTCAAGGAATCCAATTAGGGTTTGGTTCATTGATGTGCTCACCAAATCAGCAATCGATCGCAGATCAACTTGATATCTTTAGACCTTCAAACACTTAACTATACTCAACCCTAGACCTCCAAACGGTCTTGGGTGACCACCAAACGAACTTGAGACCGTTTGGATGATCTCCAAACGGTCTTGAGACCGTTTGGCTCATCCAACCTTTGGACTTTAGTGAAAAATCATCATGGATTGGTCTATCGAGTTGATCAACAAATCAGCACTTCATTGCAATATGATTAGTACCTTTGGACCTTCAATTGGTCAATTATACTTGACCCCAGACCTCCAAACGGTCTTGGGGTGACCCCCAAACGGTATTGAGACCGTTTGGGTGATTCCCAAACGGTCTTGAAACCGTTTGGGCTAATCAACCCAAAATCTCAACTTAACTCATTGGAATTGCAGCACTGTTTTCAATTAGGGTTTGCCTAATTGAATGGCCTTCAACTCACGATTCCTTGGGAGTTAACCCCTCAAATTTGGAGGGTCATTATCCCATATCATTAGGAACAAGAATCTCAAACGGTCAATGCTTGGTAAACGCACTCAAACGGTCTTGAGACCGTTTTCCCAAAAAGGTCAAGTTAATCAGGTTGAAAATCAGCACTTAATCCAATTAGGTTTCCCTAATTTATTAGCCTTAAACCTATGATTACATTGGTGTTAACCCCTCAAATTTAGAGGGTGATTAACCAACATCATTATAAACAGGAACCCCAAACGGTCAATGCTTGGTCAACCATTTCAAACGGTCTTGAAACCGTTTCCCAAATAGGTCAAGTTGATCAGGTTGAAAATCAGCATTTAATTCAATTCGATTTGTCTAATTGATTGGCCTTCAACACCCGATTCCTTTGGAGTTAACCCCTCAAATTTGGAGGGTCATTATCCTACATAATTAGGAACATGATTCCCAAACGGTAAATGCTTGTTCAACCATCTAAAATGGTCTTGAAACCGTTTGCTCCCAAACGGTTTCAAACCGTTTGCCCTTAAACGGTTTGCTGAAACCGCATAGCCAATCAAATTAAAACGATTTGGAGTAGCTATCAAGACCGTTTGGCTTGGTAATTTTCTCTAGATAAGCATCTTGGATGATGTCATCATCCCCTTCCTTCGAACAACCAAGAAAAGCAACCGTTCTTGATGGAAATTACAGCAAAGAATCAAGTATGTATCAAATTGAAGAAATCAATCAGCAAAGCATAGATGATTGATACAATAGCAATGATTAAGGGTTTGAGTTATAAAACCCACCTCCAATTGAGCTCCAAAGCTCCAAACTCACGCCATTAATGTTGGATGAAGCTCTAGAAACTCCCCCTTGGCTCGTTCTCAAGCTTTTGATTGCAAAAGTTGGCTAGGGTTGAAGAGGAGATCGAAATAAGAAGGAATCCATAATTTATTTTCAATTTCCACCATGAAATCATGAAGAATAAGGGTCAAGAAGCTTACCAACAGGTTGGGGCTCGTCCTCCTGTTGCTCCTAAGTCCCCTTGAGCTCACGCAAAGCAAAGGAAGAAGAAAGGGCCGAAAAAGCCTTTCAATTCATTTGGAAAAGGCACTTTTATAAGGAAATTGATGAGAGAGAAAATGCCTTATAAAAATCCAATTAATCCAAAAAAATATGGCCGCCTCTTCCCCTTCAATTCCATGGATACAAGGAATCTTCATGTGCCTTAAATTCTCCTTCATTATCCTCAATTTAAAGAAAATCAAATTAAGCACCTTAATGCTTATTATATTAATATCCCATATGTGAGTGGAAATTACTTTTCTTTATAATAAGGTGAGTGGAATTTCACCTACTTAAGATATTTTCGTTCCTTATCTTGGAAAAGGAACGTACATCCTTATTCAAAATCAACCAATAACACTTTGGTTGAAGGCCCTTTAATTAATACATTCATTTTTGCCCTAAATTGAATTAGGGTTACAATTAGGATTAAATCTTGATTATTTTAATGTCAAGATTCTCTCTCCTCCAACTTAATTAAAATGAGATGCACCTCTCATTTTATTAGCTCTACATGATTCCAAGAAACATTAAGGACCTTATTGAAGTGGTAATTTGCATATTGAACTCTAGATTTTGGGTAAATTGCACTTTACTCCAAAACTAGGTTTTAATGCACAACATTGTCCAAAAGCTCTATCTTGGTGTCCAGGCTTGGAAAAACCATACCACTACATCATATTCATCCTTATAATGTCTCAACATAAGAGGAACATCTTATCATATGAAATTTGCAAGTTAACCCCTCAACTTGGGTAATTTGCACTTTAGTCCAAAATAAGCAATCATTGCTTCAACATTGTTCAAACATGACCAAAATTGAAACATAGGTTCCTTTTGAGCTCTAATTACTTTTCACAAGATGAGATTAAACATATAATCATCTTTCTTAATCAAAACACCTAGGGTTAAAGTATAACCCTGGTCAGGGATGTTACAATAATGATAAGTTTTGCTAACATATTTGAAGCACTATAGGATGAGGACAATGATGTAACCAATAAGGAAATAGCTAATGGTGAAGAGTAAGCAAAGGAGGGAAATACTTAGAGAGGGCTACGCAATAAGGCACCAAAGTGGCATCAAAAGAAGAAATAGTTTGCAAACACCGATAAGGTAGTTGATGGTTCAAAAGAAGACACCCAGCCGAGGTGCAATGAAGATAAGAGGCAATGTTATGATGGAGATAAAAGAAACACCAAAATTAGCTCCAAGGAGGCTCACGACCCTCACAGAGATGATGTTTTGATGGGGAGACATGAAGAGAATGTGGAAAGTAGGTAGATGACAAATTAGGTCATTTTGTTTGATAAAAACATACAAGATGAGGCCAGTGTAGTGGCCCAAAACATTCCACCTGACATAGGGGGTAAGGCTTCTAGTGTGATGGATCAGGGGGATAAAACACCTAATCTGTAACATCCCTGACCTGGGTTATGAGTTAACCCTAGGTGTTTTGCCTAAATATGTAATTAAATCTTTGTGATTAACTCTGAGCATGTAATTAAGTTTCTCAGAAACGTATATCTCAGTATTTGCTCCTTTTTATTTAAAGTAGTAGCATTGTTTTGATATACAGGGACCTATGTGCAATTTACCCAGTTAAAAGGGTTAGCTTGCAATTTGCACATGATGAGATGTTCCTCTGATGTTGAGACATCATGAGAAATCTTTTAGCGAAGTTTGAGGGATTTCCCAAGCTAGAGCACCAAGGTGCAGCTGTGGAAGCAATCCCAGTGCTTGAAACCTTAAATTGGGGTAAAATGCAATTTACCCAAATTAAGGGATACAAATTGTGAAATATGTCATCTAATGTATCTTTTTAGACTTTTGCCATCATTTAGAGAAGAAATGATGAGGAAGTCACCTCAATTGAGTTATCAAGTTATGAAATATGCCTTGTGATTGAATAATCAGGGTATATGTGTAATATCTCTTTATGTATGTACCTCATTATTAGCTTGCTCTCCTTTACCTTCTTTTCCTAAGACCTTAAGAGAAGGTTTGTCCTTAGAATAAAGAGGAAGGGACGATCAAGTAAAGAAGGAGGGACCTAGTTGGAATTATGGACAACTTATGAACTAATGTTGAAAATCCTACCCCATGTATATAAGCTCTCCTTCCCTTAGTTGCAAGGGAACTTACCCTTCGTTCCCTTACTGTTTCATTTCACCAAAGACGACCAAGGACTGCCTTGGAGCTAAGGAGGACGAACAAGGGGTGCAAGGTAGGTTTAAACCCCTCTTCTTGCCTAATTCCATGGTTAAAACTCAAATTCAAGGTCATCTTCATGGTTAACTCTTGAAACCCTACCTTTCTAGCCGTCTCTTTTCATCCTTCCTTGGAGTTTTCACCTTGGCCAACCTGTGGGAACTCAAGGACGCCATTAGAGCTTGGATCTTGAAAGCTTGGAGCTCAAGAAGCAAGCTTTAGGCGGGTTTTATAACTCTAAACCTATGCTTTACTATGTGCATCTTTATATGCGTTTTAATGATAGCTCTTCGTATTTCCCTACTTTTCCCTGCTATTTTGCAAGCAAACCCGTGGGATATCTGTACTGTTCTTGAGCTAGAAGATGAAGGCGTGATTTCCAAGAAAAACCCACCGCTTTTCTTTTCCTTAAACGGTCCTAACAGTTTGCTCTCTCGGACTCAAGACCGCGAGGTGAGCAAACGGTCTCGAGACCGCGATAGGGCAAACGGTCTCAAGACTGTTTGGCCCCGTTGACCGAGCGTGGACCGTATAAGAAATCTGTTCCTAATTCTATAGGCTAATTACCCTCCAACTTTGGGAGACTAACTCCAACGGAATCGGGAGATATGACCTTTTTAAGTCACAACTTTAAATAAATTAATTGCTGATTTTCAAACGGTCTGAAATTGCCTTTTTGGGCAAACGGTCTCAAGACCGTGTAAGGTCATTTACTAAGCGTTGACCGTATGAGATTACTGTTCAACATTATGTTAATTAACAACTCATAAAGTTTTATGGTCTAATTCCAAACGGGCTAAGAGTTGAAGGGTGAATACTAGGGCTAACCCTAGGTGAAATCAGTACTGAAATTATGGTGACCTAATTAGGGTTTTTAGGTTTGATTGACCTAAACGGTCTCAAGACCGTTTGGGGGTCACCAAACGGTCTCAAGACCGTGAGGGCAATCAACCAAGACCGTTTGGAGGTCTGGGGTCAAGGATAGTTGACCAATTAAAGGTACAATTACACCGAATTACATTGCAATTAAATATTGACATGATCATCAACTCAATAGGTCAGATCTTGATGAATTTGCACTAGAATCCAAAATTGGATGGGCAAACGGTCTCAAGACCGTTTGGAACTCATCCAAACGGTCTCAAGACCGAGAGGACAATCACCAAGACCGTTTGAAGGTCTAGGGTTAAGTATTTTGACCAATTGAGGACCCAATTGCAAATAAGTTATCAATTTAATCAAAATTCTGTTTTGTGGTTCAATCATGGTTCAACCCCTATCAAATCACCTTAGACTTTGATGAAATCTTGGGGAAACGGTCTTAAGACCATGTGGGGTCCACCCACATGACCTCAAGACCGTTTGGGCCAAGTTTGGGCCCAATTGGAGCTCAATTGAAGGGTTCAACCTGGTGTTGATGCACATTGTTGAGTGTTGATGGGTGAACATTGATAGACCCTAATTGAATCGATTTTAACCATTATGGGCCAATTGAATGACCAAGTGATCAAGCATAATCTTAATAGACTAAGTCCATAAGTGGTCAACATAACTTTGACCATTTGAGGGCTTCAATATGGGTTGACATTATCGGTTGCATCTTTGAGCCTTGTTGAAGGACCAAGCGGCTGAGACCATGAGAGCCTCGCGGTCTCAAGACCGTGAGAGGGCTCGCGGTCTCAAGACCGTGAGGGGGCTCACGGTCTCAAGACCGAGAGGAGGCTCGCGGTCTCAAGACCGCGAAGGGCCTTGCGGTCCTGAGGTCAAAGAAGGGCAAACGGTCTTCATGACCCTCGCGGTCTCAACTCAAATTGGTCTTCGCGGTCTCAACATTAATTTGAACCAATGGGAGGCTTCGCGGTCTTGAACCCTTGAAGAGGCTCGCGGTCTTGAAGCCTAAGGGGGCTCGCGGTCTTGGAGATAGAAAGAGGCTCGCGGTCTTGGAGGGTCAAAGTGGGAAAACGGTCAACACTTTCAACCAATCTCAACCCAATTGATGATTAATGATTGAAAGCAATCAATGTGATTCAAGGTTGACCTCATTCAATCATTTGATGATGTAAATGGTTCAATGTTGCCCAAATCAAACCCTAATGATAATCTAGGATAGTAAGGGGTTATTTGACTAAGGTTTTTGACCATGATGGTGATCAATGGGGTGAATTACCAAAATACCCCTGAAGGGTCAATTGAGTTATACCTTGCTCAATTCAAACTCTAATTACATGAGAATGATGTTTTTAGTCATAATGACTCTATCCAACTTGATCTAGTCTAATGTTATCATCAACCATTAGTATGATGAAAGAGAGAGTACTCTAGAGAGAGAAAGTAACTCTAATCACTTAATGGTGATGTTTTTGGCTATGTTAGCCTATGATGACTCAACCCAACCTGTTTTAGAGTGATGTTGACATCACCTAACCTTATGATGAGAGAAAAAGTACTTCTAGAGAGATAAAGTACTTCTAGAGAGAGAAAGTACCCTTTTTAAATGGAAACTCAATTGAAGCATCCCCAATACACAGAAATGAGCATAATTAGGGTATGATCCACCTGTGTGAGATCATAGAAACCCTAATTATGATAAATGATGAACCTTTAACTAATCCAAGAGTATCAATGAAGATGTTACTCATACATGATGATGTTATGAGTTTAATTCACCTTGATGTGAATAGTAAACCCTAATTCAAGGGTGATGACATGTAATGTGAATAATAAACCCTAATTCAAGGGTGATGACATGTAATGTGAATAGTACACCCTAATTCAAGGGTGATGACATGTGATGAGAATAGTAAACCCTAATGCAAGGGTAATGGCATGCTTTTGAGTATTAAATTCTATTTGATTTGAGTTAGAGATTTAACTCTTATGACAAGAGTAGGAAGTACATTCCTTATTGTTGCATTACCTTTATCAGATATATTAACCATATAGGTTCTGATATGAAGGTAATCATATCCAAGTATGGATGTTGATGTTATATTCATTAAAGGCATGTTGTTAGCCTTATGAATAAGTAAAGTAATCTGATGCTTTGCCAGTGGCATCCTATGCTGATATTGGGCTATGAGAGCCATAAATACCATCAAGGTCATGCCTTAGAGATGACTTGTGATGAGGATAATGAGAAATGATGATTGATATGAGTTAGGCCTGTTACATTTAGTATTCTTCTTTTATAGCTGCTATGCTATTGTTATTGTTTGCAGAACAATGTATGCTGTTAAAGAATATTGAATGTACCTAACTAATCAAGTATAATGTAGAGCCCTGATCATAGATCCATCATTGTTAGAAATTAAATGATGGTGAAACAGGTTTTCCTCAGGGAACTCCTGGAGCACATACTTTTGAGTATGTGGGGTACATGGATGTGTAGAACCTTACATCCTAGTGTAGGAAAGTGATGTAGATGTGTAATCCATCCATCCTTCACTATAGTTCCATACCGTATCAGTGGTAGGTAAACATGAAACCTCCTGATGACGAAGACAGCACAGATATCCGTATCAGTGGTAGGTAAATATGAAACCTCCTGATGACGAAGAGAGTACATAACGCCACTGTGACTCTAGAATAGCGAAGGACCAGTTTACCCTGGTGAGCTATAGTAGTAGAGACACGAGATGTCCTACAAGTGATCCTCTTACTGACTGAGGAAGGTGAAGGTCATGAGAATCCGGCTCTCTTAATGACCTATGTATGATACTGATGCGGCTTCTCAGCGATCAGTTGGAGTATGAGTGGTAAGCCTCATCTCCACAGGGCATAATGTTGTTTGTAAAACATAATCAACCATGTAGTATAACTTGTTAGAGATGACTCCAAGTTAGTTGATTGATGTTACATTGCAATAATGTTGATATTCTCCATATCTTCTAAATTGTAGAGATCTTGTTATACCTGCAACTGTTATAGAATGCTTTGAAGGCTTTACTGTTTAAAATAATCTTTGATGTTATAATAAAGCTTCTGGCGAAGAGTTATAACTCTCGTTGGGACAATTATGTATAATTGTCTCACCCCGTAGGCTTCAACTTTTTAGGTGGACGTCGGAGACGAAGGAACCAGCCTACAGGTGACCAGTCTCAGCAGCAACAGCACCAGGGGCAGCAGTAATCTCAGGTGGAGATTTGTCCTGCCATGTGGTGTAGTTAGAGTCAGTCCTATGTGTCCTCTGTACTCTCAGGTCTTGGAGTCTTGTGTTATGTGATCTTGAGATTTTGTATCTTGATGTATATAATTACTCAAGAAGTAATTATCCTGAGATGTAAATAGTTACCTCTCTTTATGAAAGGAGTTTTTATGGATACAAGTTCTTATCTCGAAAAGTTTTAATTTCCCGTGATTTTTGTCTTCCGCTGATTACCGATTCGCTTCCGCTAAGTTTTAATCGTGTTTATGTTATGGTTTGGAGATCAGAGCCCACAATTAGTGGTATCAGAGCTCCAGGTTCAGTTGAGTCTACAGAGGCATAGGACTTAGGATGTCGAGTCTACCTTTAGTACTCCTTCCTCATCTAATAGAATCTTCTGCTCCTCGGGAGAAGAAGATACATAAGAATGTCGGAACATCGTGATGAGCACGTGGCAGAGAGTAGTGCTAGTGCACCTCGAGGCGGTGCAAGAGTTCCGAGAATAGAACAACCTGCACCTGAGTCGCCAAGAGAGCCACCCTAGTTCGACCCAGCTGACATGAGTGATCCAGCTGTACAGACGATGTTCGGGTAGTTTATGACTGCCATGACACATATAACCGATAGGATGCCCATTCCTGCACCTAGGGCACCTGTCCAGCCTAAAGCACAAGGTATCGGGAAGACGTTCGAACGACTTCGTCGTGTCGGAGCTACCGAGTACTTCGGAACTGCCGACCCTGCAGATGCTGACTTATGGTTGATAGAGTTGGAGAAGGCTTTCAGGATTCTTATGATTCCGGAAGCTGAGAAGGTTAGACATGCTGTCTATCTTCTCAAAGGCAGTGCTGGTCACTGGTGGAACATGGAAGAGCAGAAGAGACCTGGAGTAGAGTTCTCATGGGAAGAGTTTCGTCGGGAATTTATCAATAGATATTTTCCAAAGACCTTCCTAGATGAGAAGATCTCTCAGTTTGAGAAACTAAGGCAGGGTATGATGAACATTAGTGAGTATGAAGCTAAGTTTATGGAGTTGTTGCGGTTTTGTCCGCACATGGCTGCTACGGATGAGGAAAGAATCAGAAGATTCGAAAAGGGTTTGAATTCCGATATGTCAACCCCTGTGTCTGCCTTAGAAAACAGAGAGAGATTCTCTACCTTCGTTGAGTCAGTCCGAAGGATAGAGAGATCTGTGGTTGAGAAAAGACAAACCCATAAAAGATATCCACAGTTCCAGGGTTCTTCATCTAGGGATTCCAAGAAACCTAGATTCTCTGCACCTAACCCTCCACCACCCAGATCGAGTTTTCAAACTCAATGGACACCAAGCAGAGGTAGAGGGAGGAGTCAACCGCTTCAAGGGACGCACAGTTTTGCATCAGTGTCAGTTACTGGACCACCCAGACCACAGCAACAGGAGAAGAGTTGCTACAACTGTGGTAAGGTGGGACACTTGATGAAGGATTGCCGTTCTAGGCCTGTCGGTATGACACAACAAACCCCGAGACAGAATCAACAGGGATCTCAGAATAGACAACATCAAGGAGCAGCTCGAGGACGTGGACAAGCGTCTCAAGCTGGATCATCAGCACCACCTCAACACCAGGCGACTGCGAGGTTCTATGCTATGAACCCACCTGAGGCAGTGGTCAATCCACGGGTAGTGGCAGGTCAGATGAAACTTTTATATTCTGATCTGACTATATCCTGTGATGTATCTGTTCTGATTGATCCGGGTGCTACGCACTCTTTAATCACTCGTGAAGTGATTCGTAACTGCAATGTGAATGTTAGTCATAGAGCAGATAGTTTGTTGTTAGAGACTCCGTTGAGTGGGTCTGTCATTTTGCAGGAGGTATGTTCTCCCTGCATCCTCTTCTTTTCTGACCATCGCATTCAAGTGGATCTTATACCACATGATATGCAGGGATTTGATATAATCCTCGGGATGGATACCTTAGAAAGGTATAGAGTTGTCTTGGATTGTGAGTCCAAGTTGGCTGTGTTTGCTGATGAAAGCAACACATGGATCTTTCAAGGTGAAAGAAAGATTCTTCCTACCTGTCTTGTATCAGCTATGGTTGCTGATAAGCTGTTGAGGCAAGGATGTTATGCATTCTTATCCCATGTGGTAGATGTTACCAAGGAAAGTTCTAATCCTGCTGAAGTTCCTATAGTCAGGGAATTCAAAGATGTGTTTCCTGAAGAACTTCCTGGTATACCACCACCTCGGGAGATTGATTTTGAAATCAATATGATTCCAGATACGAAACCCATAGCTCAAACTCCGTATAGAATGGCTCCTGCCGAGATGGCAGAACTCAAGAAACAGCTTCAAGAGCTACTTGAGAGAGGTTTTATCCGACCGAGTACTTCACCTTGGGGTGCTCCGGTCTTGTTTGTTAAAAAGAAAGATGGGTCAATGCGGTTGTTCATCGACTATACACAACTCAATAAAGTAACAATAAAGAATAAGTATCCTCTGCCGAGGATTGATGATCTCTTTGACCAGTTGCGTGGTGCAACAGTCTTTTCAAAGATAGACTTGAGGTCTGGATATCACCAACTCCGTATTAAGGATAGTGACATATCCAAGTCTGCCTTTAGGACAAGATATGGTCACTATGAGTTCACGGTTATGTCGTTTGGACTAACCAATGCACCAGCTGCATTTATGGAACTCATGAATAGAGTTTTTCGACCTTTCCTTGATCAGTGTGTTGTCGTCTTCATAGATGACATACTGATTTATAGTAAGGATACCCAGCAGCATGAGCAGCATCTTCGCCAAGCTTTGACCTTGCTAAGAGAACATAAGCTGTATGCTAAGTTTAGCAAGTGTGAGTTCTGGCTGCCGGAGGTATCTTTTCTTGGACATGTGATATCCGCCTCGGGAATTCGTGTTGACCCTACAAAGGTAGAATCTGTTCTACAATGGGAACAACCGAAGACACCGACGGAGATTCGAAGTTTCTTGGGGTTAGCTGGCTATTATCGAAGGTTTATTAAGAACTTTAGTTCTATAGCTTTACCTTTGACCAAGTTAACCCGGAAAGATGTTCCTTTTTCTTGGAGTGATAAGTGTCAACAATCTTTCCAGTTACTGAAGGAGAAGTTGACAAGTGCACCTGTGTTAGTGCTACCTGAACAAGGAAAAGGATATGTAGTTTTCTGTGATGCTTCCAAGAATGGGCTTGGATGTGTGTTGATGCAGGATAAACAAGTGATTTCTTTTGCTTCCCGACATCTTAAGAAACACGAGGAGAATTATCCGACACACGATCTAGAGTTAGCAGCTGTGGTTCATGCTTTGAAGATCTGGAGGCATTATCTCTACGGAGAAACATTCCAGATTTTCACAGACCACAAAAACCTTAAGTATATCTTCTCTCAGCATGAGCTCAACATGAGGCAACGTCGCTGGATGGAGTTAATCAAGGACTACGACTGTACAATTGATTACCACCCAGGCAAGGCCAATGTTGTTGCAGATGCCTTGAGTAGGAAATCAGCAACATCAATCATGAATAGAGCACAACTAAACTCTTTAGTATGCTCTAGAAGAGATATGCTTATCTCTTTAAGGCAAAACAATGTACAGTTGAAGGTGTCATTGCTAGCCGGTTTGTTAGCTGAGATGCATATTAAACCTACCCTAAGAGAGCAGATTAAAGAAGCACAGCTAGGTGATGCTGCAGTTCAACATATAAGATCTGAGTATGGAAATGAGAAGCAAGATGGGTTTCATGACTCAAAAGATCAAGTAGCTTGTTATAATGGAAGAATGATAGTGCCGGATGTGGACAACTTAAGGAAGTTAGTCCTGGAAGAAGCCCATTCTTCCATGTATGCTATGCATCCAGGGAGCACCAAGATGTATCGGAATTTGAAGGATCTGTATTGGTGGCCTAGGATGAAGAAGGACGTTGCAGAGTTTGTTCTGAGGTGTCCTGTGTGTCAGCAAGTTAAAGCTGAACACCAGAAACCTACAGGGACAATGCAACCATTACCCATATCACAGTGGAAGTGGGACCATGTGACCATGGACTTTGTTGTTGGCCTACCCAGGACAAGCAAAGGACATGATTCCATTTGAGTAATTGTTGATAGGTTGACTAAGACAGCACATTTCTTACCTGTCAAAACAACCTATTCTGCTGAAAGGTTATCAGAGTTGTATGTTCAAGAGATAGTGCGTTTGCACGGAGTTCCTGTCACAATAGTTTCAGACAGAGGTCCTCAGTTTACAAGTCATTTTTGGGAACAGTTGCACAGTGCCTTAGGCACTAAGCTAAAGTTTAGTACGGCCTTTCATCCATAGACTGATGGACAGTCGGAAAGGACCATACAAACCTTAGAAGACCAGTTGCGAGCATGTGTTCTCCAGTTCACCGGAAGTTGGGATCTACACCTAAGCTTGATAGAGTTTGCCTATAACAATAGCTATCAGCATAGTATTGATATGGCACCTTATGAAGCCTTATATGGTAGACGTTGTAGATCACCCTTGTGTTGGTTTGAGACTGGTGAGCACCAGTTGTTAGGTCCTGACCTGGTGCAGCAAACCACAGAAAAGATTAAAGTTATACAACATAAGATTAAGACTGCTCAGGATAGGCAGAAATCTTATGCTGACAAACGTCGTAGACCCTTAGAGTTCCAGGTTGGAGACAAAGTGTATCTTAAGGTCTCACCTTGGAAAGGGGTCCTTCGTTTTGGAAGGAAAGGGAAGTTAGCTCCTAGATATATGGGGCCTTATCCAATCATTGAACGGATTGGAAAGGTAGCATATAAACTAGAGCTTCCCCCAGAATTACAGAGATTACATCCTGTGTTTCACATTTCTATGTTGAAGAAATGTCACCCAGACACCGAGTCAGTTCTACAACCTATGGAGGTAGAATTGAATGATGACATATCCTATGAGGAGGGACCAGTGTCAATCCTTGATAAACGAATTAAAAAGTTAAAGAAGAAAGATATAAGTCTTGTGAAAGTCCTCTGGAACCATCGTGGTGTTGAAGAAGCCACTTGGGAGTTAGAGGATGAGATGAGAAGGAAGTGTCCTACCCTTTTCTCTTAGTATGTTTTATCGATTTCGGGGACGAAATCCTTGTAAGGGGTGGATAATTTGTAACATCCCTGACCTGGGTTATGAGTTAACCCTAGGTGTTTTGCCTAAATATGTAATTAAATCTTTGTGATTAACTCTGAGCATGTAATTAAGTTTCTCAGAAACGTATATCTCAGTATTTGCTCCTTTTTATTTAAAGTAGTAGCATTGTTTTGATATACAGGGACCTATGTGCAATTTACCCAGTTAAAAGGGTTAGCTTGCAATTTGCACATGATGAGATGTTCCTATGATGTTGAGACATCATGAGAAATCTTTTAGTGAAGTTTGAGGGATTTCCCAAGCTAGAGCACCAAGGTGCAGCTGTGGAAGCAATCCCAGTGCTTGAAACCTTAAATTGGGGTAAAATGCAATTTACCCAAATTAAGGGATACAAATTGTGAAATATGTCATCTAATGTATCTTTTTAGACTTTTGCCATCATTTAGAGAAGAAATGATGAGGAAGTCACCTCAATTGAGTTATCAAGTTATGAAATATGCCTTGTGATTGAATAATCAGGGTATATGTGTAATATCTCTTTATGTATGTACCTCATTATTAGCTTGCTCTCCTTTACCTTCTTTTCCTAAGACCTTAAGAGAAGGTTTGTCCTTAGAATAAAGAGGAAGGGACGATCAAGTAAAGAAGGAGGGACCTAGTTGGAATTATGGACAACTTATGAACTAATGTTGAAAATCCTACCCCATGTATATAAGCTCTCCTTCCCTTAGTTGCAAGGGAACTTACCCTTCGTTCCCTTACTGTTTCATTTCACCAAAGACGACCAAGGACTGCCTTGGAGCTAAGGAGGACGAACAAGGGGTGCAAGGTAGGTTTAAACCCCTCTTCTTGCCTAATTCCATGGTTAAAACTCGAATTCAAGGTCATCTTCATGGTTAACTCTTGAAACCCTACCTTTCTAGCCGTCTCTTTTCATCCTTCCTTGGAGTTTTCACCTTGGCCAACCTGTGGGAACTCAAGGACGCCATTAGAGCTTGGAGCTTGAAATCTTGGAGCTCAAGAAGCAAGCTTTAGGCGGGTTTTATAACTCTAAACCTATGCTTTACTATGTGCATCTTTATATGCGTTTTAATGATAGCTCTTCGTATTTCCCTACTTTTCCCTGCTATTTTGCAAGCAAACCCGTGGGATATCTGTACTGTTCTTGAGCTAGAAGATGAAGGCGTGATTTCCAAGAAAAACCCACCGCTTTTCTTTTCCTTAAACGGTCCTAACAGTTTGCTCTCTCGGACTCAAGACCGCGAGGTGAGCAAACGGTCTCGAGACCGCGACAGGGCAAACGGTCTCAAGACCGTTTGGCCCCATTGACCGAGCGTGGACCGTATCAGAAATCTGTTCCTAATTATATAGGATAATTACCCTCAAAATTTGGGAGACTAACTCCAAAGGAATCGGGAGATATGACCTTTTTAAGTCACAACTTTAAATAAATTAATTGCTGATTTTCAAACGGTCTGAAATTGCCTTTTTGGGCAAACGGTCTCAAGACCGTGTAAGGTCATTTACTAAGCGTTGACCGTATGAGATTACTGTTCAAAATTATGTTAATTAACAACTCATCAAGT